>OW388300.1:14602523-15202523 GCA_936450465.1 Gibbula magus
TGTGTTTGGTGATTAATGTATTTGTTTTTTTGTCAAAACCTTATTAGACGAGGTTGTATGTTTTGTAATAAATCTCCCATATCTAACCTGTATGTGCGCTTTGTATGTTCTCTTAAACCTACGACTATTTGAATTAGCGAGATTTTACGGGCGACTCTTATATTTCTTTGGCAGGATCCTGTCTTACCTTCTTTATGTGTTATATTGATAGGTAGGCATACGTAAGCGTATACGTAGGGTCTGGAGCCTGTGGATTTACTTATACATTAGACTGCTAAATGATGTGATTCGTCTTGATTTGGTTTAATATATGTCCCCTGTGGTCCTTAACATGTGCGATTAAACTTCATTCGAATATGTAAACCTTGTGTCGTTAGAGTAAGTCGTGCTGCATGTGCTGATAGTGTTCCAAGTGCACGTTAATAGTTTTCTTTCTTAATAATGAGGGTATTTATACAATGTCCAGGGGTAAGGAAAACATCGTTTCTTATTTATTCTCAAATGGAGTATGCAACCAAAAGTATTCCATCGTATTTCTCGAATACAACCCGGGCCTCAAATAAAACCCATGGGTCGTTGGGTGCTGAGGTAAATATAACCCGGGTCTCGAATATGAACTTAAAGGGGCAGTAGCACGTTTTTTCGCTCAAGTAAGTCGATGAAATGTATTTGAAAATTAATTTAACCAATCGTAAAACACCCTTCTCTCTTCGGAAAATCAAGTTTAAAAAAAGTGTAGATTGCTCAGTAAAGCCATGGGAATCGTTTTTGTCATTCCAAATAATAAAATGTGTTCACAATAAAATGACCGCCATGCAATTGTTGCTTTATACGCATCATCGTTATTACTAATACGGATAATTGGTTTGTGTAATAAGATGTTTTACCCTCTAAAGTAAATTTAAATGGCACAAACTATCAATTTGAAAAAATAAATTTTGCAAATAACGTGCTACTGCCCCTAGAGGGCCAACCGTATTTTCTCGAATACATGATGGGTCTCGAATAGATCCAGGGGGTAGTAGGTGCTGAATGACATAGAAACCCGGGTTTGTATATATATGGTATTCTCTTTGAATCGAATATATCTGCATGCTTCTTTAACCACATCATGAGATGAACATTATAATTTTGCAAATGAGATTCGATATGTTCGAACGATAAGTAAGTATATAGATTGCTTAAACATTCTGAAACAAAACATTTAAAACATATAAGTACTAGCTGTCATACATGCTAATCTCAGTCTGATTAAAATCGACCTTATTCTGAGGAAAATTGCAAAATAATGCATCTACCGGTATAAGAACAGGCATATATATAGGCACGTGTTCCAAATAAACCAGTTTAGTGCAGCCAAAGCCCAGTCAAATAGCTGATCAATCACATCATAGTTTTTAAACGGTCTCTGTTTTGAAAGCATTCGGAACAGACGACAGGAGAGCTGTTTAGAGTTATCTGCCCCTAGCTTCTCGCACCGAAAGCTTTTGTTGGACGTCTTGTGATTGGTTAACTGAATTGCGTCAGAACACGGAAGTCTACGGGCTGTTATAAGACCGTTTTACGAGGAAACCTCTTAACGATATTAGTTCGTGTCCCAGTAGATGCACTATCTTGAAATTTTAAGTCCTCGGAAAACCGTGGATTTTAATCAGACTGTGCTAATCTTGTAGAGATTCCTTTTGTTTATATTTGTTATTTAGAGGTTATATCGTCAGTTGTATCACACCTCACAGAGATCCATACAGATTGAGTGCCATCTTGCATCTCTATAGCTCCCAGAAAGTTTTTTATAAATTTAAAGCAAACAAAGGGGGGGGGGGGGGGGGGGGGGGGGGGCAAACTTCGGGGTCAATCAAATTTTGGAAGTGGGGTCGAACCTCTGGTTCCTCCACTTGTGAACTTCGATGTAACCATGCCGTGATGTTTAATTTTAACGTGTCTGAAGATGGGGTGTCTAACTCTTGGGTGGACACATTCTTTCATCGGGAAACTAGAACATCTCGGTCACGATAATTCGAGGTATCTGCGTGTCGGGTTACCGTATTTCCTTTAAAATGGGACGAATCTATATGTTCCGACCTCAAAATCGCCTTGTGTCCAACATCATTTTGAATGAATTATTACATAAGATGCCAATTGAAGAACAAACATTTTACGTATCGGTTCTCTTTTAGACTCTAGGAATGATAATCTGCCGAATACATAAGTGCATATTTTAAAGGACATACGATACATAAATAAAACATACAGCAAGGTTCGTCATTTGGAATGATTTTTATTTATTTGATTTATCATTGATGAAACTGTACAGAATGGTAGTTGACGTGTGTCCACCAGTATGCTAATGTGCTTGGAATAAGAGTATCACAGGGTTAGCTAGATCCATTGAGAGCACTGTGTTTTATAACATACATACATAACATACATAACAAGTAAATTCATCTTGATATATTCGTAGAAGTATGACAAATACCTCTGTACACGACAAAGTCCCCAAATTAATATTGTCCATACAAAGCACTATTAAGTACAATTAAGACGATTTGTATAGTTAGATATTCAGACGGAGAAAGACTGGCAGGGAAACAGGGGTGAAACATAGGGAAAACACAGATAGAGGCAAAGAGAACAGATCTGATCAGACAGTGACATGTGGAAAAAGAAAGAAATAGGGACAGGCAAAGATTTGAAAATACATTCCATCTAACAAATATAACATGGTTATATTTCGGACAACACTACCTCCAATAGGCCCCGTGGCCGTGTTGTAAGCTGTTGGTACGGTCAGCTCTGCTGGCGATAGTTGCCTTACTCTGAGGGTGTGGGTTCCAATACCGCAAGGGACACGGCCAGACAAAATACAAGAATTTGTACTATTGAAGGTAGTGTTAACCCGATCTAATCATGTTAGACAGATATTTAATATCAGAGAGAAACAGGGAGGAAAAGAGCGTTTCAGATAGGGACACAGACATATATCAAGATACGGTGACGGCGAGAAAGAGAGGGAGGGAGAGTGCATCTGAGACACAGAGGCAGACAATATTTCGTAATAGAGAGACACAGAGGTAGAGACAGATAGCGTTTGAGATAGGAACACAGGCACAGATAAAGATATGGTGACAGCGAGAAAGAGAGGGAGGGAGAGAGCATCTGAGACACAGACAGACAAAGATATTATAACAGAGAGAAACAGAGGAATTTAAAGCTTTGTAAGGCACATTGAATATATTCGATCTAGACACCTTATAGTGACGTCATGACGTTGTCATTGAATACACCGTGGTCCTATACGCTTACAGCATCTGGATTCTTATATTAATTGTACAAACAATTATGATAAAGGAGGTATTCTTCTTCATTTCTACACAGACGAGAAGGGAATTTTTACGAACAGTGAACAATGGACAATGGTTAAAGTATACATATTTCCCGCATCAAAAAGACAACAACCCATATATGTTGCTCTCTTTCAACAAATTTAACAATTCTTCTCAAAGAGGAATATAAAGTAATTGAATTAATATTGGTATACTTCGGGGTCATTTGGTCATTTTCAAAGTATTCGGAATCATTCGAACAAATGTACAAATAGTGGTCCCTTTATGTGCAAACGTTCAGTGTCATTGTTATAAATAGATTCAGAGAACAAACTCGGGAGGATGAGCAATGCCATTTGCCCATTTGGCTTAAAGGTCTCATGAGCAAAGAGTGAAGTTATATTAATAGTTAACTTCTTTACAGCGATGGCGTTTTCATAATAAAGTACACCATAATTACCTTCTACACCCTAACGTAAATTCAATCATAATAGAGAAGTTAACTATCAATAAAACGTGTTCAATATAAATTTAACATTGGTTGCGGTGAGGAAGGAACAACCTCCCTACCCATGGCATACGCCTTGCCAGTCTCAATAATGATTTAAGCCTTGCAGTATTTCCCTCACTTTTCCGTGCTGAGATAGTGGACCGCTGCGCATGAAATGCATAGTGAGCTCTGATTTCCAAGCAGGAAAACCTTAAGGAGATGATGATGATGACGATGCAAGATGATGATGATGTTTTGGAAATTTAACGAGTGCTTTCCAGCTGAGCTGATTTCGAACTCAATAACGCTTAAAGGGGCAGTAGCACGTTTTATCGCTGAAATAAGTCGATGAAATGTATTTGAAAAATAATGTCACCAATAGTAAAATACCCTTCTCTCTTCGGAAAATCAAGTTAAAAAATGAGTGTACATGGTTCCGTTAAAGTCATGGGAATCGTTTTTGTCTTTCGAAATAATAAATTGTGTTCACAATAAAATGGCCGCCGTGCAAGTTTTGCTTTTTACGCAACGCTGTTATAACCACTACGGGTAATTGGTTTGTGTTATGAGATGTTTTACCCTATAAAGTAAATATAAATGACATGAACTATCATTATAAATGGGAAATTTGAAAGAATTTTTTTTTTTTTTGCAAAAAACGTGCTACTGCCCCTTTAAAGGCGCTGTAGCACGTTTTTTGCAAAATTTATTTTTTCAAATTTCCCATTTATAATGATAGTTTATGTCATTTAAATTAACTTTAGAGGGTAAAACATCTTATTACACAAACACATTATCTGTAGTGGTAAAAACTATGTTGCGTATAAAGCAAAAATTGCATGGCGGCCATTTCATTGTGAACACAATTTATTATTTTGTATTACAAAAACGATTCCCATGGCTTAACCAAAACATATACACTCATTTTAAACTTTATTTTCCGAGGAGAAAAGGATGTTTTACTATTGGTGAAATTATTTTTCAAATACATTTCATCAACTTATTTGAGCGAAAAAACGTGCTACAGCGCCTTTAAATCAGCCAGTATTGGAGACTGGTAAGAGCCATGCGTGGGTAAGATGAAGCAGGAAATGTTCTGTCAAATTGAGCAAAACATGAGTGCATTGTTTCTACACATCCTGTGGTACAACACACCTCCCTTGATCATTCCAATCATGTATATTGATAGTTTGTCTATGCGCATCTGCATTGTGAAGCCGATCGCACAAATCACACCATGGTGCGGGATAAGCGGAATAATATTTATGTTTATGTTTTAAAATATCTATATATTTATCAGTATTTTTCATTAAATTATTCAAGTGTTTACCAAGAGCCTCTATAGATTTGAAATCCGCCGTGTTGATGAACGTTTTGTCGTCGAAAAAATTAGAGTAGTCCGCCCCTCCCCTTACAATGGGAACTATGTCATGTTTGAAAGTCTTGAAAAATTTCTCAGTCACGTAATCTTTGCAAAGGGAGTTTTCAAAGGACAGGTAGAAATAATATTGGTCCATCTGCTCTATGCAGTTTTTTCCACATTTCAATTGTCCACACCGTCCGTATATGTCCACCTTTATGTACTTTGACAACTCCTTGACGTATTTCTCACGTAAACTATGTGACCGACATCGACTCACGATCCACGCTACAGGTTTCTTCTTTTTCTTTAAAACATTTTGAAAATAGTTCTCACTTAGCTGAGTCTTATTGGGCCTCAGTTCACCGTACGGTTTCCATATATCCGCGTCTCTCCGATAAGAGATGGTCCAGTTAAACATGTGAGTCCATTCTCTGGAGACGTTAACGTAGGACGGGGGCTCCATCATGACGTAGACGAAGATTTGACCGGGCATGCGCACTGGAGGTTTCATTGTAGACAGATACCACTTTCGAGCGTCAACCAACACGGCATCTGATGTTGGAACGTCGCTAGCTTCAAATGATACGCGGCACTTGCTTTTCCGGCATTGAGAGAAGAACGATTCGGAAGTTACCCATTTTGGATGGAACAGCCAAGTCATCGTTTTAACTGTTCCGTTTTTATCTTCTAGTGAATGAAATCTGGGTATAGGGAAGTTCGGTTTTGTGTCTACTTTGCGTGGATCAGAATTGTTTCGTTGTTTTGCCTGTTCGACAAGGAAATTTTCCATTGGTTCTGTTGGGTCATGCTTCCATTCCAAACGTTTCTCTCTCTCTTGAATCCGCCTTTCCAAGCTGAAACATTAATAAGAAAAATAAGTTCAAATGAATCCCCTTCATTCATGTGCCAAGTTCCCCTTAGAGAAAGAAGTTAAAATTAGTTCCCTTCATTCATGGGGCCGGTTACCCTTAGAAAAAGAAGTTAAAACGAATTCCAGTCATTAATGTGGCAAGTTACCTTTTAGAGAAAGAAGTTAAAATTAACCCCCTTCATTTATGTGGCCGGTTACCCTTAGACAAAGAAGTTAAAACGAATTCCGTTCATTAATGAGGTCAGTTACCCTTTGGAGAAAGAAGTTAACATAAATTCCCTTCATTCATGTGGCAAGTTATCCTTGGAAAAAGAAGATAAAATTATTTTTTTTCATCCGTGTTGCCAATTGAAAAGAAGTTCAAATGAATTCCCTTCATTCACGTGGCCAGTTATCTTTAGAAGTTAAAACCTCGGTAGAGGTTGGTCTGGAGAGTGACACAATGATGATATAACATACACATTTGAATTTCTTTTAAATATACCATAATAATATAATATATCCTTGGAGAACATTAATAGTCTGAGCAACACCTTCGTCATCAATTTCAGGATTCCAATTTTGACATTGGAAGCTGGTTCAGAAAGAGTTTTCACACAATTGGTGACATTTGTGATAATCGTTGGCTGCATGATTTTCAAAGATTTAAAACATGTCTTTAATTTGAATAAAACAATTTGAGAATATAATAGATTGATTTTAAACATACGAAGGAGAGAGAGAGTTAACCAAAATATTAAAATCTGTCTATAAACTCGAATGTTATGAGTTTGCTTAACTATAAAAGGCTCTAGAGTTTTCTATTATAAACTACTACAACACAAACAGGGCAGTGTCAGTATATTTGAAATGACATGGCCTGTTTCCTGTTTATATTGACTAAGTAATGACGAATAGATTTCATGTGTTCGTTCACTGGCTTATAAAAAGGTGCTTAGGCGCTTAGCTCCGCCCACAAAAAAAACCCGCATCACTTATGTATAACCACGGGCAAAAAGTAGTTCACAGGAAATATGATTAACGTATTTAATTTTTCATTCTAACATGCTGTATTTATCTTACTTTCAATCAAACTACAAACAGAATTCACGTTGTATGGGTTTTTTTAAAAGTTTAAAGAACACGTGATAGCAGTGTCATAAATGATACAGTGACAAAGTTGCCCCGCAGGTTATTTTGTATAAACGTCAGAGTATGAAAGCTATCCCTTTCAGCTGTCAATCTCGTGTTTATTAGAATGTACACCAGTCACAAGACCTTGTTTAATCCAATCAGCAGAAAGTATATCGCTTAAATTTCAAAGTCTGAATTTATCACCTTTTAAAATTCACAAAATGCTTAAAACTTAAGGACTGTAAGTTTACATTATTTAATTATTCAATAATAATAATAATAATAATAATAATAATATCACTTCATTGTCCTCATTATAATGTAAATTGAACATTCGTTTTGTGGCCACAGTGCAGCACCAGTTCAAGCGTTGTTCTATCCTTATAATACTGAGCGCCAAGCACGCAACAACTCTCATATTGGTATGACCCGACGCGGAATCGAACCCCGACCTTCATGGTGATGAACGGACTCTACCAGCTATCATTTCCAGTTTTTAAAATCAAACATATTTCGATTGAACTCAGTGGACATTATGACTTGTAGTTTCCTGAGAAGTAAGATGCTTGGTATCAATAGTCTCTTGTAAAGCTCCAAGTATTTCCCAAAAAGCATTTCACTGACAAAGCAAAAACCTATGTTGGCCTACCAAGCACACAAACTCTGTTTTAGCGTATTGCTCTCATAGCTAAACAAAAGAGTCATAATCAAATTGGTAAGCCCCTTTTTTCCGGCATAAATATAAACATCAAAATAAATTTAATCACAAAAAATACCATGAATACAAATAATATCTAACCCCGATTAAAGGTGCATCCATTGTGCTTCATAAAATTTTATTTTGCTTTAATACGTTCCAACTCACCACATGTGCTGTCTACAATACAAATTAAATCACCAAGCTTGCATATTTATCCCAAATCGCCAAATAAATCATAATTACTAGTTTCCAATTAAAATTGAGTAACTTCAATATGCATGTGCAGAAACCGAAACTGCACGTCCCATGTACATGCACAGTATTTATGTCACCTATTAAACATTATCAACTCAAATTTGTCTTTTAGTCTGTTAAAGATAAGATTCCAAAATTACGTTTGACTCATTGGCGCGCGCCACACGCTCTGCAACCCGGTTTTCGATCAGAAATCACTACTTTTACCTTCACATCGTCAATATACTAAGTCTTCTATCATCAAAATGGTGGTTTTCGGTAACAGTCGGTAACTTCTCGATAAAATAACACCATTTATAACGTTTGCAATATGTGACCCCCAACAACACAATGGATGTACCTTTAAGATACCACATTTGTGAACATTCCAAACAAATACACAATGTCACACAAGCAGTTTTATACCAACTTGTGAATCACACATATTTGAATCTGCAATAACACCACAAGCAAATCATTTTTAGAAAGACTCGTTTTAAATCATGGGGTAAATTTATAACCAAAAAAACACTCGCCAGCAATGTCTTATCTTTATCTTATAATTATAAACATTACTCACGTAAAAGAATTACATTTATAACTGACATCGTGGATAACACGGGAAAGTTCTAACTTTTAACAAACAGCAGTAATTAGGATATAACACTAGGAAGAATAAAAGTTGTTAAACATTACTGTAAATCTATAAAGGTTATCAAAATATTGTGTGAAATCAAACTCAAAATCTTCTCATACTCCTCTATTGTATGAACACTAATTGTATATAAACCCTGGGAATTTGTTCAACTGTACCACCTGCTTGACAACGACATTAGCATCTATGTCGAAACGTCGCCTATACAGAAAAAAGAAGTTGTGTATCCATAAAATTGTTCTTCATTCTTCATCACCTCAACTTCTAGAATGCCCATCAAAGAGGCCATTTTATTGTGAACACATTTTATTATTTCGAATTACAAAAAAACATTTCCATGGATTTACTGAGCGATGTACACTCATTTTTAATTTGATTTTCAGAAGAGAGAAGGGTGTTTTACTATTGGTGAACTTATTTTTCAAATACACTTCATCGACTTATTTGAGCGAAAAAACGTGCTACAGACCCTTTAAGAGCAGGGTTAAACATTTGGAAACAAAAACAAATAAATTATGTTGTGATTTTAACTTAGTTCAAGATCAACAGAAAGACACATTTAACTATAAGCACATCATTCATTCAAATACAGTACAAGGAGCCCGAGATATGATGTATGAACACAATTAATATGATCTTTGGAGAGAATCACATCTTAATCCGGAAGATACATCTGGAGAAAATCAAAACCTTTGAAATAAGCACGTCAAGACTAGTTCTAAGGTAGAAGCAGACTGGAAAAAATAGTTACTTCTACAAACATAAATGCCAGATAGATCGGATCATTCACTTGAAATAATCTTTACTAAACTAGAAAATCGCCGGGGCTTCTGGAAGTTTAACAACAGTAACTTATGGATAAAAATTACATAACGGGGGTTAAAGAAGTACTTGAAGAAAGAGTAGAACTATATCATGCCTACAGTAATGATGGCATAACAAGTTATATATAAACAGCTATTCTTTGTAATTTTGTTATGCCGTATCGAGTTTCTCAATAAAAAAAATCAAAAAGAAAAAGAAAAAAAATGAAGCAAAAATAGAAGAACTGTTACAATAGCGAGAAGACGTATGAGACAAATGTTTTGATGTTGATAGGGGCTATCTTCTTGGGCAAATAATAATTGGGGAAAAAATCATAAATCAGAGGAATACTAAAAAATCTGCCATTAAATTACCAGGTGTTAAACAACTAAAAGAAGAAAAAAGACATTTTCGAAAATATAAAAAAAGAAAAATGGAAAATTATACTTCATACTCACTATCGGAGAAAGCTACATTGTAGAACAACACAATCAATTTAGTTAGTCAATTAATTCCAAGGTAGAAGCAGACTGGAACAAAATAGTTACTTATACAAATATAAATGCCAGCAATAAATCGGATCATCACTTGAAATAGTCTTTACTAAACTATAAAGTGGCCGGGGCAGGGGCTAATTTTACTAACCAATCAAGAGGTTTGGCAATAATGTTTCATATACATTTCAATTCAATACATTGGAAGAAGTCAATAGCACTGACAACTTAAACTACATTATACTTAAAATCAAATTGGATGACGAGATAATTAGTATGTCCTGTATACATGGTCCTAATACAGATGCTCCTCAATTTTATGAAAACATTAAGAATAAGATTAAACATCTGAAAACGGAAACAAATAGAATGTGTGGTGATCATCACTTAGTTTAAAGGGGCTGTAGCAGGTTTATTGCAAATTTTAATATTTATTTTTTAAATTTTCCATTCATAATGATAGTTTATGTCATTTATATTAAATGTAGAAGGGAAAACATCTTATTACACAAACCAATTATCCGTACTGGTAATAACGGTGTTGCGAATAAAGAAAAAATTGCATGGCGGCCATTTCAATATGAACACATTTTATTACATCGAATTACAAAAACGATTCCCGTGGCTTTACTGAACCACGTACATTCATATTCAACCTCTAATTTTCGAAGAGAGAAGGGTGTTTTACTATTGGTGACATTTTTTTAAATACATTTCATCGACGTACTTGAGCGAAAAAAATGTGCTACTGTCCCTTTAAGATCCACAGAGAGGTAGATCTAACTATAACCTCATCAATAATCCAAAATACAAGAAAAGCACATCAAGACATGATGGATCAACTCTATTGATATGGCCGTTGGATAGAATCACGTATTGATCTGAAAATATACGTCTGAGGAAAATCAAAACATTTGAAACAAGCACGTCTAGACTAGTTCTAAGGTAGAGGTTGTAATAGGGGAAAATCAGTCACTTCTACAAACATAACTGTCAGCAATAGATCCGATCATTCACTTAAAACAGACTTTACTAGATTTGAAAGTGGCTGGGGATTCTGGAAGTTTAACAGCAGTTAAAGGCACTATAGAACTTTTTTGCATATTACTGTTTCTCAAATTTGCTATAGTTTTTACAACATATTGTTACTTGCCAGTAGGTGATATGTAAGTAAGTAAAACACAGGGGTTGATAACTTGTATACCAAACAATGGCAAGTCAACAGACTGTATAAAAAATACTGGCTAATTATTAAATTAAATTATTAAATACATCACATAAGATTACATCCACACCAATTTCACATTATCAGTGAAAATCAAAAGGCTTCATGAGAGACAGATACAAAGAAGAATGCATAGAACTGGTACAGGATATACTTATATTATAAACATCCCATGTATCCTTTTACTTATTGATTTTGAGAAAGCTTTTGATTAAGTAAAATGGAAACTCATCGATAACTGCCTTGATTTCTTTGACCTTCAATGAAAATATGAATTAAACCTGGTTTAAGAAATGGATTTACATCTGACTTCTGGTTTTTAGTAATTAACTTGTTATTATAGACATCCCCGTTACATGAAGGGACATCTATCCAGGGAGGCAGGATCCCTATTTGAAAAAAAAAATGAATGGGATGGGGTTATTTAAACACAAAACAAGCAAATCATATTTTATCACTGATTCACCCATTTTTTCAAGACACACTTATTTAGACAATATGACAAGAATATATCACACATCGTGAAACAATATATTTGATAGGCAAGAGGAAATAATTCAAGAACATTTCTTTCAAGAGGATGTAGACAGGGTGATCCTCTGTCGCCTTACTTGTCTCTAATAAGTGCCGAAATACTTGCCCATATGTTTCGAAAAAAATAAAAGTATATTTATATGGTATAAACATGTTAGATCTAATATACCTACTTACCCAATTTACTGATGATAAGATAATTGTTCTTGATTGTACCGAAAAGTGCTTTAATTTAGCCATTATAACTTTAAATAAATATGCGTCTACGGTCTCAAAATGAACTAAACTATTATGGCTTGGAACAAATCAATTTTCTTCTGCAACATACACACTGTGACTTCTTGGTGTTTCAGTATAATGTGGCAGAAATGGTTGAACGAAATTACAGAGATAAGCTTAAGAAAATAGATAATTTAGTGACCGTTTGGTCTCGTAGGGATCTTACACCAATGGGTGAAATAACAGTGCTGAAAAGTCGTTATAACCAACAATAAATCACCTGTTTGTCATTACTCCCTAACCCAAAAGAAGATATGATAAATAAGTTACAACAAAATAATATTTGTTTTACTCGTTAATAAAAGTAAAAATGTGTATAACATTTAACAACATGTGTTGATATATTTGATATCAGACGACACTTTGGTGAGATTGTTAATGACATTATTATCAAATACCTCTACGTACATTTTAAACCATGTCTCAATCAAATAAATATTGATACTTGAGGCATGTGAAGTAGATAAGCTATGATTATACTTAATAACTTACCTTGCTATTTTCACCATGTTCATGACGAATGTCCCGAAAATTAGAAGGAAGATCAGCGCTATTAATGGGCCATTTCTACTTGGCTTGAACACTTTCTGAAATCAAAAGAACATTTGTTCAAAGCATTTGAACAACTTATAACTTAAACTGCTTTCGAAAATCACCTGAAAGTTTTGGTATTTAGGTACAGTTCAACTTCCCAACGCAAGGCGTAACTCTTGAGAGTCACCATTAATTAAGCATGGACTCTGATTTCCTAGCACGGAAAACTTAGGGATATACTGCAAGGCTTTAATCAGCCAATATTGGAAACTGGCAAGAGTTGTGCCTTACGTTGGAAAGTTGGGTACATTTAAGAAAGTAAAGCGAGAGAGGCAGACAGAGATATGCACACACACAGACACAAACACACAAACACACAAACACATAGACACAAACACACTAACACACAGACACACAGACACAAACACACAGACACACAAACACACAAACACACAAACACACAGACACACAAACACAAACACACAGACACAAACACACAAACACAAACACACAAACACACAGACACAAACACACAAACACACAAACACACAGACACAAACACACAGACAGACAAACACACAAACACACAAACACACAGACACACAAACACAAACACACAAACACACAAACACACAAACACACAGACACACAAACACACAAACACACAAACACACAGACACAAACACACAGACAGACAAACACACAAACACACAAACACACAGACACACAAACACAAACACACAAACACACAAACACACAAACACACAGACACACAAACACACAAACACACAAACACACAGACACAACCACACAAACACATAGACACAAACACACAAACACATAGACACAAACACACAAACACACACATACACAAATACACAAACACACAAACACAAATACACAAGCACACAGGCACACAGACACACAAACACAAACACACAAACACAAACACAAATACATAAACACACAAACACAAATACAAATACACAAACACACAAACACAAATACACACAAACACAATACACAAACACACAAATACACAAAAACAAACACACAAACACAAACACAAACACACAAATACACAAATGCACAAACACACAAACACAAATACACAAATACACAAACACACCAACACAAATACACAAATACACAAACACAAATACACAAACACAAACATACAAACACAAATACATAAACACAAAAACACAAACACAAATACACAAACACACAAACACAAACACACAGACACACAGACACAACCACACAAACACATAGACACAAACACACAAACACATAGACACAAACACACAAACACACACATACACAAATACACAAACACACAAACACAAATACACAAGCACACAGGCACACAGACACACAAACACAAACACACAAACACAAACACAAATACATAAACACACAAACACAAATACAAATACACAAACACACAAACACAAATACACACAAACACAATACACAAACACACAAATACACAAATACACAAAAACAAACACACAAACACAAACACACAAATACACAAATGCACAAACACACAAACACAAATACACAAATACACAAACACACCAACACAAATACACAAATACACAAATACACAAACACAAACATACAAACACAAATACATAAACACAAAAACACAAACACAAATACACAAACACACAAACACAAACACACAGACACACAAACCCACAAACACACAAACACACAAACCCACAAACACAAACATACAAACACAAATACACAAGCACACAGACACACAGACACAAACACATAAACACAAATACACAAACACACAGACACACAAACCCACAAACACACAAACACACAAACACACAAACCCACAAACACAAACATACAAACACAAATACACAAGCACACAGACACACAGACATAAACACACAAACACAAATACACAAACACACAGACACACAAACACACAAACACACAAACACAAACACAAACACAAACACACAAACACAAACACACAAACACAAACACACAAACACACAAACACAAACACACAAACACAAACACACAAACACACAAACACAAAAACACAAAAACACAAACACACAAACACAAACACACAAACACAAACACACAAACACAAACACGCAAACACACAAACACACAAACACACAAACACAAACACACAAACACAAACACACAAACACAAACACACAAACACAAACACAAAAACACAAAAACACAAACACACAAACACAAACACACAAATAGACACAAATACACATATACCAATACATACATGTAAACTACAAAAGAACGTATACACCTGAGTTGGTTTACCATATATTTCATTTTCAATTACAAATATCTTAAAATTGTACCGTCGTGCTCTAAAACTGAAAAATGTAGGCCTTTAGTCATCAGTCAAAGAATACTTCTACGTCGTTTTTTTTTCAAAATGATTAATTCATTCAAACAACTGCAGATAAGGGGTGTTGTATCTCATATTGTTTTAAATATTGGATACATTGAAACCAAATGAGGTGTGTACTTTCTTTTGCCTGGCAGTTTATAAATATATAGAACATCATACTTGTGCATTTGGATCGTTTGTATTGAACAAGAAGATGTCATGGAAGCGGAGGAACAAAGAGTTCGAACTCTTTGTTCCTCCGCTTCCATGACATCTTCTCGTTCAATACAAACGGTCCAAATGCACAAGTATGATGTTCTATATGTATTATATACCCCTTTTTATTAGCAAATTGGTAAACAAATAAAGTTGCAGAAATTTACTGGGACGACGTGCTGCGTATTGATACACGGACGGTTGCTTGACCAGCACGACTCACGATTTGATATCTTAATAATATCTTTATTTTCTCATTTGTCAACCCAATAGAGCTGTAAGTAAAATTTTCTTCAGTGTGGTAACATAATTAAACCATCAAATTTGCTTTACTATTATTTAATTACAAAGAACTGAAAATAAGAAACATCATTCAGGCTCCCGTCCGTCGTGCTTCTTTCGAATGACGTAACCATGGTTATGACGTCACACTAGTAAACGGTTGTGACGTCACAGTGACGCAGCATCGCTAGTGAAGCTTTCGGCAATGCTTTCGATTCCCCTTACACTTTGCGCTTTTCTGCCTTGTTAATGATAATTTGAGTGACATTTTCCCTGCTTGTGCTGTTAATATTAAGCCGAATCCATGCTGATACTTTAATCAACTGAAAAAATACTAGCAGTGTTATTAAAACATAACTTCCGGAGATTTAATTTGCAAAACATTGAAAAGTACGGAAAATTCCGAGAAGTGCCGAAGTTTAGAGAAAGTAGAACCGTCAGCCGTGCAATACGGAATTCACCGTGCAATACGGAAATCGACCACGGGAACCGTATTGCACCCCTGTATTACTATCTTAAGTTTACATGGGTATATAATAAATAGACATATAGCTACTGTATACAGACTGGCACACACAATAGCCGTGATACTATGCTTATATGAACATCTCTACACGATTCTCGTACATCGATATGGAAATTATATTCCATTTGAATCGCATAATAATTAAAAACAGGGAACCAGTGTAATTCTATTGTGACGGAAAGTTGCAATGACGTCATGAACAGTTGTTTCATGACGTCAAAGACGACATACGGAACTCGCGCTGAAAACAACTGTTGCCAGTTAAAACAGTGATATGTTTATGTGCGCTCGTACCGAAAATATATGGATAATAAATATTATACTTTATTTGTAACATAGCGTAACGTATTGTACTTCTGATCAGGGTTAATATAAAAACGTCGGGTCTAAATAGGATAAATCCTTAAAGGGGCAGTAGCACGTTTTTTCGCTCAAATAAGTTGATGAAATGTATATTTGAAAAATAATTTCACCAATAGTAAAACATCCTTCTCTCTTCGGAAAATAAAGTTTAAAATGAGTTTACATGTTTCGGTAAAGCCATTTGAATCGTTTTTGTAATACAAAATAATAAATTGTGTTCACAATAAAATGGCCGCCATGCAATTTTTGCTTTATACACAACATAGTTTTTACCACTACAGATAATTGGTGTGTGTAATAAGATGCTTTGCCCTCTAAAGTTAATTTAAATGACATAAACTATCATTATAAATGGGAAATTTGAAAAAATAAATTTTGCAAAAAACGTGCTACTGCACCTTTAAGACAAACAAGAACACTTTGGTACAGTATCAATAATTTAGGCCTGTTATTCGATAATGTAGTAATGGTGTAACCATTGGATTCTCGGTGCCTTGTATCTGCGCATCCTGCTTCATCGGTGTATTTGTATCCTACTACAATACCCTGGTTTATTGAATTTAATTTAATTTAATTTTCGTTATTTGCCACAAATAATCAGCCAATAAAATAACTCAGAAATAGTGACAGAACCCCTATGAGAGGATGAAAGAGCAATCGTCGATGTTCAAAATTATGACATTTCATTGGCTGAAAAAATGACATGCTATGCTATTTAGTTATGAGTAAACAGCCTACAGCAAAACGACAATTATTGGGCTCAGGGGTACTCGGGGGAAAAATAACAGGGAAAAAAGTAACGGAAAAAAGTGGTTTTATTTAACAAGTTTAAACAAGTATCATATTATATACAAGCACATTGTCATATGGCTCAGGAAATCAGCTGGGTCTTGTTACAGCGTATCGGATATAAGTACACTGTCCAGAGCGGGATGTAAACTATGCCCGCTGTCTCGTAAGGTAAGACGAAAATCAAGTACAGTCGCAAGCGACGATAAAATGATTCAGCCCAAGTCATGGCAGCACGATCTTTAACGTTGTGATGCGTCTTAAAGGAGAATATTTGTAAAAATGTATATTCTGTTATAGTAAAATATACTTTAAAAACATATTCCCACGAAAATAATATGGAAAGCCGTGTTTAATTACTAATTACGCGATATAACAACCGCGCCTACTGTTGCCTGTGCGCGTATGCATATTTGCCGGTAGCCTTCGGCAGGTTTAGGCTGTGACGTCAGAGATGCTCTACGGCCCCTCTTGGTCCTTAGCGCAATGAAAGGGAAAGCATTAGAGTAGATGAAGAATCGGTTGAATACGTAGAATTCGGGTAGTTTCGGACTTGATATGGTATATTGTGCAGCGTTGGTGTGCAGTAATTCATCAAAGTCTGGACAGAAGTTTACATATTTTTAATTTTCAAGTGAAAAGACGGATGCAGCGCGGCGAAAGGTTTGGATAGTGTCAAAGAGGAAATAAGGAACGAAAACCATCGGAATCTGTCTCACTATGTTCAGAGAATTTTGATCCGTTATATTAAAACAGTTTTATAAATAAGTGATAGTTAGTCTTAGAGTACTCGTAATTAACAGTCCTTTATAAGGATATAACTTATGATACCTTCTTATGGTATGTGTTATCCTCGGTTACCCAGAGTTTTATATATGCTCTAGCGGAGAGTAACGGAGCATATATTAAACCCTGGGTACCACCGAGGATGGGGGTGTGTAGGCCGTGCTCTGACTGTGAAACTTGGTACACAGTTGTATAATTATTTGTCATTGGCTAATAACTGTATTAGATTAATTTCAATTTAATATGGCCAACGTGGCAGCTCAAATGGCATTGTCAGACACAAAAAAGATGTCTTGGTTATAAATCATTTGAAACTATATAGTGATTATCAACGCTAAAATGATATTACACCCCACCACCCCCACTTACTAAATTCTAAATCTTGCCCCAACTTAATTCTCTTTATAGGATAATCTCCTTCTTGCACGCGATGAACTTCGAAATCTATCTGACTCTTCGATTTTCATTATAATTAAGGCGACAAAGTCAAACCAATGTTGACAGATTTAAATTAATGTAATTTATTTAGTTAACATCTAATACATATTAATTGACATTTTTTAGAAATTCTCTATTCATATATTAAAAGAGTTGGAATCCCATTTTCTTCGGTAGAAATTAAACACGCATGAACGCATAGTAAATTTACTTTTACTAACATGCGTATTATTACTATCATAAGCAATATTGCATATCTGCACTGCAAAGTTCGCTGTATAAACAGGGCTTTACACGGCGTTATTACAGGCTTCTAATATCGCGAGTTCCTTATTGTCGTGTTAGTCCGGTTTTCGTGACTACCAAATCTCTCACATAGCTATGTGTAAATCTTACTGTCTAACTTACTTGATTAGGTTTGAACAGTGGTTTGTACGTTTGATCTAAATAATAATAATATTTAATATCAATACCTTTTTAAAGCAAACATGATTTGAATAATCGAGAATCAAGATGGTTAATTTTGTCCTGTGCAACTGGTTACTTCAGCGGTACAGTATATATACGAATAAAGCAGTATAATGTGTAGTAACATATTTTAATTAACTACATATAAGTTGTTGACACCCATCTACATGTAGACAATAACTATTTGATGTACGGCATAATCCACAGCTTATTGTGAAATTGTAACGTTAAAGTTTGCCAGTCCCTACGTACGAATCTGTATTTCCAACTCTCTCACTGTACTGTTTACTTCTGAAAGCTCATCCTCACTTGATTCCTGGTGTTCAACTCAATGTTGATTCACAATAGGTTCATGCTGTTATTTATGTCAGATAGTTGAAAATCAACGCTGCCATCGCTACCCGAGAAAGCCATAACAACACTAAGATCGTAGAAAATACACTGCTTCAGCGCGCGGGAGAGCATCTTTGACATCATATCACGTGACTGCTGCCAGCCTGATTAACTCTCGGGGGTTTCCGGAAAACGACTCGCACCGAAAACGTTTTTTCAACGTTTCTACATAAAATGTCGCATTTTAATAACAAAAATTGACACACTTTGTCTTAAACAATACTGTTAAACATGTTAAAACAAAGTTTTTCTCTAATATTCTCCTTTAAAGGTGCATTGGGCGGGTAGATTTGCCTAAAATTTAGAAAGTGCAAATTGACCAATATGGCGCCTAAACGACTCGTTTTTGTATTCCACGTGGCTGTGTATTTTGCTCGCATATATTATAAAATAGTAATAATAGATTATGCAGGCGTGAAAATCGGCGAGTCATCTCAAACCTTTTGTCGTAAAGGGAAAGTTCTATCACCGATCTACACTTTAATAAAGCTTCTCTCTCTCTCTCTCTCTCTCTCTCTCTCTCTCTCTCTCTCTCTCTCTCTCTCTCTCTCTCTCTCTCTCTCTCTCTCTCTCTCTCTCTCTCTCTCTCTCTCTATCTCTCTCTCTCTCTCTCTCTCTCTCTCTCTCTCTCTCTCTCTCTCTCTCTCTCTCTCTCTCTCTCTCTCTCTCTCTCTCTCTCTGATTATTAAGACGATTTTATTTTACCCGTTTTAAAGATAATAAACCCCCTCTGTGTTGTTCGATGTTGTTTCGTTTATTCATATAGACAATACTTTCAAGTAAACGAAACACAAAATATTATTTCAAAGCGTCACCTAATTATCACGATATTGCCATTCAAAGTGAGTAAAATTGGTTAGGTCTCATACTGCCTACAGTCCCAATCTGCCTACATCCCACTCTGCCTACACTAAATAGTGTAGGCAGTTTGGGAAATGATGTTTTACCCATATCATAATGGAACAACCTGTTTATTTAGTATTACAAATATTGAAATAATCATGTCAGAGTACCTAAATTCTTGCATCTACTTACCAGTTTACTAACATATTATCTTTAGTTATACAATTATACAGAAAAAGTTAACATGTTAATTTAATATAACAAATAGTCAGAGAAGGATTAACTGAATCCCTGCATCTTCGCATATTCTAAATGTATATTGACATTTTCGCGTACCTTTTCCAATTTTGAGTAGTCTAACCAAAACTACACTTTTATGAGACTTTGTGTGTTTCAGATGATTGTTATATATTGTTGTATATCTATTTTTGGTTAAGATGACATCGTAATTTATTATCTAATGAAATGTGATTATGAACCTTTAATGATAAAACAATTGAAATATATAAAATGCTGTTTACCCCTTTTTAAATATTGTCATATTCTTACATCATTTATTTATATTGTATATACCTGTATGTTCTCTATATCACTTGTGTGGTTTTGAAGAATAAAATCTGTTCTGTTCTGTTCCGTACTAACATATTTTCTTTAGAAACAGTTAACCTGTTTATTTAGCATTGCAGAGTAGGATTAACTTACCTTTTATTTACATCCTTTGTAATAACTGTCTAAGATAATGGAAATACTTAAATTATTGAGAAGATGATATCATGATACTCAGTTAATTTAGCTCAAGATAACTTAGGATGGGAACCAACATCATCCATCCCACAATGGCAATTTGTACAGCGTGTTGAATACGTCACTTCACAAACAGGAAGACAGCAAGTATTCTTTGCAGGATACCGCTATCGTTTAAATGTCAGAAGACACTTGATCAAATTTGCAAAGTAATTGACAAATAATTGAAAACATGTATGGCATTGAAAGCATAAGCATGCAAACATCGAGATATACTGTGTACGTGTTGTATGCGTCAACAGTTTTGTGTGTCATTGAAAGCATAAGCATGCAAACATCGAGATATACTGTGTACGTGTTGTATGCGTCAACAGTTTTGTGTGTCATTGAAAGAATAACCATGCAAACATCGAGATATACTGTGTACGTGTTGTATGCGTCAACAGTTTTGTGTGTCATTGAAAGCATAAGCATGCAAACATCGAGATATACTGTGTACGTGTTGTATGCGTCAACAGTTTTGTGTGTCATTGAAAGCATAACCATGCAAAGATTGAGATGTACTGTGTATATGTCAACAGTTTTGTACCTTTGTTATTGTTCCCCCCTGAGCTAGTGCAGATGAAATAAAGATATCTGGAACCGATAATGTGGTTGAGTTCATTTTTTTAGAGGTAGAACAGGTCAGCATATAACCCTGACTTCCTGATCACTGGACCTTAACATGTTGTTATAAGCTGTAGGCAGATTGGGACTGTAGGCATTATGGGACGCTACCGCCAAATTGGCCTGCTAATTATCTCATTCTTGAAACAGTTTTCCGCGGCCCCTCAGTGAAGCTGAACGATCGTTAGCGATGTGACGTCATACACAGGAGTTGCTTAATGAAATCCTAAGGCGATTTGTCGATTTTCGTTGATAATTCGTTTAAAACATAATAAGAACGTTTTGACATTACACGTTTCCGATAGAATGGGTGCGTCCGTAGGATGTAATTTCGGAGTTTTAGGAGCATTTTTCGATATTCAATCGCTGATTTTAGATTTGTTCTTTTCCCAATCGAGTGGAGTGTTATGTTATCTTATAAGCTACAGTAAGTTTTGAAATGAATAACTGACAATTCAAAAATAAAAAAAGATCATGCAATTTGTTTTATTATAAACGCCATTATTAGTTAATTTGTTTGTTGTGCTTGATTTTGTGTTTGAAGAGGCCTATAGCTTGAAACCTATTGCGTCAATATTTCTCATGGTGACTTTATTTTGCTAATAGAAAAGTTGTATTAAAACTAAGAAAATCCTATAATTTTCATCAATGTTACTAGTTTACACCTTTTAGAAGAACATATTCGGGCTATCTTTAGATCTATTGTCGTGTACATTTACAATTACTTAGATTCAGTGTAATACCACTACCATTTTCCTAGCATGTTATATAAAAGGCATTGCAACTCATCATGGCCGTGTGTACATGTGTTGTTTGGTTCGCAATTTAAAAAATATTACCCCGGCTATAGTTCAGTCGTGTAGATTTCCCCTCTTATTTAATATTTATCTAAGTTAGAGTGTCAATAACGCAACTAATAGAGGATACTAAACGACCTTCTATTTAATACCATTTTTATTAAACGAGTTAATGATTTTGTATAAAACGAGCGAAAGCGACTTTGATACTAAATCATTCACGAGTTTGATACTAAATCATTCACGAGTTTAATAAAAATGGTATTAAATAGAAGGAAGTTTAGTATTCTGTTCATTACTCGCCCACCAATAATCCAACAAAATAGCCGACATGGCTCTGAAACTATGATTCCCGCAATCACGATACCATTGCGACGACGTTACTCCCATTGTGACGTCATAACGCATACTTTTGTATTACATCAGTGTAATATTGCCGTATAAATATTACACTGCAGTATCTTACACGGGCGAGTAATAACACCACTTATTACATATCGCTACATTGATAAACAAAAATACTGAAAATATATTTTGTTATTTTGCATAAGGACGAATGTGATTTTTTTTTTATTCAACATGAATGAGGCGTGTTAACACCGTTATAATCCGTATTAAATGTGTAATAGATCTCTGTGACGTTTGAACATCTTCATCATCTGACATGCGTGCCGCCGCCATATTGGGCAACGATAAGAATTGTTCCAAAACACATTGCAGAATTACGGGTCCCGCAATGGTCACATTCAGTACTAAACAGTGTTGACATCTGCTATCATTTGTAGGACGTTTTACGGGGCGTGTATATATGTAATTTTGTTGTATAAGGACAACGGTAAATATGTTATTTAGGCAGTTATGTAAGGCTGATTTTAGCGGATTCTGTCATTAGAGGCCAAGCGACTCCTGTGCATTACGTCACAAGGCCTAGCACGCGGCATTCGTTCTCGGCTAAAGTTTTACGAGGCGTAATTGAGCGGCGTTCTAAAAAGGCGTTATAAAAGGTGTTTATTGGTTGAATTGACAAATATCAAGTGGAATCATCGTCATCTTGGAATATGCTTGAATAAAAATCGAAAAGTGATACGGTCGGGGTTTGTGTGTCTTTAATATATTTCAATTTGACTGTGAATTTAATTTCCACAAAAAAATACCATGATAGAACCCTCATTTTAATAGTGTGAAAAACAATGACCCAACGGCCTGTGATAATGCTGCACCGGCTGAATTGAAATGGGATGAATGAGAATGTATATGGTATATAATCAAGATTATAACATTCTGGATTAGATAACTAAGAATGCCAGCAGACATCAATATATTGTTATTTAATGCTTTGTTATGAACTTGGATATAATAACTGGGTGTCATTTGTTAGATATATTATTTTTCTAAAGAAATTAAGATGTTCGAATGAGTTTTAAATAAATAGGTATCGATTGCTCAATGGTTAGGATTTTAGTGACGCTTCATTCGAATTGTGTATGGAAAGGGAATTAATGTTGATATGTGTCCATTACATCAACTACATGTACATACAAGCTTTTTACCTGTATACTGTTACATCAACGTTTTAGGTTTAATCTTTTATTACTTCACAAAATGATAAATTGTAATTTAACTTTTAAGTAACATTACTACCACTGTACTATCGGTCTCATAGACATACATTGTCCGTCAACCTAACTGCTTTTTTATCAAATATCTTATTCATTTTCCATTTCTCTCTAATAATTTGTATGGCCATATTTACTTGACGTAACAAGAGATTTTTTTTAAATATTAAATTTCATAGCTAAAGTAGAAAGTTGTCTATATAGCTATAATTATATATTTGTGTTTGTTTTGATACTGCACAGGCGGGTGTAGACACAAGTACAAATGTAATGTAATGTCTAACAGGTCGAGTATACATGCAGACAGACAGACAGACAGACAGACAATTGTTTATTTGACTCTCACCTCAATACATGTACATGACATTGAAATAGACAAGTATTTGTCACAAACATAGTAATGTCCCAGTCTGATTAAAATCGACCTTGTTCCGAGGAATAAAATTTGCAAAATTTTGCATCTGCCGGGATACGAACAGGTTCTGTAGATTCTGAGCCATGTCCTCCGCCGCAATACAAAAATGAGCTAAAATATAATGTTATTAATTAAGTATTTCCGTATTGGCCGAGTTACAGGTCCGAGGTCCGTTGTATTGGCCCGAGACGGAGTCGAATCATATGGTCTAGGCCGTAAATACCGCATACGTGCCATTACATTGATTGTTTGTTGTTGTATTGAATCCAAATTTGTATTTGTATTATATCATATCCTGTTGCTCTTGAACCATCACGGAGAATAAAGAATTGAATTGAAACTTCTCGGCGCCGGGGACAATAAACAGTTGAGCAATTAAGTAGTAAATAATGACCCGGTGCCGAGCGGTTATGGCATATAAACTCGCGAGGGCGTCAGCCCGAGCAGAGTTTATTGCCATAACGCGAGGCAATCTAATTGTATACTAATTGTATATATGCATTTTAAAAGAGTATTTTGTTGATTTGTACGACATGAACAAAATATATTAGTGAATTATTCCCAATACACCCATGACTGACTCGATAGGAAGGTTTCAAACTTAATCATTCATTCCATACATAAAGAAGACATAAATTGGTACCCATATATACATATGTATATATAATACTAGAAAATATGTAAATACATCCTAGGCACAAAAGAATGAACACTCATCGGTATGGATCCTCGGTAGCTCCATTGGTAAAGGCGCTGCTCGACGATATAGAGGTCCAGGGTTTGAATCCCACGTTCGTTACTTACAAAATGTTCATTTCTAATTTGACAAAATTTCCAAATTTTACAAGTCCATCTGTTTCCGTAGGTTGAATATCTCATAACCGACCATGGTGGTTATGAGATAACCAACCTGCGCAGATAGTGGTTGTGGCATATAACTTGCAACTCAAACAAAAGAAATAACTTCCCAAGGGGTGTAAACATAAAGAACCACACCTCTTCCGGGGTTATGAGAGACTGAATATTAAAATATCAATCCACGTGCGTGACCCGAGTTTTGTACTTTGTGACGGGATATAACTTGTGTATGGTAGGGTCGTCTCAAAATAAAAACGTCAATTCCTTAGAAGCCTTCAGATTAATACACCTCGAACGTAACAACTTTGAGAGGTTCCCTCAAATCCACACACATAGTAATATTTACCTCAGGTCATGCCCGTCAATCGCGAGCTTACGCGACCTGCTTGACATTACCCAAACCCGCCTTTTTAACATCAAAACAAAAACAAATACATAATGATAGTTTAAGAAAGTGTTTTAATCAATTGTCAATTTAATATTTGTTCTTATTACGTCAAGTAAAATAACTAAAATTAAATAATTTTAGAAAACTAAATAAGACATTTAAGAAAAGGGTAGTTCCAAAAATTAGGTTGACAGAATATATAAGAAATGAAAATCTCCCTGTTCTTATGTATGTTACTTCTACATGCCCTTCATATTTACTATCTTGAAAAGTTTCAAATGTCCCGTTTCTGACTTATTTTAAAAATGGTTAATCATCCAGTGGTATAGTGATAATTTTACGGACTGGCATGTGTTGGAGACTAAAGTTCGGTGTTCGAATCCCATCCACAGATAGAATGTCAAAAGACGAAATCGCAGCGCCGATGAATGGCTTCAATTTTCATTGTGTTAATTTTTCAACAGATGTGCGCTTGTTTTTATCAAGTTGTGAAATGTAAATTAAAGTCATCAAAAAATAAACTTCGTTTATAAATTCTAATTTGACTGTTTTAATCATGTTTTAAAAGCATGTTTGAGTAAACGGGAATATCCTCTCAAATTTCGTTTCCACAAAAAATGCCCCGATAGAACCCTCCTTTTAAACCAACGAGCAAAACACCATGCCAAAATCAACAGCTTCCATTACATGTAACACCCTTAAATTTCTGAGGTGAGGTGTGGGTTTAACGCCGCTTCATACAACTGCTAGTGTTATTGCAGGGAGAAAGCCCGCAACGCCATGTGGTTATGCATTGCGGTGAACCTGTGAGCATCGACTGGAACTAGCGAACCATGGTTGGTACTACGCTGAAATTCAGTGTAGCATTGCACCCAAACCTTACTGCATATAGAAAGTTTTTCATAGCAGACAAAGTTGCCGAGCCCCTGGCGGGATTCTAATCATGAATGTACGAATTTGCTGCACATCGTTGAATTAGTAGTATATTTATTGTTAACACTCTGTCGGCACTGTCGGCGATTAAATATTAATTCATTCCATATAATACATTTTTTATTAAATTCTTGAAGGTGTTTATTTCATTCGGTTTTGCTCGTTTGCCAACTTCCAACAGAAGGCATAACTCTTGCCAGTCTGCATTACTGGCTAATTTAAGCCTTGCGGTATTTTCCTCGCTTTGTTGTGCCTCGATAGTGAATCGCTGCACAAGAAATGCATTGTGGGCCTGGTTTTCTAAGTACGGATTTCTTAAGGATATACTGCAAGGCCTAAATCAGCCTGTAATGGAGACTGGCAAGAGTTATGCCTTGCATTGGGAAGTTGCTCGTTTACATGTATTAAATGAAGTTAGTTTAGAACCCCCGTTACATATCGTCTGGGGGCGGGATAGCGCAGTGGTTAGCGCGTTCCGGGGTTCGAATCCCGCCAAGGGCATGGCAACTTTGTCTGCAGTAGAGAACTGTTCTACACGCAGTAAGGTTTGGGTACAATGCTACACTGAATTTCAGAGTAGTACCGCTAGTTCGCTAGTTCCAGCCGTTGCTCGCAGGTTTCACATGGCGTTGCTGGCTTTCTCCCTGCCGTAATACAAACAGCCGCGATATAAGTGAAATACTCTTGAAAGCGGCGTTAAACCCTAACTCACCTCACCTCACATATCGTCTCAGGGCTACAACAATCGGCCTCATACCCATACTCTTGGTTATAAAACATTAATTACATTAAATTACTCTCCATGCCTTAAAAATAATGAAACCAAGACCCGGATGAGAGTTATTAGGACATTATCTTGTACATAAACACCTTCCTTATGTCTCCCTATATTCACGCATACAATGTTTCCTTGTCAAGAAGATTAATGGCTGCCAGACATGTTATATTGATTGCTAATCTTAAATTCAAACAGAGAAAATCTCAGCATTGTCTCGACAAAGATCTATCTATGAACTGTTCAGTATTCAAAGTCAATAAATATTGCTATTAAAGGCACTGTAGCACGTTTTTTCGCTCAAATAAGTCGATGAAATGTATTTGAAAAATAATGTCACCAATAGTAAAACACCCTTCTCTCTTCGGAAAGTCAAGTTACAAATGAGTGTACATCGTTCCGTAAAGCCACGGCTATCGTTTTTGTCATTCGAAATAATAAAATGTGTTCACAATAAAATGGCCGCCATGCAATTTTTGCTTCTTACGCAACACCGTTATTACCACTACGGATAATTGGTTTGTGTAATAAGATGTTTTACCCTCTAAAGTAAATATAAATGACATAAACTATCATTATAAATGGGAAATTTGAAAAAATAAAATTTGCAAAAAACGTGCTACAGCGCCTTTAATGATGCAGGTAAAATAGATGAATATTTGGTGTCTTTATACAAACTACAATGTATGTAATAACGTATTCAACTTCCCAACGCAAGGCATAACTCTTGTCAGTCTCCAACACTGACTGATTAAAGCCTTGTCGGATTTCCTTAATTTCCGTGCAAGGAAATCGGAGTCCACTCATGATGCATTTCAGGTTTAGCGATCTACTATCTTAGCACGGAAAAGCGAGGGAAATACTACAAGGCTCAAAGGCGCTGTAGCACGTTTTTGCTTATTTTGTTTTCTCAAATCTGCTATTTATTATCAAAGTTTATACAATGTATTGTTTTGGGGTTTTTTTTAGGGTAAAACATCTCATTACACGATCCTAAAAGGTTGTGACCTTGAAATAAAGGTCAAGGCCACAAAACTATGTGGGAACATTACTCTTCCTGAACTCATATGCAAAATATGAAAAATATCAAGCAACCAGTATTTGACTTATTCCATTCGTACGCGCGGCGGGGGATAATAATATCTTTCAACTACTCTAGGTAATTTTCCTTAAACTTTCAAAGATTTATTCAAATTTAATTGTCAAACTTAGTTATGGACATATGGTTCTGATTTTACAATTTTCAAAAATTTCAAAATTCCATCATAGTTATTTAGGTCTCTGTTCGTCTCCATGTTATAGGGCACACTGATTGGTTAAGAACGGGAAGATTTTCTGGATAACTAATTCTTTAATGTGAAACCTCAGAAGTCGTGTATTTTCACATTGAAATCTTTCCATAGGAAGGACGTGATAACACGTGAGTCACAACCCTTCAATACGAGACTAGTTTTAGTAACATGACATTTATTTACAAAGGACGTGATTTCACGTTCCCATGGTTGCAACAGGCGACATGAACCATCCATGACAGAAGTATGATGGCTGAGAGGGGCCATTTCAATTTCGTCAAAAAATTCAAGCACATAATCGCGAAATCGCGAAAAAGTCAAAACGAAATCGCGAAATTGCGAAATGAGGTCTTAGCGAAACCGCGAAAGAGTGACACGAGACGCGAAAGAGTGACACGATTTCGCGATTTCGTGTTGAAAATTTACACGAAATCAAATGGCCCCTCTCAGCCATCATACAGAACAGAACGTTACATTGTTAAAACGTGCACGGCTTACATTCACAGCGAAAAAACAGTTCGATAGATTGAGTATGAATAAACGAGATATCAGATCAGATATGACACTGACACTGACTATGGAATTCTAATGTGATGTCACGTCCCGCGTACTTAGAGGCTACATCTGGAAAGATAGATCGTATACAAGGCTTGTAGATATCAGGAGGGAATTTCACGTCCATTGGTTTATAGAGAATCTCAATCAAGAGTATTCTGGTATCAAATATATCAACACGAGTTGATAACAGTTACAAATATCCGATGCCGATGATATTTTCACTGTGAGTGTTGATATATTTGATACCAGAAGAAACTTGAATGAGATTCTATTTATCATCCAAAATCATTTTTGTAGTTGACGGTGACAGGGCATTGTGCAAAATCTACTGCCAAAACGATATTTCCTAGGAGAAATCACTTGATCACAAGCGATATCTCCTGTGGAACCCAGTTTTTGGATGATAAAATTTATCATAAATGTGCATTCGTGAATATGTTACCTCGTATGGACTGAATTAAATAAGTTATTATCCAGATAATCGTGTTGTTATTATGTTTTTCATTTTTAAATGCCCTTCAAAGACTTGCATATTGGTTGTGTAATAATTTACTGTGAACGATACATTCTATTTTATTTGTGGATATCATTTGATATCCACAATGGGTTCAACAACGTTCAATTATTGAAGTACATGTATACATGATTGACTGATGATTCTTCAATGGTTGGAAATGGGAAAATTATGATGATAAACATTTACATTTTTAAATAAAAATAAGTAGTTATCTGTTCTTTTGAGAATGTCCACTTAAAGTGTACATGTAATGACCAATGAACATACATAGATAATTATGCCAGACAGACATTCATCTTTGTATTTAAAATATGTGATGTCCTTGAAATTATTTTGTTTTTCTTATGAGAAATTCCACTTTGATTGCAATTACCACTGCCCGTACATACATAGATCAATACAGGTGCTATGCACACCTGAGTCTTATTACAGAGCTTTATTAGATAATGTTAAAAGGTGCATGTATTATTAGCAGGTAATTGATGTATATTCAGTGTAAACGCTGTGTTAGACAGAATGTAGAGGCGTCTTGGTAAGTGTCAGAACATGTGGGAAACATTATGTAAAGTTATACGTATATAAGTAAAATATAGCCAGAACCGTGTCATTCGAAACCGTGTGCGTGCAACGGCGCTGAAGTCTGGCAGTTTCACAGACCGACGGTGCAGCAAAATTAGAATGAACTTTGGACTGGGGCACTGATGAAAAGCATATTTTGCTTTAATTTGGGGAAGCTAGGAATGCAGTAAAACGTGTTTCAAATGAAAATTGTTTTAAAAAATATATATCTTACCAGAAATCTGCATGCGGGACAGGCCATTACAGTAAGTCTGAAGAGGCCGTCGGTATTCTAGGTCAGCCAATCCGCTTCTCAACGGCTGTTCCTTCTGTTAGGAACCCTTCGTCTGTAACAGAAAGGAACCCTGAGTATACTCGTTATCCGTCTCACACAACACCACATACACAACACCAGTACCTGGCTATCTGTGCTAAACAAATAAGGGGTCAGAGTACAACCCTGTCTGTACCTACTCTATGGACTCTTCCATCCTAACTATATCACGCTTTAGGTGAACGAAATGATCTGCCTTTCACCTTTGAATTGCGCTAATGCAGACTAAATGATTAATCACTAACTAATGTTTTTTGTGTAAGAAATATCATAAAAGAGCACAAGCTAATAATACTTCAGATATTTGGAATAACGTTGGTTATTGTATCGAAGATAGATATAAAACCATGACAACTAACCTCAGAATCTGAGTGTTCGTTCATTGCGTTAAAACTATTCAGAGTGGAGTTCTGTTTCATAGTGACTCTTCCACCTTTTACTAGCTCACGTTTTTAATCCTCAAAAGAAGATAATCATATGATCATCATATAAACATGATGTGAGTATCGTATGATTATTATAAATCATGATCATCGCAAGAATTGATATTAGGAAGACAGTGGTACAGATATCTAAATTACACCAATTAATCATAATAGATCTGCCCTACATTTATCAAAGATAGAAAATGTCACCAAAGTGTTTTCAGATATCATGTAATAAGCATTGTCACTAGGCAAGTCGCTCATTCAATGATATAACAGCGTTCATAATAGTGAACATCGTTTAAAGCTTTTAATTGTGCGTCAAACAGCCAACCAAAGCCATTCATTTACAATGAATTGAAATACTCTATTTGCACTTATATTTTAAAAATTTAAACTTCTTTCATACATGACATTCATAACACTGATCCCCGGTGATAAAAATACTGGTTGAAACAGAATCAAAATATCGATAAATCAATCAAAATAATAGTCAAAATATGAGCTTATGTAGCTATATGTGTGTACATTCGCCGTGCGCTTATACCATTGTACACACGGGTTAAAAACTACATACATGTATACATACTTGTTCAATACCTCTTCGGGAAGTGCTATTTTATTCCAGAGACCATAAATAAAGGGACTGGGACTTGTGTTCCTCGCTAGAACAAGATGGCGTCCGGGGGGAATTCAAAAGTGACGATTTTGTTTCTCTTATAACTCATTTAATATTAAAATATTTCCTTGGTTACCAGGATGTATGAAGTTGATGATAATCTATTGTCGAGTCTAGTCCCTTTATGTTATGGTCTCTGTTTACTCCTAGTGCAAATTGACACACGCGTGTGTTTGAATTTACATACGTGATTAAATTAACATAGGTATTTTATACATAGACATTTACTCGCGTGTGCAAAAGAATCCGTAAATGTTATATTAGTCACACTTCGGATAAGGTTCTCAGAGTTGGATGTCAATATAGCTGATATCCTTATGGCTGTGAATAATTTCATTTGCACATCATGTTTCTTTTAAAACTTAGTTAATTAAATGGAAGTAACTACTTTAACACTGTAATATACGTAAACGAAAATTTCAATAATTAAACCTCCGCTTGAAACATGTAACTTATCTCATCTTACCTGTATCAGCTGTATATTTGTAACATATGTTACCACTTAAACGTATGCTAAACATTAGGGTCCCTGGAGAACGTTCTAAGCAATATAGAGTCATATGGCGACGACTCATATGGTTTTCATGTAATTGACCGCATCGTTAGAGGACTGAATCCTTTGTTTTGATATTTGATATGTTAAGCCTAACTAGATGTTTATATATGTCACTAAGATATTAAGTCTCATGTTAAATATTAGACCCTTTAAGCTTATATTTTGAGATCTTCACATCCCAATGGTTCCAGGGCTTCAGTGGAGTTTCCTGCGCCATTAACTTAAACGACGTTGGACACATTTCAGTTTTAATACAGTAAGCTTAAATTTAATATTGAAACAGATGAAAAATGAAAAACGGAATTGGATTAGATATAATAAAATAAAATATTCCAAGGACAAACCATGTACTCTGAGGTACTGTGTGGTCACGGCCAGGAATAAATATTCATAAATGTCAGAGAATCATACTGTGTACACTTTACTTAATTCTCTAAAAACTATTTTTGGTGGTATAATAGTGCATATTCATAATCAATCATATAATTTACAATATGTCAAAATGGCGGCGGGTTAAAAGAGGATATTTTGAAGGTCAGTTATATATATAAAGACTAGTTTGAATGATCTAAGCATATTATTGATCAGGTTTCTTAGCTTTTGAAATTGTAGAGAGTAAAGTGTTCTTGAACTGATAACAAACTATAAAGTCTAGTGTGGTGAAAAGATGTCTATCAGATGACATATTTGCGAAGTAAAGTATTCTTGCTGAAACATTTTTTCCAATTTCATGGAAAGTAGGACAACGAAAATGACGTCCTGTTTCGACAGACAAACAATGGTTAGAAGTTCCAAATTTTAACAACGGATAACTAATACACTTAGGAAATAAAATATAGGCATCAAAAGAATGTAACATTTTAATGTTTTATAATATTGTCCCTTCGAACTTATTCCTATATCTTCCCTCCACGTTTGGTAAAAATGATCTTTAAGAGTAGTTTCTACTGTCGTTTCAACATACGGGTCCTTGTACAGAGAAAGTATATGACATATAATCTGCATGATATGTATCACATCACTAACATCATTTTAATTTCATGGACGCACAGTTTCATCATTACAAATCTATCAACAGTTATACAGGGTCGCCATCAAACTTCTCACAGTGCTGCAGTCTGATTACAACCGACGGTTTTCTTCGGAAAAAAATGGCAAAATAGTGCATCTTTCGGGATACGAACTCATATCGTTCGGAGGTTTCTAAGTCAATCCGTCTGATAGAAGCCCGTAGACTCCCATGTTCTGACGCAATTCAGTTAAGCAATGAAAAGAGGTCCAACAAAAGCTTTCGGTGCGAGAAGCAAGGATCAGATAACTCCAAACATCTACCCTTTTGTATGTTCTGAATGCTTTCAAAACAGTGACCGTTTAAAAACTATGATGTGATTGGTCAGCTATTTGACTGGGCTTTGGCTGCGCTAAACTGGTACTGAAAACGCGCCTATACGGGATGTTCTCAGACCTTGTGGTGAGGAATCTACAGAACCTGTTCGTATCCCGGTAGATACATTATTTTGCAAATTTTATTCCTCGGAACAAGGTCGATTTCAATCAGACTGCACAGTGCTGTTACGCCTCTCTGCGTCAAGCCTTGATGATCGCTGATCATATCAAGCCCGTGTACAAGACAGGGTCACCATGAGCAAAACTCAATTCTATACTTGACACCGAAGGGTGGGTTATGGTACAATACATGAGTAAAGTTACCCTTTGAAATATGTTTTCGATTCAATAGTCCATGTCCCTCTTGTTCTGATCTGGGTTTTCAATATAATTTCTCAATGTAATCTGGAAATATCCAGTGTTTTCTAGACTTAACCGATGTAACCAAAACTTGTACAATGTAATCTAAACTTATCCAATGTAATATAACCTTTCTATTGTAATCAAAACTTGCCCAATGGAATCTAAACTTGTCCAATGTGATCGCGATTACCCCTGTATAAGCAATGACATGAATTAAATGATTTTGCATGAGAGATATTTCCGAAACAGTTTAGAATGTGTGAATTGGTTCTAAAAGACCTCTTACAACAAACAACTCTAAATGAGTGTTTTTATTGTAATAAAACCATTATACAAGAGATGATACCAGAATCGTTTTCATATCACTCCACACAAACAAACCGTTACTGTGGACTCATCAAACAAACTCAAATAGGTTAATTCAAATCATGATCATTTACAGGGTACCCGGCTGGGTTTTTTTCAGAGTTGAGATGTCGATGTAAAATCCACTGTCTTCGTTTTTTTAACGCATCGCATGACACATCGCATGAAAAATCGGACGGAGAGTGCGCTCAGCCCAGTGATATTTACAGCTGCATACCGAAAGTTTGTTCACCTCGTGTATTTCAGTGCAAATATCATGTTATGAGGTATGACTTTGAAGTATCGTATAGACGCGAAAACTAAACTGATGACTTTGCATTTTTGCTTTATAGGAAGACAGTTAAGTGTTACATAACATATCGGATTTCATGATTTTACTATAGTAAACCGTTACAATTTTGGCAGCTCTTTGAAGTGACCTGGGGTCAATCTTTTCAAAACTACATGTTTTATTTTCCAAACATACATCATGTATGTCCTCTTATACTCATTTAGTCGATAATGAAACTTTTATTCGAAAATTAATGAAATTTGAATTTTCAAATTTGACCACATCTATGTATTTAATTATGCTAAAGTTCATAAACACGCACCACTAACGTGAAGAGAATATTCATTTTACTCATTGATGATTCATTGTTATTGTTGAGATACAATTTTATTGATGTTCTGACGTTCTCATGTTATGTTAGCGTTAAATTTAGTAAAATGCTAAACCATTAAAATGTTTTCATTTATAACTTTCTTACTTTTCATCCAAAATACTTGAAATTTGGAACTCTTGATATTCACTAAACAGATGATATCCTCAAAACAAACCTTTATATGAACCCCTGTCACAATCAAAGTATCAAAGTTTCAGTATTAAAATTAACAAATCATAATCTCCATCTTTTAAAGAAAACACTGCCCAGGTTTCTGGATATCTCCTATTGCTGGTTCATGAGAAGAAGTCGTTTGAAGCTTTTAGGGTGAACCCCTGCAAGCTTCATATTTCATAATTTATCTCAATCAAATTTACAAACTTGTATCTCCATCCCACAAATTAATGTTAATGACAAAATTTCACATTCCTATATCAAGCGCTTTCGGGGAAGAAGTCGTTTAAAGGTTTCACTTTAAACGTCTCTGGCGGCCATATTTGTGGGCGTTGGAATTCGTGATGAACAAACTTTGACCCCCTAGGTGCCGGGTACACACCCACCAAATAACACCTTTGGGGATGTAGTGGTTCTGGAGGAGAAGCAACTTCCAAATGCAAGGCAGTCCCTATTACTGGCTGATTTAGGCCTTGCAGTATTTCCTTAAGAATTATGTGCTTAGAAATCCAGGCCCACTATGCATTTCTGGTACAGCGATTCTCTATCTAGGCACAACAAAGCGAGGGAAATACCGCAAGGCAGCCAGTAATGCAGACTGGCAAGAGTTATGCCTTGCGTTTGGAAGTTGGAGAAGTCGAAAAAGTGAAAAGTTTACGGACGACGGTCGGACGACGGTCGGACGACGGTCGGACGCCGGACGACGGCCCATGCCATAAGCACATCTGGCCTTTCAGGCCTGATGAGCTAAAAATGTAATTATTTTTTGTTTTAGAATGCAATCAAACCCTTGAAAAAAAATTTAAAAATTTTAAAAGTAATTTTTTTTTAAAAGAATTCAATACAGAAATCATACAGAGAAACAGTGGGTATATCAAATAAAAGTAAGTTCAACATCAAGCTGTGGGAAAACAATACAGAATAATATATTTCATCTAGAACAAATTAGGGATTAAATATTGGGAATAAGTGATGCCATTTGATTGAGGAAAAAAATCAAGATTATTGTTTCTTCTGTAAATGAATTTTTCAACACTGTAAATGTCTTTCAAAATGTTATTATAGTAAGTATAAAAAAGTAATTATTCTTTTTTGGAATTATTTTCTGTAAAGAACATGTATAAATGTATCTGTATGTGTTGAAAAAATCCAGTTTTGAAGTTCCATCCAGAAGCTCTAGGTCACATTACATTTCCAATACACATGACATAAGGATTCATTTTCAACATTACAAAAACTACATATTTCATTGTCAACAAGTTTCATTTTCAAAAGTTCTCTTTTTGTAAAGATAATTCGGTGCAAAAATTTGAATTGAAAATCTGGAAGTTTCATTTCTTTCAAATTCCTTCTGCAAATATTAAAAATCATATGCCAATTGAAGTCAGTATCCTGGAATAAAGTTTCCCATTTTTGGCAGATATGAGGTTTAACATTTTCAGATACGAGCATATCAAAGAAAAGTCTTGAGCCTTTTTGGAAATCATAAACGTTTTATGAAGAGGGTTAATATCATGATCATTGGTATGTATGTATCTGTGTTGTCGCTGCATAGACATTTTCCAAGCTTCAGGTAAATTATAGATAACATAACCAAGATCCATATATGTACCTCTCACATCAAACTTGAGTTTCAGATCCTCAAAAGACATAACACCATGATCATTACAAAGGCCCTAATTTTTAATATTCCACATCTTGCCCAACTTCCAATAAAGTGGTATGGGTTTTTAAAATTATGATTTAACCATAATGATTCTTCTAAAATCATGTTAATGTTGTCTTCTTCCATGGTATTTCTAAAATAATATTATTTCCATGCCCTTAAAACATCTTTCCAAAATGGATTATAAGTTTTAACAATATTATGGAAGTTTGCTCCATATTTTAATATATCATTTAATGGAAAACTGCATGGATTATTTACATTTGTTTTTCTCAAATAATTTCTAAGGGTAGCTAATTCCAAGGCATTTACAAAAGATCTTACATCAGTCATGCGTAAACCCCCTTCCCTATAATCTTTTTTTTAATATACTTCGCTTTATTTTTGTCCATTTTATCATTCCAAATTAATCTGAAAAATATCCTTTCAAGGGAAGTGATAAAATCATCAGGTGGGTGAGGTAAACTATTGAAAATATGCATCAATTTTGAAAGAGCTTTTGCCTTTTTCTCCATGTATTCTATTAATTTCTTCAAAACTTTTTCTTGTATTGATTACCCATAGGTTATTCAAGTCAGATGTAAATTTAATTCCCAAAACTTCAAAGTCATTTCTTTGCATCCAAGGAATTCCACTACAAACAGAAATAGATATGGTGAAATGGGATCACCTTGCCTACATCCCCGCTCATTAGGAAGAATTCAGAGAGATGCCAAGTCTGTATGATGCATGAAGATGTTTCATAAGTTAGAAGATTATAATATATTATAATAATCTCAGGACCGAAACCAAATTTTAATAATACAGAATTGATTAAATCTTTTGAAACTGTATCAAAAGCTTTTTCAAAGTCAATCAAAATCAACAAACCAGGAATATCTCTCTTTTTAGTTTCAAACATAAGATCATATAATAATCTTGTATTTTCACATCACAAAAATGAAATTAAATTTATTAAAATCTCAATATTAAGTCAACCTAAAGGTATCCTCAATCTGATAAAGGCCAAACCTAATAGAAAATCTCAAGACAAGAACATGTACTTACTATGTATAAGATGCGATCACGTCGACATGCAGCGTGTAAGTGAGTCAGTCTATGGTTTATTCAAGCTGTACTCTCTAGCAAGGACAACCTATTGTCACAGACCACTCACGTTACCAAGACGCGAAAGGACTGACTATGAGGATTCTGTTATCCTTAACATGACCAAACTGGCAGTCACAAAAGCTTCACACAATACTGCAAGGCGTGCCTCTACCATGTCTCTATTCAGTGGGGCACGTATACGGACACGAGGAACCAAAGGGAAGAGCACCGAGGTTTATTCAGTATTCAGTACATATGTGGTTTGATCAAATAAAACAACATGCACGCATTAAATGATTGGGTTATATTTGGAACGCCTTTTCGGAGATGCTATGAAATGTACGTTTATTTCAGAAAATATATAATTGACATGCACAAGTGTGGACTCTCATAGATCTTTATCAGTGAGATGGCGGCCATGTGAGCATTAGAAGAATATTATTAGAGAAATGTGCCAGGATTCGTCCAAACTAATATCAAAATATGTTTCACTGTTCGTAGACAGTTCCCGTGTATCATGACCTAGGTGAAATACACAATTTATAGGTAAAAATACACAATTTATAGGTAAAAATACACAATTTATAGGTAAAAATACACAATTTATAGGTATAAATACACAATTGTTGCTTAATGTATTACTCAACCGTGGTGAGATCACTCATTAGATAACAATGAGTTGGTTACACACATGTGTGATACAACCGCGTGCAACTGTAACGTCATAATCGTCGCGTGACGCCATTGTCGTTTTTGGGTTTGGTTTGGTTAGCGGGTGACCTATTTGCAAGTGAGCGTCATTAACAACGACTTTCTTTCAATTCAGCGCTATTTACATCATTGAGTAATAAATAGAATACTAAACATAAACATAAACATGTTATCAAAGGGACATCGTTTAATATTTTCTTTACAGTGTGGTAAATGTACATATAGAGTGGTAAATGTACAAACAAATCTAAATGTACACATTCTTGCTAAATGTACACTAGTGTATTGTACGTGTAAGTAAAGATACACATTTTTGCTTCATGTACATATGTGTAGGTTAAATTACAAAATTGTTGATAAATGGTCCGATCGTAAACACACACACACAAACACACACACACATAGTGATGTTAAAGGTGGCAAACGGGGACACTTAAAAAACACATGTAACCGGGGACATTTTTTCTGGCTGCTCTACAGCTGTACCAATTGCATGGCTTACTTCCCCTGTCGAGTATGTTAGTTCTAAACATTGACAAGCTCTATGGGATACATTCGAACGAGTATAAACTTTCATGTAGGAACCGGGGACACACACCGATTGTGTGTGTGTGATTTTTTGCATGCAAGCGGGGACAGTGTGTATCTTTTGCACCATGGAACCGGGGATATGTGTGTAACAGGTATTTCTCTGCAGAAACGGGGGCATTTTGGGTTCACTTTTGTATACAAAACAAGTATACATGCGTGTGTGTAAGAGGTTGTTGCAATCTGATGGTCATACACAGCCTGATAATCCATTTTACTACGCTAAGTGCGTATGTGTAAATTTTCACCAGCAAACGGGGACTTTTATGTGTACAAAGCACGGCTATATGTGTGTGCTGAAAAGATTATTGCAATCTGAAGGTCATATTCATCGTGAGAATCCATTTTACTGCAATAAGTGTGGATGTGTAAGTTTTCACAAGCAAACGGGGACTGTGTGTATCATTTACACCATGGAAGCGGGGACACTAATTGTGTATTAATATTGTCTCTATGGAAACCAACTGGGTGTGAAAAAGTGTTTTCTAATTAGCTTAATTTGAGGAAATATGTGTTGGTGTGTATCTTGTGCTGTCAAACTGTCATCCAAAACATGAGAATATATTCTCCTATGATATGTGTGCATGTTTAGTTTCACACATGCAAACGGGGACAATGTGTGTCATTTCAACATGGAACCGGGGACATTTCGTTTAACACATTTCTCTCAAGCAAACGTAGGTCAGTGTGTGCAGTTGATCAGGCAAGATATCATATGTGTATCAACTGTATATTTGCAGAAAGTTTTGAGTCCAAATTGAGTCTGATGTTGATGTATAGTATTGGGTGACAAATATACAATTTAAGAGTTACGAAATACTTATAGTTTAAAAGATGATTAACTGAGAAGGAAGAAAATTAATGTTTTATTTCTTTTAAAGGTTGTTGAAAATTTATTCATATATTAAACACAAGGAAAAATTTCCTGGAATTATGTAAGGTTTATCTTATACAACCATAGTCGAGGATGCATATACAAGGACAGCACTAGCAGAAATTTGAAAGAAAAACATTTGTTCATATAACAACTAAATAACCTTAAATTACGCTTTGCCAACTGTAAATGAGATGAATAGTTCTAATGAATGACTAAAATGTAAGAAGCTAAAGTTCTTATTACTAGGGATTGTATTGACATTAAGTCTGCGATGCGAAAACTCATGATACAAAAATTGTATTCGCAATGATATATTTTTAAAAAATTGCCTACCTATAAGTTGCGATACGATACGTATCCCGATATAAGGGTGGCGATAGAATAAATAGAATATACTTACAGCTTGCTTCTAATCCATGATATTGCATTCCAACAATAAACAAACCTCACAACAAAAACAATGTTTAAATGAAGTAAACTTTTATACATAACAAAATTAACACCTTGAACTGTTTTCATGAACATGTTAGAAATCACAAAATCTGTTATCACTGGAGAGACTTAATATGAAGTCATGAGCAACTAAATCACAATGAAAATGCTGAATGCTGAGATCAAGAGTAACAAACTGTCAACATGAAATTGAAAACAAAACTGGATACTTTAATATCTTTTAGAAACAACATAGGTTTGTTATCACTTGAGTCATTTAATATTGTAATATCAAGCCATGGACATCTAAATTAAAGCGAATATCAGAAAATCAAACATTTGATAACATTATTATATTATAAGTAACTCAAGTGAGAAATGAGATACTCCGTTTGAGAATAATACAGATAGACATTAAAAACCATAAAGATATTGCAAATGTCCATGAACCTCAATACCCGCAAGCTGGATCTTTCTGTATTTTATATTGACATCCTGACAACTCTATCGATGTGTATAATTATATACCTGTACATGTAAACATCTAATGGGAAATAAACACATACACATTTAAAGTAACTCAAGTGATGAAAATCAATTGAAGGTGTAAAACATCCCGTGTGCAAAACTGTAACATGATGATTCAAACTTTCAAACTTGAAACTTGTTTGTTACGAAGAGGTTGTTTCTCCAATGTTTACCTGTGGTGGTGGGATATTTGCCCCCATTTCAGTCGGATGGTGAAGAAGCTTCCATGTGTATCTGTCAATGTGGGTATGTTGCACCCATGTTTGTCTGTGGTGGTGAAGAAGTTGCTCTCATGTGCATCTGTCGCAGTTGGGTTGTTGTTTCAATGTTTGTCTGTTGCAATGAGGTTGTTGCTCAAATGTTTGTCTGTTGCGGTGGGGATGTTGCTCCCATGTTTGTCTGTTGCAATGAGGTTGTTGCTCCAATGTATGTCTGTTGCGGTGGAGATGTTGCTCCTATGTTTATCTGTGGTGGTGGGGTATTTGTTCACCTTTCTGTCTGTGGTGTAGGGTATGTTGCTCCAATGTTTGTATTTTGCGGTGGGGTTGTTGTTGCCATGTTTTTCTGTGGTAGTGAGGTTCTTGTTTCAGAGCAGAAGACTAGGTGTTAGTCGGCTGTCTACGTTCTCAAGCATTTTAACTACCTTTACGTAGGTTTGTTATTGACGCATTGCATCAAGTTCCTATACATCTAACTACTCTAAAGTAAGTATAATTACGCTCAACTAAGATAAACCACACCTAACGAGGTCCACGTAGTGAACCATGCTGTAATGAAACGTTAACGTAGTTGCGAAAAATGCACAAAGGTCCATCAGGTTAGAGGTTTTGTGGCTACGTTCAATGAACTAGGTTAAACTACGTAACTTAACGTAAGTGTGATCCCCCCATTAGTACGTTGGAGAATTATCACACAGTGTTTACTCCGTTTGCATGTGAAGGGACGGGTATGAACGAATGCGTTTTGATACGTTCATCATGTGGGATACATAGTTAAACAAGTAAAACATAAAGAACTTGCATCTGTAAACATGTTGAATATTACTTTTATTCTACTTTTGGATGATAGCCAAACAACAAGAAGAAGGGTTGCTTGGTTTAAACATATTTCATTCATGATGAACACGTTATCCACCTTATAGGGTTTGATCTCCCGGCCCCGGAGACGACGATAGCAGGAACGAAATTCAATCATTTTTTTTCCACACTATTCCATTGAAGTTTTATACTTTTTCACATTGAAACTGAGAACCATAATAAGAACAGGCAAGACCGTGCTGGATATTTACATAAGGCGGGCCAGGGCGCCAGTGCGGTACAAGAAAAACGTACTAAGAACGAAATGATAAAACGAGAACTGTTTGATTACGAGTTGATCGGGAGACATACGGGGTAGAAAGATATTGTGCGTATGAAGATCGAGATTTTCTCGTTCAGAACTGATATAAACTGACTGATAACGGGATTGAACAGATAGAAAACGTTATGAACAATATCATCCCATTTAAACGTGGTACCAACTGTCAGAGGACGGGAAAAAGACTAGATGGACTTTCTGAGAACTGTCTGTAAATGTACTTGGATCGTGATATGAAAATTTATGCGCAAAAGTTACCCGTTCCTGTCCCATTCGAGGTCGTTGTACAATATTTTTTGGACGGAGTAGAACGTAGTGAGAACTATCTTGGTGTAACTCAGGCATAAGAAATACCCTGGGCGCAAGGTCACTTTCTTTCTTTGCTATACGATTAACTCAGTGCTAACAGTATCTCAAATAAATACACAGTATAGACTTTCAATCGTCCATTCAATTACTGAATACACTATCGGCCAAAATAAACGCCTTCCAGATATCTTATCAGATTTCGTGAAAACTATAATGAGCACTTTAGCAATATTATTTAAGAAATAAAGTTCGCTGTTCCCCAATGTGTTTTGTAATAAAGTATAGTTTTGCCCTGAACTATTACAGTTAAAGCACGAGGATAAATTTCGCTGTACCCCAATGTGATATGGACTAACGTCCTCGTGCTTTAACTGTAATAGTTCAGGGCAAAACTATACTTTATTACAAAACACATTGGGGTACAGCGAACTTTATTTCTTTTCTAAGATGTCAAATGATCAGATACAGGTAACATTCTGCTTCCAATAATTTGGAAATAAAAATATTGTTTACATTCTTCATATTTATAATCCATGAACAGGGCCAACGGATGGCTATTCCACGTGTAAAACCCACCCCCTGAGATAGACTAAGATCACGTGACTAACATCCCAAAAATAATTGTGGGTAGTATAGTGTTATAGAGCTGGATCAAGTCTAAGCGTGATGGCGGAACGTAATTTGTCTAATTCACATGTTTACTGCTGTCATAAAAGTTGATGTTCATTGTCCCACCACTTATTTTGACAGACTGCAGAAGTTGCAAATCATGAAAAGGAGTACACGCTTTATTGGTTGCTATGTAAGAGTTCAGACGGCTGAGGCGAATCGACGTTACGTTACCATGGACACCTGATCACGAGGGAGCGGCGTGGAACAGCGGGAACGTCATTCGACTGTTACGTCATCACAAAAACTATAACTTTATTGTCTGATAAAGTACTTTTTTTTTCTTGTTCTAACCGCCAGTCATCTTAGAAAGCATAATGTAGTTGCACCATTTCTGCATGATATTTCTAAATTTGAGAAGTTGTCATGTCACAAAAGAATGGCGATTGTTGAAACGAGGCAAATGAATTCTTCAGTTTTCGATCAGTGCTTGATCGGAAAAACATCTGAAACCGATTTTCATACAAGCACGGGCAACAATACAGGCACGCATTCGCATTAAAATGGTGATGGCACTACCGATGTACGTGGGTAGAGTGCGCAAGTGAATCAAACGGAAATAGTGGTATTCATTAAACCATGGACATTATATGTAGGCCCTATAGGACAAACTGACGTAAGATCGGACACCTCCCGAAGTCGCCCGAACTTCAGACACTTTCAATTTACAGCTGACTCAAAAACAAAGCCAATTGTATCGCTCCGTTGGTTTCAAAATATTTCTGTTCATTTTCTGACAATACTTGATTCTTTTGAGAAATATCTGACAGTCAGGTATACTTTAAAAACGAAATATATGCACGTATATGAAGAAACAATTAGGTAGTCGATTAAATGTGTATTTTCGTAATTTCAAGTTTATTCTTGAGTTTAGAATAGAGATTTTGATAACATGTCAAAATGACCTTGGTTCGGACAGGTTTGACCATGGTTCGGACACAAGTACCGTATTTCCTCTAATACAACCCGGGCCTCCAATACAACCCGGGGGGTAAGGGGCGCTGGGGTAAATACAACCCGGGTCTCCAATAGTACCCGGGTCTCTATTAGAACCCGGGTTTTACGTAACAATTGAATACTCCGTGTTGCAATATAAAATAGTTATACACTCGTTTTGAGGGAAAATATTTGTGTGACAGCGTGAGATTCAACTTAAACACGTCCATGATAACAAATATCCGTCTTGTTCAGTTAATTCTCTTTTTACGATAAGTCACCCCAAGAAGATTATAAACATCAATTCATGTCTGAAAAAATATAACCCGGCCTCCAATACAATACGGGCCTCTAATAGAACCCGGGTGTAAGTGGGTGCTGAATGAAATAGAACCCCGGGGTTGTATTAGAGGAAATACGGTAGACCAAAGTTCGGACACAAATGCGCGTATGACGTCTTATAGATACAGTGACGTCATACTGACCGTATCTCCGGTTACCAGTCGGCCAGACAGGTAATAGCCTCATTGGAAACATGTCAAATCCCTCAAAAGAAAACAGGCTTATGAAAGCTGTTAAAGTTGTAAGACAAGTTTTGCTGTCTATAAGAAAATCTGCCAAGAAGTATAGGCTAGCGTTGCGAAATCTACAATTTCTGATCGGGTCAAAGGAAGGGTAAATGTTTATGCTGAAAACACGGTACAACCTCAACTCACCAATACTAAAGAGAGGAAACTGATTGACATATATCCGCCAAAGGGACACTATGGTGTTGAAATGATGGATAAAATATGTGTGTCTTGCCTCATATTTTATTTAGCTCATTGTAACAAAGAGTACCAAGTTATCTAAATGTGTTACAAACGAAAAATCAGAAAAATCTTGAAACTTTTATTTCTGGGTAGACTATACCCTTAACTAGATGAGCGTTTGCGGGACACCGCAAAAGCAGAGCAGCTCCGAAACTTAGGGTCTCGCCTTTCCCTGTTCCGCCTTCTCGTCAGCATCAATAAAATGGGTATTCTTTTTAACAAAAACTTGTTGATTATTCGAGTTATTACCAATCATAACTGGGGTTACTGTTCACAAGTTTGTTCTTAAAACCTATTTCTTATTTCAAAATTTGATCAAAGGATAAACGTGGCCTTAACCAATATCTCATGACCTTGACCTTTGACCTTCAAGTTTGTGAGCAATGAAATAAATCGAAAGATATAATTGTTGGCGGTTATTTATTGACCATTTCATTTAATTATGTATTTTCTACAGATATTGGAAAAATGTTTTCACCTAACTAGGTATTTTGCTTGAATTTTATAATCAATGTGAATATATTTGTAATAATTTGCTGGTCTTATCGTAATAAAAAGTACATTGAACAGGCAATAATGTGTATGTTCTCAGGACATTTAGAATCTTTGTTTATAAAACAATCGTCGCATTCTGTAATGTGTGACAGGGGTCGCCTAACTTCCAAGAGAAGCACGTGAAGCCCGTTGGTTTCTATGGCGACCTGCGCTAAATACGAGCCTTCGCTCTTCGGAAACCCTTGCTACATAGAGGTTATCATGAGAGTGTGTTTTGGGATGGTCAATATCCTGCATTAGGAATAAACATTGTATTTTGCGAGCCTTGGCGAGCTAAATACATTGTGTTTATTCCTAATGCAGGATATTTACCATCCCAAAACACACGAGCATGATAACTTCTTTATCATACAATGTCATTCTTCATTCATTTTGTGCAAAACAGCATGACAACATTAATTTCAAAGTTGAACTTTACTGTAAATACGCGTATTGATATATGCAAATGAACTGCGTGCTATTCTCACAGTAAAATGACACAAAATAACGCCTCCTAAATTATGCTTTCAGTGAAAGTAATTGTTATTTTTGGCATGATCTTAATTTCCAATGTTTTAATACGTTTTAAAATACGTTTTTCAAATGAAAAATAATTAAGGTGAGGACAGCGAATTCGAACTCGCGTCCTTTCGTGTAAAGGTCGTGTAGGGGAGTCCATCTTGAAGGGGCGAGAGTTGCTTCCCTTCCGCCCGGTTGCAAATGGCGACGCACACATCACACGGAGAGCTAAACTGAATGTTAGGCTGCGAATTCTAAAATCTCCTTTACAAAAATCCCATTATGGAAGAGTGAAGATTAACGTTCGATAAATGCATATGTAACTCAAACTGCCTTTGTTACCTGTGAGTATTTAGAAAGTGTTTACTTTGTAGTTTTCGACTCGCGATGAACATGTTTTTGCACTGCTTGATCATAATAATTGTTTCCGTAATATACATTGCACTATGTTTGTTTTGTCATTTCTTAAATTAATGTAGATCTATATGAAATGAAGACTGAAGTATGTCTATTTACATGAAGCTATTACGCTATTAATTACAACTGTTTCGGTTATTACAGGCGTTCGAAATGTTAATGCTTGTGACGTCATTTTCAAAAGAAGTTCAGGCACTTGACCTCTGTAATTTGCATCTTTATCCGTATATGACCCCAACGGATACCCAAAATATCCGTTGCCTTTATCCTGCCGAGAACACCATCAATTGTATGATAAAGTGTAGTACGTTTTATGTAATGAAGGGGATTCTGTTTATATGACGTCAGATACCCTTAGCGCGCGTTACTCGGAGGGTTACTTCTCTTTGAAACCGAATTTCATTACATTGTCGTTATACTAAAATTATTTATCACATGTCATGTTGTAGATGAAAGATTGACGTAATAGGTATATATATTCCACAAATAAGTTTGTTTTTGAAAAAATAACATCCTTGATGGCTCTTTAACAGGTCAAAACCGAAAACAATGAGTATCTGTATCACTAGTTATCCAATGAACATTCTTTTACTCGGACTAAATGAAAGCAGTCAAATAATTTCAAATTGTGCTGCTGTCATATCTAAAGTACCTATGTGGTCATAGATGTTTCAGTTGGATTCAAATTTTTTGGCAAAGTTTTGCACAAAAGTTAGTCGATTATGAGAGATGGTGAGGTGAGTTGGTGTTTAATGCCACTTTCAAGAGTATTTCACTAACATCGCACCTGCTAGTATTATGGCAGGGAGAAAGCCCGCAACGACATGTGGCCATGCATTGCGGTGAAACCTGCGATCATCGGCTAGGACTAGCGAACCATGGGTGGTACTACGCTGAGATTCAGTGTAGCATTGCACCCAAACCGTACTGCGTGTAGAACGGTTCTCTACCGCAGACAAAGTTGCCGTGCCCCTGTTTGGATTTGAACTCCAGACCTTTGATCCGAAGCTGAATGCGCTAGAGAGAGAGAGAGTATTGATACGACATGAATACATTTGAGTGAGGTCGGCTTGACAATATAAATATGAAGAGTACCTGTCCGTAACACCAAGCAACAATCACTGAACAGAAAGAATGTAGCAACACCTCAAACTGTTCATTGTTCGACTTGTTTTGATTTCATTGAACGTAACTGCAAGTGAATCAGTTTGCCTTTACAATCGCAATGACTAGTAGATCGAGGGGTTTACAGCAAGCTCGTGCATGGACGGGATTTATTATTGTATGACTGCAGTGTATGATCGCATCTGATTGAAGTTTTGAAGTCACCTGACCTTTGCATGCAAAGTTCTGTTCCATTAAACTGTGTTTGCTATGTCAAACCTTTAGTAAAGAGGAGCTTCTCTTTTTCTATTATCACAATTGTGACAGTTTACTTTTCAGTCAAAACATACTATTATTATTATTGCGTCCCTTCCAATTAAAGAGTGTCCGAAGTTAGGCGATATCGAATGGTGTGAGAGGTCCTGTAAGTTTGTCCAACTCAAAACATTTACACACGTTTTCACATTTTTCATCTTATAGTCCAGTAGAAATCGACATGAAATTTACCTGACCCGGACATTTAGTATAACAAGCAAATTTGTTTCTTAAAATGATTAATAGGTCCCTGTGATGCTGTGAAAAAAACCCAACCAAAATCAACCTTGGGCAGAAAAAGTTGTGACCATTTAAAAATGTACCCCAATGATGCAGTCAGCTACTGTACATATAACATCAGTTGGCTGACCAGTACCATCTGAGTTGTCTCCCTTCTTAGCAACAGCTAAAATGGCCGACATTGTTGTTGACAACAGATGTTTCAAAGCGGTAAAATATGACATGTAAGATGAGAACTGTGGTTATATTTTCTGGAAATACTTTATTACATTTATATAAACACATAAAGCTTTGAAATATACCGTCAAATAGTCAGGTTGTCAGTGATTGAAAGATTAAAATATCAAATTGATAATTTCTGTATCAAAGTCACCTATTCTTAATGCTTTTTTAAACTAAGTCATTATGAAATAGAATGAAACTGACAATGACAATGTTATGAAATTACTCAAATCCCATTTCAAGTATAACATTGTGTAATGGACTTAAACTAATTTAGACAATTTTTAATAGCTACACATGTAATCTTCCTGGTACTGCTTCATGACGACTAATTTCCTTTGAAGAATGCGTATGTTGTAATTTCGAACATTGTATTTATCATTGGTAATATGAACTCAAACCATATTTCAAGCAAATTGTATCACCTTTTTTTGGTCGGTTAATAAATTTATCAATCAACTTCAGCCCAAAAAAATGAACAATTTGCCTTCTCTGTTTTTAAAGTAAAGAGATCCAACAGATAAACTTGTTTATTATATTTTCTGTGGTGAAATATGGAATTTATGAGTTAAAATAAAGTCCGTTTTTTCACTGAGTGAAATAACATGTTATTCTACTCTGTGAAATAACACTAGGATGACGTCATAGGATGGCCGTGAAAAGAGTGGCAATCTAGGAGGCTCCATTCATAAAGTGAACGTCATTTACGAACTATGCATGATTAGGTAAATCTAATAAATAGAACATTTGACATGTCTCGTCGAATATCATGTACATCTCATCTGAAGTAGAAATAATACATTTACACTCGGGCTGCGCCACTTGTGAAAATATGCATTTCAACTTCGCTCGATGAGATATAGGCCTACATGGTATTCGACGAGAAACGTTAAATATCTTCAATTTATTATATGACGAGGAATGAAATACTGGTATTTATCAGTGAAATTAATTCTCTATCAAGCTACAGTGAATATAACTTATATTTTCACTGCGACCAGTGACTGAAATAAGTTGACGTCATAAAACAATGGTCTGACGCATCGAATTGGCCTATGACGTCACAGTGTTACTGTGGTGACAGGCTGTTCCAAGCGGCCCCTCGGCGTGAAAACAACCCTTTTCGGACGTAATTACAAGGATAACATCAAATAATAAATAGAATATCCGTCAATGCTTGACAAATACCATGTTTATCTCATCTTGTGAAGTAGAAAAGTTATATATTTTCACTCCTTCACATTAAACATTCTTAGTTGACTAAATACCAAGAAGGCATTCTTTTATTTTCAAGTAAAGCAAGTCACATTTTAGCGAATGGTATCATAAATGAAACAAACTGATTATTTGTGAATCCTTTGTAACAGTAATCTATATTATTTCTTTGACTCTTCAAGCATGTCTCTCCATCATTTATTAAGCTAGCAAGCAAGGATATCCCCTAATTGTAGAAAACGTCATGATCGATCCACATAAGAAGAGAACTTCTTTTGATTAAACATAGTCACCAACAAAATGTTTTAATGATATTACCCTTGTTGAAATTATAAACCAATCTGTTCTTTTAAAATATCTCTTAGTTGTTGATAGTGAAAAAGAGATCAAGCACTCGTAGCCAGGTTTGTCAGGTATTTACACTTCTTAGTAATAACACCAATAATGTATCCATCAAAATGAGCATCTCTAGCTGGTCATCATTTGCAATACAGATAGTCTTTGATGTCTTGTTTTTCTTCAAGCATGTTCAAGACAGGCATTTATCTCTACAATGATCCGTTCGGCAGACTCCAGGCTTATATCCAGTATCTTACAAAACAGTCACTGACCTAAATAATGTCTTTACATTTAAATACAAAAGTATTCAATGATGTCCAATGTAATGACAATTAGTCATATATTGCTACTTATTCATGAAATAAAGTTCTTTAAAACAAAACTGAAATATCTCCATATCTTTTTATAAGCTTTGACCTCAAAATTAGAACTTCCCTTCAGGTTGATTGTAATCCACAGATTCACTAATTCGCAGATTTTGCTTGATTTACTGCTTGTTACATTTTACATTCGGATATTGCCCCAAAAGGCAGTTTCCCCAAGGTTGATTGTGTATTGGTTCGGTTTTCCATAGGGAACAAGTACTTCATGTGGGTTCATTTAGAAATGAAATTACCTTGTTGTACTGAGATTAAGTCTTTGCAAAATATGTGGACTCAAAATTACAATTTCCCCAAGGTTGATTTTTCCATTTTGAACAGCTACCCCATTTTGAGAGACTTACAATTCACGTTTGAGAGGCTATACAATCTTCACCCCTCACAGAATATTGATACGACATGAATACATTTGAGTGAGGTCGGCTTTACACTAAATATGAAGAGTACCTGTCAGTAACACCAAGCAACAATCACTGAACAGAAAGAATGTAGCAACACCTCAAACTGTTCATTGTTCGACTTGTTTTGATTTCATTGAACGTAACTGCAAGTGTGACTCACAATTACGTGAATCAGTTTGCCTTTACAATCGCAATGACTAGTAGATCGAGGGGTTTACAACAAGCTCGTGCATGGACGGGATTTATTAGTGTATGACTGGCAAAGTTCTGTTCCATTAAACTATGTTTGCTATGTCAAAACGTTGGTAAAGAGGGGTTCTCTTTTACTATTATCACAATTCTTAAGTGACAGTTTACTTTTCAGTCAAAACACACTATTATTATTATTGCGTCACTTCCAGAGAGAGAGATTTTGAAAGATCGAAATAGCTAAATAAGATTATGCTTATTTACTCATAATCCTACCATTGCAAAAAGGTTTTATTTATTGGGAAATGAATTTAAATGTCATCAGGCGAGATATGCATTTACAAGAAATTGTGAAAATGAATTCTTTGTAAATGCATATCTCGCCCGATGCGTGCGGAAGATGTTAAATATACATTAAGTTAACCAAACTTCAAACAACGATGGCAGCTTGATTCAATACGAATAAAGTTTATTGAATATTGAATGATATAATAGAAAATTCTTTATAACTGCACTTTGAAAACATTAACCACTTAAATATTCCTTGACGCTGCAGAAGTTGGCCTTCCCTCACACTTGCATTTTCCGTGTAACCGGGACACCTGATAACCTTGCATATTCCATGTAACCGGGGACATGTGTGTATCGGCGCGAAATACCAACAAATGCTATTCCCTTTTGATGTGTGTAAGTGTTTATAAAATTTTACAGGCAAACGGGACAAAGTACTGTCCGGGCCAAAAATACATTTCCTAGGTTTAAAAGGGCGAAAAAAGCATATGACAAGGTTCTGTTAACCGGGGACGTCCCCGGTTGAGTGGGTGTCCCCGGTTGAAGGGTGTGTATAGATACAACTGTCCCCGGTTGCCACCTTTAACAAACACACACACATACACACACACAATAAATACTTTACGAGTAACGTGTAGCATTTCCGCGAAGTTATGAAAGGTCCACCGTAAGGGAGGACAAACCAGTTGACATATTGCGCCTACTTGTAGCGTAGTTGTAGTTGTATGTTAGTATTTTAGCTAGAATACAAAACTGAGCTAGGGTTGTTACGACAATAACATTTCACCTGAACACGGGATTGTATGGACCTATACAGTCGCGCGGAGCGCTTAAAGATCCCGTGCATTTGTTCTTAAGAATGACAGATTATTACCTCTACGTACATTATATATCGGAATCAATTGAGCATAAAACGAGACAATATACACTAGGGCTTCCACGGGTACTTAACTTTAGCTGGACTCGAGTCCATTTTCTGGGACTCGAGGACTCGATAAAAGATCACATTAATTTCACCTTGTGCAAGTTATATACATTGAACATGTCGTGCCTGAAACAAGATTTAACAACAGCTGCAGTGGACCCCGTATGTCGTGGTACCCGAGGGACAAGTTTTATACCACGTTACAAGTTAACAGTTACACCAGTCTTGAGATACCATCTTGATTGAACATAAAATGGTGTTAGATTTATCAACTGTTGTGCTGAACGTTGTATGAGTACTGATTATTTTGGAGGACATATTGCAATATTGCATCATGGGTAATTCTACGTGGTATATCATTCTTCCACTGTACGCATTGCATACTCTAAAACCTCAAAGACAAAATGTTATTGTGGCATGCAGTCACTTAGCTGAAAGGTATTAAAGGGGCAGTAGCAGGTTTAGTGCAATATTTATTTTTTCAAATTTCCTATTTATAATGATAGTTTGTGCCATTTAAATTTACTTTGGAGGGTAAAGCATCCTATTACACAAACCAATTGTCCGTAGTAGTGATAACGGTGTTGCGTATAAATCAAAAATTGCATGGCAGCCATTTTATTGTGAACACAATTTATGATTTCGAATGACAAAAACGGAACCATGTACACCCATTTTTAACCTTGACGTGACGAAGTCAGTAACCAAAGAAGTTACTCCATACGATAAGACGGAAATGGTCAAGGGAGATAACCGGTGACGGATTGCTAACAAAATGACCACGCGTGCTTTGCAACGATGTGATATGAATTGTCATTGGCTCGCAGGTCCAAGCTGCGTAGCGGTTTGATTGGCTCACGCCGGCCAAGGGCGGGTAATTTGAGTACAGATTTCTCTGATGAAATTTCCCATGGGTGATATAGTGGAGAGTAACGGAGCATATATAAAACCCTGGGTAACCGAGGATGTGTGCGTCTAGACAATGCATTAACCTCATTGATATGCAGGTGAATTATGTAACTTGTAACTTGGTGAATATGGAAATCCTTTTTTTATATAACTTTATTCATTTTTGTTCACGTTCATACACATTCAAACATGTAAAGCAATACAATCAACAGTACAGTATTCAATCCATATGGACAAAAACATAAGTGTAATTGATGAACAATTCTAAGTTCTGGTAATAAACATTATTCGGATGTACAGGATTCGTTTTTATATGATTTCAAAAATGGGTCTTTGTTTGTTTTTAATTCAATTTGTTGAGAACAATTTGTGGCATGATGACCAGAATGACATAATTACATGAAGTATAGGCAGAGAAATTATCTGTTTTATATATGTTGCGAACATCGTTTTTCATGTATAGAATGTTGGTAATATGGTTTTTTCTTTTGCTTTAAACATATTATATTTTATGATTATCATGACCAGATGTTCCTGCTTTCAGGGTAAGCAAGAATAACAGTTTCTTTGACAAATTTAATCTGCATTGTGTTTTTGACTCAATCCAATCAGCTATTTCTGACCAGATACGTAGATTTTGCATTCATACATTGAGTGGAGCAGAGTTTCCGCGTTTTCCCCACAAACATCGCATGTATCATTATCTCTGTAGCCCATTTTCGTCAATAACGTATTTCTGGGTAGGATCCTGTGTATCAAACGATACTGGAACCATTAATTGTTACTAGATGTGTAGCATTTGTGAGGGGATTGGTGTATTATTTTCCAGTTATCTTCTTATTAGTTATGAGACTGTAATCTAAATCCTCTTCGCATTTTGTTTTATTTTACTTTATTTATAGTTTTCAAGAAAATAAGGTAATATTGGATTCGATTGCTGTTAATTACTTTGCTTTGGGATTTTATGTAGTATTTGACTGCTACAACAATACCTGCGTATTCAATACAATTTGTATACACATCAGTGCGACAGTATTTATATCAAGAAAGTTTCCCTGATTATCAATAATAACATTAACATAGTTTATGCCACCGTTTGCCAGTCTTTATATATAAAGTGCTGTGTGAATATATCATTTGCGTTTTTCATATTCTTTCCTTTAATTGTTAAAAATGTACCCATGCCTTTAGTACATCTATCCAAAAAAGCAACTGTTCTCACCATAATTACTCTTTCATTAATATATGACTCACATTTGTGTATTATGTGTGGTGTAAAGGTTGGGATATTTTGATGAAAAATCTTTGTTTTAAAAATGTGTTTAGTGTCATGAAGACGTCTTATCCTTGAAAGTTTATGTGACATAATTATGCGTTTCATATTTGGAGCTCGTATACCCCCAATTTCCAACGTGTTAGTCAGAACATTACGTATTATATTATCTATTTTATTTTATTTTATTTTATTATTTATTTCATATTATTTATTTCTCCATATGAATTTATAACAAAGTTTATCAATTCATTTGTTGTGTCTTCGCTGGGGTTTGGAAATGATCAAAAGGGGTGATTAAGTTTGGGAAGCAACATACAACAGTAACACTGTGTCCCAGATGAATTATGACACTTGTAAATTGGTCTATACGGAAATACTTAATCAATAACATTGTATTACACATGATATTTACAATTCTTTTCCCAGAGTTTACTTCAGATTATCGATCGTCACCTCTGTTCTACAATGTCGAATTTCTCGGCTTGAAATGGAGAGTCCTGATTGGTTCCATTTGACTGTATTTGTGTAATCAGCGACGCCCTTGGAAATGTGGCATTTGTCAAAGACACGTCATAACACAATTTTTGGAAACAGCAACGTAGGATAAACGTTTTCTTACTGAATGCATCCTAGATATATGCTATTTGATTTTGGGGAAACAATTGACCATAAACATACTGGCAAAGAAAACCAAATAAGAGACAAAAACCGAAAAAAAAGTTTATTTTTGTCATTTGCATCAGAAATATCCGAAGAACATATGCTAATTAACAAGGTCTGTTTTCGCCAAAGGCTAAGGTCTTTGAAATACATTGGTCGATGTAATTCGCCTAAGTAGAACAAGGGTTACGGTCGAAACTATGAAGGAAAAAAACTCTTTGGGAAGAGAATGGGTATTTATATGTTATTGAATTAAGGTAGGCATTCCCTAGATGCTTTAATAATATAAGTAATGTGGAGTTAATACTCAGTGAGTATTAAAGGGTCAGTAGCACGTTTTTTCGCTTAAATAAGTTAATGAGTTAATCAAACAGCATAGTAATTTTGAATGTTACCTATCTAAACTAAAACTAAATGAATATTTACCTTTGCTCTATTTTAGAATAGCTTGCCATAGATTACCAGTCTATGTTGGAAGATGGCAAAATGAGGAATATGTAAATAGATGTTATAAATTATGTGATACAAATGCCGTTGGTGATGAATACCATTATCTGTTTAACTGTAAAGTATTAATGTGTATCGAAAAATGTACACCTCAGGTTATTATCATCAAAACCCATCTGTACATAAAACCACTGTATTATTTAATTACCATAACATAAGCGTATTGTGCAAGGTAGCTAAATTTTGTAACATACTTATTAATACCGGTAGTCTAAAAAGTAATACTAGTTAACATGTCAATTTATGTTTGTCCGCCATTATCAAAACATATTCTCCTGTTAAACCCTCAATATGCTATGTACATAACCTTGAGTGAAATAAAGTTCTGTTCTGTTCTGTTCTGTTCTTTCTGAAATGCATTTGAAAAATAATGCCATCAAAAACAACCTTCAAGCTCAATCAAGTTAAACAAATTACTGTACATGGTTCGGTAAAACCATGAGAATGTTTTTTTTGGAATTCGAAATAATAAAACGTGTTCACATTAAAATGGCGCCATGCATTTTTTGCTTTAAACGCAATACCGTTATTACCACTACGGATAATTAGTTTGTGTAATAAGATGTTTTACCTTCTAAGATAAATCATAATAGATATAAACTATCGTTATAAATGGGAAATTTGAAAAATAAATTTTGCAAAAAACGTGCTACAGCCCCTTTAAACGATGATGCATAAAAGCCAATGCTTTCCCTAATTACCTTGTCTCAGATAGTAAGACTACGAATGTGTTGCGGAGCTCGGTTTCAACCATCGCTTTCTTCTGCCTCTCTGTTATTTATACATACAGACATTTGTACCAATCACTTACACGTTTTTCAGTGAACCAATGAAACGCCAAGAAAGTTGTAAATTCCTTGAAGTAGAAGATGTAGTAGATAACTAGTGTACCGACTGAACGGAAGGTGATGGATTATGTTCTAGGTAAATCATAGTGTTGAAAGGTGTAATGGGCTTTTGAACACTGTAGCTGCATTTAAATGCGAAATGAACGTATATGTTATTTTCGTGTGTATGTTGTGTATATTTTCATGGTAAAATATGTTTATTTGAAGCTGTGGAAGTTCTTTGAAACGACTTAACAACGATTACATATTTAAACATTCAATTTGCTAATTGTTAACATAGTTATTTATGTAAATGTGGATCATAAGAACTATATTGAACAATCCACGCTGACGGGCAAAATAAATTTATAGCTCAGTTGTATTTATCATATGTATAATTTTCAAAGTCAAATATCTCGACTAGGTCAAAGGTATTATCTACTAGGAATTATCCCGATAATGTTTTACATATGTTAATTGTCTAAATGGGATGTATTTCCAGGTATGACAGTTGCAGTGTTATTCGCAATGTAAAATGTTACATTTGTTAACTGTTAACTTGTTCTAGGTAAAACATAATGTTGACAGTTACAAACTATATATAAAACTGCATATGCGTACATGTGATGTTAAAGATGCTGTAGCACGGAGTTATTTCTGAAATAAAGTACTCTCACGAAAACGTAAATGTTACCAATGGCCGATTTCTCTTCGAGTGGCCATTTTAAGGTGTTTACTTTAAAGGCGCTGTAGCATGTTGTCCTTACTGAAGTAAAATACTGTTTTTATGGACCCGAAAAAACAATATTGACCGCGGACTTCGTCCTTGGTCAATATTGTTTTCTCGGGTCTTTAAAAACAGCCCACAACGCCATGTGGCTGCGAAACATGCTAGCATCGGCTGGAACTAAGGTGGTACTAAGCTGAAATTTGGTGTAGCATTGCACCCAAACCTTACTGCGTGAAGAACAGTTCTCTATTGCAGACGAAGTTACCGTGCCCCTGGCGGGATTCGAACCCTGGGCCCCTTGATCCAAAGCCACTGCGCCATTCCGCCCCCTTAAACGCTTACAGCGTAGTGTGTGCATGTCAGTATGTATAAACTTATCATCTATCATCGTAAATAATGACCATTTGTACATTCGATTGCAATCTCAATGTCATCCAAAATATACTTTTCAAAAGTATATAATGTGTCATTTTGAATCAGTACTACATGTAGAAAGCTATCTATCATTATCTATATCTCCCTATTTAAAATCCCGTTTAGCAAAATTTAGGTGAGGTAATCTTGGGTTAGGTATAATACCTTACCCAAAATTACTGCACCTGAATATAAGTATAGAAACAGAAAGATTCAACAATGTACGAATGGCTGACAGAGTCTTATTTACTGTAAGGTCGACAATATTAACTGTATTGAAGATGAAATCCACATTCTTTTTTATTGTAAGCTGTATGAAGATGCTAGAAATATGTTTATTGCTCCATTGTTGTACAATACATCAAACAGGCATAAATCAATCTTCATTCTTAGCAGTAAAGATAAAGGTATTATAATAAATGTTGTTTACTTTTACTTAAATGTAAAATGTAAAACTAGAGCTGCAATTTTAAATTCATAAACATGTTATCTTTTATGTGCGCTTGTTTTAAATTTTGAATGTAATGTATTTCGGGCCTTTGGCCTTTATACTGAATAAAATGTCTGTCTGTATGTAATGTGTCAACGTAGAACCCAAATACTATTTACCTTATCAATGTTTCCATCCTAATCCCCTTTATGTAACATCATACTCAGCAAGAATGCATTTACCCTAACACAGTTTATTTCCTTTATGCACCATCACACCTATAGCTTGCAAGAACCCAAATACTATTTACCTGATCACTGGTTCCATCCTTATCCCATTTACACATCATCACTCAGCAAGAATGTATTTGCCATAACACTGATTATTTCCATGAGGCAGCACCAGACAACACTGTTTACCTCCTTTATACATCATCACATCTAGCAAGAACCAAAAATAATATTTACCTTTTCAATGGTTACATTCTAATCCCCTTTACGCAATATCACGGTCAGCAAGAATATATTTACCATAGCACTGTTTATTACTGTTATGTACCATCACACCTATAGCTAGCAAGAACCCAAATACTATTTACCTTCTCAATGGTTCCATTCTAATCCCTTTTGCACAATATCACGGTCAGCAAGAATATATTTACCCTAACACTGTTTATTTCCTTTATGCACCATCACACCTATAGCTTGCAAGAACCCAAATAATATTTACCTTCTCAATGGTTCCATTCTAATCCCTTTTGCACAATATCACGGTCAGCAAGAATGTTTATTTACCATAACACTAGATTATTTCCTTTATGCAGCATCACACAACACTGATTATTTCCTTTATGCAACATCACACTCTACAAGAACCCAAATACTATTTACCTTATCACTGGTTCCATCTTGATCCGAATTACGTACCATCACACAACGCTGATTACTTCCTTCATGCATCATCACATCAAGCAAGAAACAAAATAATATTTACCGTATCACTGGTTCCATCCTTATCCCCTTTACGCAATATCACGGTCAGCAAGAATGTTTTTACCAAAACACTGATTATTATTTTTATGCTGCACCACACAACACTGATTATTTCTTTTATGCAGCATAACACTCTACAAGAACTCAAATACTGTTTACCTTATCACTGGTTCCATCCTAATCCCCTTTGTTCAGCACCACATAAATCCATAACAACTCCTCGCAGCGACCTCACTATGCCAACTGAGGCAAGATGTCAGTAGTATCGTCTTACCCGCCCCGATTAAAGCTCAACCAAACTCCTGACAGTGCTTTTTCATCTGCTCCTGTTTTACAGACGGGAACTAAATATATAACTGGGAGAAAGAATAATAATCGTGTTTCTGTAGAAATAACAGAATGGACATAGGATATTTCCTTGCAATGTCACAAGGTTAAAACATTGATGGTGGCATTAAAATTTAATCGATGGAATGGAACAAAAATGGCCCATTGTGTTTATGCAAAATAGAATTTCTTTGATTTCACTGGGTGTAGACTTTTCAAATATATATCTTGAAATGAAAACATTGTTTTACCACATGACATTTTGGAAAAGGAGATATTGAATAAATGTCCATTTGATGCATTAATGCTTTGACATTCATGAAGGATAAGGGTGAACCTCAAGAATTTACATGCAGTGACTGAACATTCACATTTACATGCAAAGTCTCTTAAAGAGGACATTTGAAATGTTTCAAGACACGATACAGCTAAGTTAGTTAAAATACAGACTTGAACTTGACAGTGTTCCTCAAACACTGTATAACATTCAATATAAAATCAAATGAACATGCATTCCCTTAACATAAAAACAATATAGACTACTTTCAAAAGGTAATAAATTCGTCAAACGAAATTTGAAAAAAATGTTGTATTGCCAAAGGGACACTGTAACTAGATAGTCGATGACATCTGTCTCGCATTCGTCAGTTAGAAACCTTCTCTAAACATGGATCAGTTTCAAAAACGTCAAAATAGAAAACACGACCCAGAAAAGAGGAATGAAGCGAGTCTGGTAACTAGGTCGTCTCCCACAATATGTGTACATGTCTGTGAATACGTAAAGTGATACTGTAACACTTTCCAGGTTTATTAGTTAAGTTTACTATTAAGACAACACAAAGGTGTGAATAAGTATATATAGTTGATATTGTATCAATATATTCCCAAGATTAAAGTTGATATTGTATCTATATATTCCCAAGATTAAAGTTGATAGTGTATCTATATATTTCCACGATTATAAGTTAAGTTAACGAATATTGTATTAATATATTCACACGATTACAAGTTAAGTTTAAGAATTATGACAACACTGAGCTGTGAATAAGTATAGTTGATATTGTATCAATATATTTTCACGATTATGAGTCAAGTTTACGAATATAGGCAACCATAACCTGCGAATAAGTATAGTTGATACTGTACCAATATATACCCACGATTATAGTTGATATTGTACCAATAAATTCCCACGATTATAAGTCAAGTTTACGAATAAAGGCGACACTAACCAGTGAATAAGTATAGTTGATATTGTACCAATATATTCCCACGATTATAGTTGATATTGTACCAATATATTCCCACGATTATAAGTCAAGTTTACGAATAAAGGCGACACTAACCTGTGAATCAGTATAGTTGATATTGTATCAATATATTTGTAGTACCTATTGTGCCAATATATTCCCACGATCATAGTTGATATTGTATCAATATATGTGTAGTTACTATTGTGCCAATATATTCCCACGATCATAGTTGATATTGTATCAATATATGTGTAGTTACTATTGTGCCAATATATTCCCACGATCATAGTTGATATTGTATCAATATATGTGTAGTTACTATTGTGCCAATATATTCCCACGATCATAGTTGATATTGTATCAAAATATTCACACGATTATACTGTTAAGTTTACATTCATCTATCCTCGTGCATAAACTACCGACTATGCATTCATTCATTCAGTCATCATTCCTTCATCTATTAATTCATCAGTTCATCTATATGTGCATCAACCACAAACACCAAACCATCAACCATCAACCATCAACCATGCATTCATTATTCAATAGTCACCAGTCACCATTCATCCATCCATTCATATAGATATGGGGTGAGGTGAGGTGAGTTGGGGTTTAACGCCGCTTACAAGAGTATTTCACTTATATCGCGGCTGCTAGTATTATGGCAGGGAGAAAGCCCGCAACGCCATGTGGTTATGCATTGCGGTGAAACCTGTGAGCATCGGCTGGAACTAGCGAACCATGGGTAGTACTACGCTGAAATTCAGTGTAGCATTGCACCCGAACCTTACTGCGTGTAGAACTGTTCTCTACTGCAGACAAAGTTGCCTTGCCCCTGGCGGGATTCTAACCCCGGTTCTCTTGATCCGAAGCCGAACGCGCTAACCACTGCGCTACCCCACCCCTCTGTGTATTTATATATATATATATATATATATATATATATATATATATATAACAACCATGCATTCATAAATTCATTCATCATTCATTCATTTAAATTTCATATATTCATTCATTCGTTATCATGTTTGGGATATCATCGTTATCAAGAATAACATTAAATAAATAATAAATTAAAGGCCAATTCCCTTCTTTACAAAAGTTTGCTTGTCAAATCTCATTATTTTTTGGCTCTCGTAAAACCCTAATTTCTTTTCTGTCAATATGGGGGATCTGCAAACGTGCTATAAAAAGGATTTACTCAGCGGTAAAAAGGCGATAACTCGCAACCAACCGTTATATAGCTGCTTGGGCATGTAATTCAGGGGTTGATATGTATGAGTTGTACACATAGCTTGTTATTAAAGGGACAGTAGCACATGCTACAGTCCCTTTAAAGACGAGCCGAGGAAACATCCGAGTCGTGACTTCCTACTTTATGAAATGTGATAAACGTGGACATCAACTTCTAAAGTAGAAGGAAAGTATTTTAACTGATAGAATTACATAACTGTTCTAACATGTGACAAATTTAGATATGCAATTGCTCGCTTACGATGTTGCTCTAGTCATCTTAGAGTTGGAACCGGTAGGCATATTAAGGAATCCAGAGACCGAAACAGCTGGCTGTCCATGGTTATGTGTAAGATCTCAAAGCATAATTTTGGCCTCTAACATGTTACACTCATATGCTACCGCCTTGACCTATAGCCCAGTGTAGAAATACGTTTTGAGCACTTTATGTAAATGGGTGGGACTTCGTATATAATTATTACTATTACTGATATAATGTTATTAATTAAGTATTTCCGTATCGGCCCAGTTACAGGTTCGAGGTCTCTTTTCATTCTATTTGCACAAAACATACAGAGTATAGTGTACATAGGTATACTATTTTGTCGCTTAGAAATACCGTTAAAAAGACATATATAACTATAGAGACCCTGCGCCATTACTACATGGTTGTAGAGTAGGGTCCATATACATGTAGGTATATATCTAACGCTATTTCTGAGCTATACACGCCACTGTGTTCATACTATGGTTTAAATGAACACTCTGCACTTTGTTTGTGTCTTTAATGAGAATTTATAAAAATAATATATAACAATATTTTCAATACTTGACAATATATATATGACTTACGAACCAACCACAGTCTAGCTTTCTAATTTATTTCATTTATTTATTTTAAGGAAGCCAAGGCCGAATGACATCCCTGTCCTGTGTTAACAGAACACTCCGTTAACGTGTGATTCACGCCTTAAAACAGGACACGAACATTTACTCTAACACACGTTGTATTTAAAAGCAAAGGAAGCTAAGTTTAGAGGTCTGGCGATCCCTTAGACTGTCATAGGTCTCCGGTGGTCCCTAGCTTAGATTGTCATAGGTCTCCGGTGGTCCCAAGCTTAGACTGTGACAAGAGCTGAACTGAACATTTATTTAAACTGAGACTGCAAGCTGAGCATAAGAGGTACATATAACATATATACATGTGCGAGATTCGGATTATCGGAGGCCGGGCTATAGCGGCTTGACAATACACAGGCCTCTGATGCGTTTACGCTTTCACAGTTCACACTTCCCAAGACTAACATATAGGCCCTGATTATTTTTAATAACATTTTACTTTAAATATTTGATAGGCAATACAATAAAAAAAAGGAGACCTGAACAATACGTAATATGGTCCTTGTAAAAAATATGTTTACTGATTTTCAATATATGATAGGAATTTTTTTTTAATAGATCCATGGGCTCTGTAGCTCATCAGGATATGTATTGTTTGCAAAACCGAAATTATTTGTTCTCAGCTAGTTCTAGAGCTTTTCATACTTAAAAACAAGACATATAGTCATCAACATCCCAAGCCAGACACAAGAAATGAGAACAAGGGCAATAATTCACACGGTTCTCATTTTCTTTCCATTAAGGTATCGATATCCTCAAGCCACACAACTGATTTGATGTTAAACAATGTCTGAGAAAAGCTATATCCTTTGAAGATACTTGGAACAGAGTCGAAAAAGCGGAACAAGGGGAAACACTCCGCAAAACATAATCACATGCTTCTTTTTTTCGAACTCCATCAAGGTATCGATACCCTTAAACCACACACCAAATTTGGTTACCCTATCTTCAATAGTCTCTTAGAAAAGCTCTCCCCTTTAGAGATAGCATGAACCGAGTCCAAAAATACGGAACAAGGGCAATAACTCCGGGAAAAATAATCACACGGTTCTTATTTTCGAACTGCATCAAGGTATTAATACTCTCAAGCCACACACCAAATTTGGTTGTCCTATCTTAAATAGTTTCTGAGAAAAGCTGTCCCCTTTACAGCGGACGGACGGACGCTCATTGATTGCTCAATGTAGCGCTCAAGTAGCGCTCATTCTCTCCTGAACGACACGGTGCAAAACCTCAAAGTTCGCTCGCTTTGCTACGTAGCGCTACATTGAGCAATCGCGTTCAAGAGAGGTTTAAAAGTAATCGCTAATTGAACGATTACTTTGAAACCTCTCTTGAACACGACCCATGCCATGCCATATAAGCCCATCGGGGCTTTCAGGCCTGATAAGCTAACAAAAAGGAGACCTGAACAATGCATACGCAGAGAGCTGAGGCAACATTTTATTAGACTTAAAGGTGCATCCATTGTGTTTCATAATATTTTATTTGGCTTTAATACGTTTCAACTGACCACATGTGCTGTCTACAATACAAATAAATTCAATCAGCTTGCATATTTATACCCAGTCGCCAAATATATCATAATTACTAGTTTCCAATTAAAATTGAGTAACATCATTATGCATTTGCAGAAACCGAAACTGCACGTCCCATTTACATGCACAGTAGTTAAGTGACCTATTAAACATTATCAACTCAAATGTGTCTTTGTGTCTGTTATAAATAAGATTCCAAAATTACGTTTTTACTCATTGACGCGCACCACACGCTGTGCATTGTCCGGTTTTCGATCAGAAATCACTACTTTTACCTTCATATCGTCAATATGCAAAGTCTACTATCATCAAAATGGTAGTTTTCGGTAACAGTCGGTACTTCTCGATAAAGCTACACCATTTATAACGTTTGCAATATGTGACCCCCAATAACACAATGGATGTATCTTTAAGAAGGCTCCATTTCATTTTTGCTCAAAGGTCTAGATGACATACTTACACTTCCCAAACGGAAATTGATTCCCCAGATGTGTCTTTTCAAAAGGAGAATTCATATAGCCAAAGTCGCTGAAGTGTCTTGTCTTTGAGCTATTTCTTCACAATTCATGTTCAGAGAAAATGTCAAAACATCCATTTCAATCGAAACAAGTGTGCCAGGAGAAATCGGAAAGCACTAGTCTAGGGGCATCTTTTCAATAAGATATGAAATATTATCATAACATCTTTGAATTTTAAGAACATAGTTTTCATAGATTAATTGTCAATTCTAAAGGCAAAAAAATATAGTCTCGGGTCGGGGATCCGGAACACGAGGGTCTGGGACAATAATTTTCAATTTTACAGAATCCATGAATCTTGTAAAATTAGGGAGAGGGTTTGTTTTTTAATGTTAAAAACATTTTGACAAAATATTTTTTTTAAACCAACAGAACTATTATTTGTGATTCTATGTTTAAGGAAAGTCTTCGTCGCCAGAGAGAAAAATTAGAAACATTACAATTTGTAATAATAATTTTCAGCACTTAACTAAATAGCTATTTTGCTTCTATTTTTTTTAAATTCCCGTTTTCCAGAAGCTAAGTGACAGGCTGGCGCCCCCTGTTCAAATGATCTCGGACACATTTGTTCCTCCTTAATGTGTTTACATTGAAAATATGCTCTCTGGATATAGACGCCACGGAGCAGCATTCACAGGATGGGTGGTGGCCCTGCTACATGACTTAAAGGGAAAGTTCTATCGCCGATCTGTCGGCAGTATCTGCAATCTTGGTTTCTTGGCATTTCGCGAAATGAAAACACGCTTTATTTAACTCAAATTTGATTGGGTTTTTTTTTGGTAATAGTAACGCTTATAATCTGATATAATATTTACATAGTAACACATAATGTATCATTAAACCAATAAAAAATATGCTGTTAGGCCGTAGCGAAGTTTTCCCCGCTCGCAGCGCCGATGAATGGCTTCAATTCTCATTGTTTTTATTTTTCAACAAATGTGTGCTTGTCCTATCAAGTTGTGAAATGTAAAGTCATCAGTGTATTAACTTCATTAATATCTTTCAATTTGGCTGGGTTTAAATCATGTAAACGGGGATATCCTCTCGAATTTCATTTCCACAAAAAATACCCCTCCTTTTAATGTTTAAAACCCTAAGTCTTCAACACGACTGCAGGGTTCAGTTTAGTAAGGTTCCTTGCCAATTTGAATAAATCTCAAATTAAAAGCTAGTATTTCACTAAAAACGAAAAAAAGCTAAATACATTTACATGTATGTCATAACAAAAGTACAACGCTCCTTTTAGAGATAGGAGCTAAATTGCCTGGCAAAAGTAAGTACTCACCTCAGTTCGTTTCGATTAGTTCAATATCTGAAAGAAATCAGATGCATTTAACTATTGCACGATACAATAATACTTATCTGCAGTGGTTTGAATGAATTTATTTATGACAGTGGTTGAATTTTAGTTACAATATATTTGTTTAATGAAGACGGGTCAAGAAATAAAATTTAAACCAAAAAATATTTTTGAAGAAAAAATGTAGAAGTATTCTTTGACTGCTGACTAAACACCTGTACTTTTCAGTTTCAAATTATGACATCGAAAACTTGAGATATGTGCAATTGAAAATCATACATATGATAAAATCAACAATTATTTGAATTTCTAAATGAAGACATCTCAGAGACTAGTTTTCATTTTTATTTCTTCAAATTTGGAAATTTTACAAAATAATCATTTCAGAGACTAATGTCAGTCTACATGACTTGATGCTAGAAATTGAACACAGTCTAACTTTGTCACGAACAAGTTGAGAAACTTTCTAATTATATCCATCAGAGCCTTTGATACAGTCTAGGTTCCTCGTTCACAAGACCTGGGTCATGTTCAAGAGAGGTTTGAGAAATGTTTTCAAAATGAATAATATATATATAATTATATAAATAATTTTCTATTATATCATTCAATATTCAATAAACTTTAAAATTCGTATTGAATCAAGCTGCCATCGTAGATTGAAGTTATGTTAACTTACATTTAGCATCTTCCGCACGCATCGGGCGAGATATGCATTTACCAGAAATTCATATTCATATAATAAAACCTTTATGCAATAGTAGGATTATGAGTAAATAAACATAATCTTATATATTAACGCTCATATTAAGGTCTTTCAATCTTTCATTTTTCACATATCAATGGCAAACGCTTACTAGGCAATGCTGTAATTTTATACAAAAGGAACATTACATTTAGGGAACATTGATAAAGATGTTGTTTTGTATTGGTATTACTTTAAAATGAAATAAAGATTAAAATGAATTTACAAAAGTATCGAGGGAATACCTTTATTCCTGCATTGAACTTTAATTGACTGTATATTCCGATATTTTGAGCTTCACATATTAATGCCTTAATTAATGAACACATTATCTCTATATATTCTGAACTGTCTTTATGTTCATAGGGTACACTCTATTATTATCTATTGCTACTTAATAAATAGTGTTACTAATAAAGTCAGTTATGAAGCATGACTTACATATTTTGTCTCTTTGTGGATACTCGCAGTGATAATCTAAATCTTAATTATTACAGCGCAGTTTCAGTATATATTCTTATTGATGTTGCTTAATCGTGTGTACATATTTAAAAGTCATACTTATATCACACAATATATCTCATTTATAGATATTTATACCAATCATTAACTAACTACACCTATATTCTATCGGTTGATTTATTTAAGAAAGGTTTAGGATGGCAACTTAAAGGGACAGTCCGTATGTTATTGTAGTAACATAGGTCAAAAGTTAGCAAGGGTGTTATTTCATCGAGAAGTAATGACTGTTGTCGAAATACCCTTTTAGTGACAATCTGTTCAGTATATTTACATTATTAAGATGTTGAGTCGTGATTATGATCGAAAACTGTACAATGTTCCATGCGGGATTCGAACCCACGCCCTCAGAGTAAGGCAACTATCGCAAGCATTGACTGTACCAACAGCTTACAACACGACCACAATGCATTCAGCCTTGGGAGCTGTGCCAAATTTACGTCTATCAGAGGGATATTGAATATACAATTACATGTAGCTTAACTAACGATTGTTGGACCTCGATTTTTGTCGAGGCGAAATGGTCGTGTGGTAAGCTGTTGCTGCGCCGACATTGCACTGTTCAGTAATTTAATGGATTAAAGTATCAATTGGCATGAATAAAGTATCATGCCAATTGAAAGCCTATGTTAAGTAAACATGTATATTTCTTACTAATATATATTATATATATAGTTATATATTTATTTGAGATACTGTTAGCACTGAGTTATCGAAAGCGACCTTGCGCCCAGGATATATCTAATGCCTGAGTAACACCAAGGTAGTTCTCATTACAATTATTGCTTGGGGGCGCACACGCCCCAAAAGTTATAATGGGTCGATAATCGACGCTATATTATAGTTTGGAATTTTCTAAACAACTTTCAGCCAATGACATACGTTGTCTTGGTATATTTACAATTCGTATGACCAATGAAAAGAGCTGTAGCAAATTATGAACCACGTGACACTGTGGGTAATCCGAAACTTGTTTACCTTAATTTAAAACAATATTACGAAAATGTAGCGCTTTTATACTAATCCAGTGTCCCGACTTGTTTCCTAGAAGGGGGGGGGGGGGGGGGGGGTAACGTAAACGCTGAGCGCTCATCTTATGTCTCGTCTGAGTTATTACTGTGCATACGAAGCTGGTCTGTTTGTGGTACTTTTACACAAGTCTTTCTCTCTGATCCTGTAATGCCCTAATTTCTCACTGCAGCATTTCTTTGGAACCAAAGTTCGGAATACATCAATGAACAGTTCCACACTTTGTCAATGTACTTAACTTAGCCAAATGTGAAATCATCCTATTTCTCTCGTATCACTTTCAGTCAAGGTAGATTCTACATCAAGACATTTTGTACATAGACAGGTTTTACAGTTTCCATTCTGCTGCGTAATATAGAATCTGTTCGCCACTCATTTTTCTCTTACAAAACCACTTGGGGGCCTACCTTCATGGATATTATAGACAGTTGCAAATGCAACCGTAATGTTTAGAATGAGGGAATGCAAGTGTAATTTGCACATTACAAGATTCGAAGAGAGTAGAATATATAGGTATCAATAATTATTCTATATGTCTTCAGTATCCGCGGTGGTCAATTCGTAAACCCGCCAACTTCAGTGAGAAGAGTTATGAGTTCGATTCCCTCTATTCTGTTTTGAAAGTTTCAAACTTTTTTTTATCGGATCGAGTAATAGGTAAGGCCTTCTCGATAATCCAGAGTATACGCTCCGATAAATCTACACAGTATATACTGTGTAGTTATAGTAATCATTCGTGGGTTTATTTTAATGGTAGACCTAATTATAAAACAGCTAGTACTGACAGTCACTTCTTAAACTTACGACTCCCACTAGACTAGCATCCCCTGGCAAGACCCTCATCATGCACTGTCCACCCGCCCGACATGGAGCACCGATATCCACCAAAAATCACCACCTCATGTTACATTCACTAGAACCTCCAAGCTTGCCTTTTTAAAGGCTTTTCTTGTTGTAAAATCACCTCGAACGGGAGAGGAACGAGTAACTTTTGTGCATAAATTGCCATACTACGATCCAAGTACATTTTCAGACAGTTCTCAGAAAGTCCAGCTAGTCTTTATCTCGTCCTCTGACAGTTGGTACCACGTTTAGGTGAGATAATATTGCCCGTTGATAATAGGCAATTTACACCAAACTCGTTCTCACCCCGTTCTTGATTTGTTTAGAACGGGCTCGAACTGTCCGAGAACGGAATGGACGTAATGGCAACTGTTTGCAACCTTTATGAACTGGCTCGGACGTACTAAAAACGAAAGGGTGCGTTTGAATGTTGGACATGTCCAACGTTCTCCCCGTTCTGAAATTGGACGGAGTACTAACGTACTAAAAACGGGATTGTCATACTTCGAACGGAACTCCCGTACCTCGAACGGAATTACCGTAATTCGATCTTAAGCCCCTGTCACACTTCTGCGTACCGTCATTTCTTCTGCGTTACGTTTTGATATTTCTTTCATACACGCCCGTACGCAATATACGCCGCTCATTGGCATCCTATAAGTTTTAGGTCGTTTCTTATACGTCGGCATAAGCATAGACCATTTCTTTACGCATGAAAGTTTTGGGCATGCTCAAAACTATGTTGCATACGATGATACGCAACTCATATATAAGTTATTAATACGCAATACATCGATTTCTGCGGTACACGTACGTTGTTAATACGTAGTGGGTATGCACTCCATATGCAGTTTTTGCTGCTCTCCCGAACCACATATGAATACACATAGCGTACTTGGACCGAATATAGCAAGTATGCTGAACGAACTCAAAACGAATGTCAACACATTATACGCATTATAATCGTGTTCCTTGCAATCACACAGCGCATTGCCCTTATGTGGAACGTATGACAAGCATATGCATCACGCACACATATCGTACATGACAGACAACAGACCAAAACAGACGAAATGTCATCGGTGCTGTTATCAATATCAAATTTGAGTCCAGATTCCAGTATTAACCATAATATCAGTGTTCGAAATTGACGTCGGTCCGTAGGCCCGAGACCGACTGAAACCGGTGAGGGCCGACATATTTAATTTGATGTAGGTCCTTATGGCCTGCAGCTATCAGGAAGCCAAAAAATGTCACATATTCTTTTTGTTAACTAATATATAGGTGAAAAGGGTCGATTTTCCAAGACAGGAAATGACCAAAAAACGTATTTCTCGGGAACAAATAAAGTAAGTCATCATTGGTTTATGAAAACATCTATTAGACATCCAATTGATTGGTAACAGTAAAATCATTACCATGTACAAACTGTACTATTCAAACTTTGATTTTTAAAAATTTCAAACATTTCTGTTCTTTCTTAATGCATGTTATTACCGAGAAACTGAATAGTTAATGAAATGAAATATGTACAAATCACAAAAAGACAAACTTCAAATGTGCTCATATTTACTATTTTCGATTCACTTATTCATTAGATTCTATTGAACTGAATATTTACGTTCATTTAATATTGTGCAGTTAAATATGAAAAAATGTCACGTAACTTTAATCATGTTTAATCGAGACAATAAATTGTGTTATGACATGCAATGAAAACGGTTGGACCACGTGATCTGAACAGCGGGCAATTTACTTCCAGGTTGTGTTATCGTTAATTGTTATATAAAAACGGTCGAACACGTACATACTTGCAATTGATATAAATGTTGATATATGATGAAGCAATATTGAAGTTTAGTTTTCTCATCACGCTTCATTAATTTTGGCAGTGGCAGTGTAATAGTATATTGCAGATGTTTTCTGTCTGCGAGCTCGTCAACACAGAACGTTTTGATTGCAAGTACAGCAGTTACAAATATTCTCCAACTGATTAAACAACAATTAAATGCAATAGCTATTTTTTCAGAGAGAAATGTGAATTTTTAAAACTGATGTGAGATCTTCTATGCCAACTGTTTCTGTCACGTTTGAAATATTTGAAATATGTTTGATATATCGTCATTGCCACTTTCATAAATTTTCTTATTTTATCTTTTTCTTTTGCTTTCGTATAGAAACAGATCGATTTGCTTGTACTGTTATGCAATCCAAAGACAAACTATTGTTGGCAGTTGTGAATCAAGCCAAGTTTTGTGTGAAAAATATTTTCAAATTGATATTTATAAAACAGTTTTGACTTTGGAAATATTAACAACTTTAAAATTATTATTTTATATTTAGGTTAAGAATGCTACTAATGCGGGTTTGAACAAAACGTCAATGCTTACAAAATATCATTATTTGAATTAAGATCAATAGGTTTATTTTTCTCATTCGTCATACTTTAAATTTTTCACAAGATATTGCTAAGAGAACTGTTTTCAGTAATGGAGAATGCATGAGGAGCTGTGGATTCGAAGGGGCGAGTTGATTATTTTTAACGAATCCACTGCTCCGAATGTATTCTCCATCTTAATCCATGTACGAGTGACGTCACGAAACATGCATATGTGATTATTTTACATTTGAAACAATAAATTTTAACTAGATGAGCGTTTGCGGGACACCGCAAAAGCAGAGCAGCTCCGAAACTTTGGGTCTCGCCTTTCCCTGTTCCGCCTTCTCCTCAGCATAAATATAATGGGAATTTTTTTCGACAAAAATTAGTTTATTATTCAAGTTACTCTAACAAGTTGAATCATCACCGGGGTCACTTTTCACAAACTTGTTCTTAAAACCTATTTCTGATTTTAAAATTGGATCAAAGTATTAACATGGCCTTAACCAATATCTCATGACCTTGACCTTTGACCTTCAAGGTCACACCATCAATGATTACTTTTCATTGTGTATAACAATCATGCAATGACTCAAAGTGTTCATTGTTTACATAAGGCATATTCACAATAGCATGCTTAAGTTGTGACCTTGCTGTGACCTTGACCTTTGACATATTTTAGCGAAAACGTTTTCAGATCTTGGTCTTTCTCCATAGTTGATATATACCAAATAAGAGCCTGACAGCACAAAAATGTTTGAAGTTATCATGTCTACAAGGATTATTGTAGTGATTTAAGAACTCATGACCTTGACTTTTGACCTTGAATGTGAACATGTCAAAATCATTCACCAGATTTATAAGAAAGAAGCTATGTATATGAGATGTTAATACCTTCTTGGAAAAAAATTATTTACAGATTTCAGAACTGGTCACCATGACCATATCTCGTGACCTTGAACTTTGATCTTCAAGGTCACACAGTCAATGATCACTTTGTATTGTGTATAACAATCATGTAATAATTCAAAGTGTTAATAGTTAAAATAAGGCATGTTCACAACTGCATGCTTAAGTTGTGACCTCGCTGTGACCTTGACCTTTGACATATGTTAGCGAAAATCTTTTCAAATGTTGGCCTTTCTCCATAGTTGATATACACCAAAGAAGAGCCTGATAGCACAAATATTTTTCAAGTTATCGTGTTTACAAGGATTTTTTTAGCGATTTCAGAACTCGTGACCTTGACCTTTGACCTTGAATGTGAACATGTCAAAAAAATTCCACAGGGGCATAAGTAAGAAGTTATGTATATGAGTTCTCAAAACCTAATAGGAAAAAAGTTATAGCGAATACAAAACGCGCCGGCGGCGACGGCGGCGGCGGCGGCGGCGGCGGCGGCGGCGGCGGCGGCGGCGGTGGAAACTGCACAAAAACTGATAGCAGCTCCGACTTAGCTAATTATGGGACACCAAAATAAATTATTTTGCAAATTTTGGTGCTCATTCATCGGATATGGTACAAGTAGCTGCGACCCGCATGAAATGGATTCCTCCACGCACGTGCAGCGTAAAACCTCCACGCGAAGCGATGTGATTGATACCTAAAACTGCATGATGTCCCCGTGCGTTAAAAGTCTTGAATAGAACGCGGGATTTTTACTGACAAACAGTCCTAAGGTTTCTAACAGCGTCTTGTGGCCTAATGCCTACAGTGACGTTGAGGCGACTAGTGCACACATTACCACAATGTTTGTTTTAATCTTTTTTCAGTTGAATTATAGAAAAGAACGTTTCAAATCTTAAATTGAGTATAGTTTGGCAGTGTTGATTTTATAAGTTATATAATTAGTACTTTGTGATTTTACAAAATGCTGTTTGTGAAAACTGTGAAATCCGACGGTCACAAATGTGTATTATGGCAACATAACAAAAACGGATTTTATTTGGAATGGATGAAAATATTCCAAAGAACGTTTTCAATCATCTTAAGAACAAAGAAACGTAATACATAATTCTGTCATCAAAATGTTTGTATTTCAAAAACATGCGATATGATTATTTCGGCCTTTTACCCACTAACAACTATCAGACTAACTACCCCTACAGTTCATTTTCAACAACCCGGACAGCGTGTTTGTTAACAGGAGCAACTATCATCAATGTGTACAGTTTTCAATTTTGCTAATATCTCGACTTCGGTTAATCTGTGAATGCAATAACTTCGATAAAAATCCTAGATTATCATATTCAACATAAACCTACAAAAAATATTGGCTTCATCCATGTATATTTGCTGTTTTCATGTAGAGGCCGGCATTTCGCGACTTTTCTCCCTAACAACGATTGACTCGTTTCGAAATGTTTAAATTCTAACTATATATTACATATCTTGTTCCAAAGTTGTAGCGATTGTAAACTATAGCTATCCAAGAGTTGAAACAACTTGATACCCTAACTAAGAGAAGATACCGATATTCTGTCCTCTCTATCGTTTCCACCACATTACCTCTGTCAGAGCTATGTACCTTCACTAGATCCACCCAGTGGAAAACTATTGTCTGTCGAGAAAAAGGTTGTTCATGCTCACGACTGCCAACTTCCTGTTGAGCATGGACAGCGCTTACCCCCTGTGGTTTAAGTAATTCATAGTGACTTATCAATATCCCGCTTTCAAACATTACTTTCTCTCATGTACTTACTTGATGTATGAAGCGGTCCAAAAACAAATGTCCACAGATGCTGTGTCTGTGACTAAAGGACGCACGAGTAAAAATACCCTGTAACATATGGTTTCTCTTTATATAATATAAATGATATTGAGTGTGTATTGAGTATATATATAGGGGAGACCGGGGACAATAGTAACACGTGGCAATAGTAACAAGGGCAATAAGTTTGTTAATATTGGCCCTCTTGTGTTACAGAATACTGAAACAAGTGAGGATGATATAAAGGATACATTACAGTAAACTGAAACCAGCGAGGATGATATAAAGGATACATTACAGTAAACTGAAACCAATGAGGATGATATAAAGGATACATTACAGTAAACTGAAACCAATAAGGATGATATAAAGGATGCATTACAGTAAACTGAAACCAATGAGGATGATATAAAGGATACATTACAGTAAACTGATACCAGCGAGGATGATATAAAGGATACATTACAGTAAACTGAAACCAGCGAGGATGATATAAAGGATACATTACAGTAATCTTAAACCATTGAGGATGACATAAAGGATACATTACAGTAAACTTAAACCAAGGAGGATGATATAAAGGATACATTACAGTTAACTGAAACCAGCGAGGATGATATAAAGGATACATCACAGTAAACTGAAACCAGCGAGGATGATATAGGATACATTACAGTAAACTTAAACCAGCGAGGATGATATAAAGGATACATTACAGTAAACTGAAACCAGCGAGGATGATATAAAGGATACATTACAGTAAACTGAAACCAGCGAGGATGATATAAAGGATACATTACAGTAAACTGAAACCATTGAGGATGATATAAAGGATACATTACAGTAAACTGAAAGTACCGAGGATGATATAAAGGATACATTACAGTAAACTTAAACCAGCGAGGGTGATATAAAGGATACATTACAGTAAACTGAAACCAATGAGGATGATATAAAGGATACATTACAGTAAACTGAAACCAATGAGGATGATATAAAGGATACATTACAGTTAACTGAAACCAACGAGGATGATATAAAGGATACATTACAGTAAACTTAAACCAGCGAGGGTGATATAAAGGATTCATTACAGTAAACTGAAACCAGCGAGGGTGATATAAAGGATACATTACAGTAAACTTAAACCAAGGAGGATGATATAAAGGATACATTACAGTAAACTGAAACCAGCGAGGATGATATAAAGGATACATCACAGTAAACTGAAACCAGCGAGGATGATATAGGATTCATTACAGTAAACTTAAACCAGCGAGGATGATATAAAGGATACATTACAGTAAACTGAAACCAGCGAAGATGATATAAAGGATACATTACAGTAAACTGAAACCAGCGAGGATGATATAAAGGATACATTACAGTAAACTGAAACCAGCGAGGATGATATAAAGGATACATTACAGTAAACTTAAACCATTGAGGATGATATAAAGGATACATTACAGTAAACTGAAACCACCGAGGATGATATAAAGGATACATTACAGTAAACTTAAACCAGCGAGGGTGATATAAAGGATACATTACAGTAAACTGAAACCAATGAGGATGATATAAAGGATACATTACAGTAAACTGAAACCAATGAGGATGATATAAAGGATACATTACAGTTAACTGAAACCAACGAGGATGATATAAAGGATACATTACAGTAAACTGAAACCATTGAGGATGATATAAAGGATACATTACAGTAAACTGAAACCAGCGAGGATGATATAAATGATACATTACAGTAAACTGAAACCAATGAGGATGATATAAAAGGATGCAATAAAATAAATTTAACCAGCGAGGATGATATAAAGGATACATTACAGTAAACTGAAACCAATGAGGATGATATAAAGGATACATTACAGTAAACAGAAACCAAGGAGAAGGATATAAAGGATACATTACAGTAAACTGAAACCAATGAGGATGATATAAAGGATACATTACAGTAAACTGAAACCAATGAGGATGATATAAAGGATACATTACAGTAAACTGAAACCAGCGAGGATGATATAGGATGCATTACAGTAAACTTAAACCAGCGAGGGTGATATAAAGGATACATTACAGTAAACTGAAACCAGCGAGGGTGATATAAAGGATACATTACAGTAAACTTAAACCAAGGAGGATGATATAAAGGATACATTACAGTAAACTTAAACCAGCGAGGGTGATATAAAGGATACATTACAGTAAACTGAAACCAGCGAGGGTGATATAAAGGATACATTACAGTAAACTTAAACCAGCGAGGATGATATAAAGGATACATTGCAGTAAACTGAAACCAATGAGGATGATATAAAGGATACATTACAGTAAACTGAAACCAATGAGGATGATATAAAGGATACATTACAGTAAACTGAAACCAGCGAGGATGATATAGGATACATTACAGTAAACTGAAACCAATGAGGATGATATAAAGGATACATTACAGTAAACTGAAACCACCGAGGATGATATAAAGGATACATTACAGTAAACTTAAACCAGCGAGGGTGATATAAAGGATACATTACAGTAAACTGAAACCAATGAGGATGATATAAAGGATACATTACAGTAAACTGAAACCAATGAGGATGATATAAAGGATACATTACAGTTAACTGAAACCAACGAGGATGATATAAAGGATACATTACAGTAAACTTAAACCAGCGAGGGTGATATAAAGGATACATTACAGTAAACTGAATCCACCGAGGATGATATAAAGGATACATTACAGTAAACTGAAACCAATTAGGATGATATAAAGGATACATTACAGTAAACTGAAACCAATGAGGATGATATAAAGGATACATTACAGTAAACTGAAACCACCGAGGATGATATAAAGGATACATTACAGTAAACTGAAACCACCGAGGATGATATAAAGGATACATTACAGTAAACTGAAACAGGCGAGGATGATATAAAGGATACATTACAGTAAACTGAAACCAGCGAGGATGATATAAAGGATACATTACAGTAAACTGAAACCAGCGAGGATGATATAGGATACATAACAGTAAACTTAAACCAGCGAGGGTGATATAAAGGATACATTACAGTAAACTGAAACCAGCGAGGGTGATATAAAGGATACATTACAGTAAACTGAAACCAGCGAGGATGATATAAAGGATACATTACAGTAAACTGAAACCAGTGAGGATGATATAAAGGATACATTACAGTAAACTGAAACCAGCGAGGATGATATAGGATACATTACAGTAAACTTAAACCAGCGAGGGTGATATAAAGGATACATTACAGTAAACTGAAACCAGCGAGGGTGATATAAAGGATACATTACAGTAAACTTAAACCAGCGAGGATGATATAAAGGATACATTGCAGTAAACTGAAACCAGTGAGGATGATATAAAGGATACATTACAGTAAACTGAAACCAGCGAGGATGATATAAAGGATACATTACAGTAAACTGAAACCAGCGAGGATGATATAAAGGATACATTACAGTTAACTGAAACCAACGAGGATGATATAAAGGATACATTACAGTAAACTGAAACCAGCGAGGATGATATAAAGGATACATTACAGTCAACTGAAACCAATGAGGATGATATAAATGATACATTACAGTAAACAGAAACCAATGAGGGTGATATAAAGGATACATTGCAACCAACGCAATTGACTTGGTTTTCATTCGTTTTCCCTCATTCATCGTTTCGCTTCTTCCTTTATCGGTTCTACACTCATTCGTCCATTTTATAATTCGCCCCTTTGGGTCACTGCCTTATTGCGATGCATAGTGTTTCTTTGCTTCATAAACATTCCACTAAATAACCGATGTTAAGCTCTTCATTGGACCATGTGGCTCGTTTGGATAAGGGTTTTACATTAATTGCATGAGTTTATAATTATTTATGTGGTAAGCAAATGCCCGTGAAGTAAGCATATACCTCAATACGTATATATCCTATTGTTAACGTGCCCCATAACCAAATAAGGCAACTGACCGCCGTTTGACCGTTTAATCTCCATGTTGTTGGACAGTACAGCCAGTAAGGAATTACATGTGGGTCTAATGACTATGCGCCTGCCATGTTGGTTAAAGAGCCATCGAATATGTTAGTGTTTCAAATACAAAACTATTTTTTGAAAACCCACTTGAGATATCAGTCGCTGGAGATATCTTTTATCTACAGCATGACATATGATATATAATTTTCACATCACGACAGTCCGATAAAATTTGGTTTCCAAGACAGGCACAGCTTTGATAAACACGCGTCAATAGAATCTGGCGTCATATAAAAAGAATCCCCTTTATTGCATCAAACGTACAACACAGCAACAAGCGTTCGACCCCCCCCCCCCCCCCCCCCCCCCCCCCCCCTTTCAATTGGTGGATCCGCCACTGAAATTTGTCTGTGTTCTTATTCAAAATTTACAACTGATCTTCGAGTTTTCTACAAAGATGAGCAATGAGAAGCCATTGAATGTATGCATGATTGGTTTTGGCGCGATTGTACATCCATGTAAACTTGGTGTAGTGGTAAGCATGTTGGCCTCTCACGCCAACGGCCCGTGTTCAAATCCCGATGGAGACACATTTGTGTTTTATTGTGTTGTGCCCCTGGGCAAGGCACATCCATATTGTACTCAGTCCATCCAGCTGTTGGGGTACCTGATCACAAGAAGTACGGACCAATCGTCGAGTAGAGCGCTAAGTAGCGGCACCGAAAGTACAATTCCTTCAGGATAATAATGTAACGCCATTGGTTGCACTGGATATAAGTATTGTATATTGTTATTATTACTGTCTCACCATTCTAGTCACTAAGTTAGTACATACTAGTTCAAACATACAATTTGTATTATAACCCTGTACTTTCGGTGCCCCCATCGCAATGAATACATAGAGGAATATTCCATTACAATAGAGTATTAATCATGAGTTGTCAACGTCATATTCTGTCTATGACGTCCCCAACCTACTTCGGGCAAGCGCAGTAGAGCAAACTCCGTTCACCCGTTTAAGGACCTTTTCTACTTTTGAGGTCTTCAGTAGTCCATTATTTACCCATTTTGAACATTAAAGGCGCTGTAGCACGATAATCTCTCAAAGTATAAATAAGTGTTACCAATGGTTAATAAAAAGAGTTTTGAAGCGAATGTACACGGTTCGGTTAAGCCATGCAAGTCCGTTTCCCATCGAGCGTCCACTTTAATGTGTTCACACCAAAATGGCCGTCGAAGGTAGTTCAAGTGATCTGATTGATGTAGCGATAACTAAACACTCAGAATAGAGTAAATAATAGAATAAATTTGGTACAATGCGTGCTTGGGTGCAATGCGGATGAAGTGTCTTGCCACAGTATGAAACAAATTATTGTGTCTCCACCGTTATTACAGGCCCAGCTCGCTATTTACTACGCCATTGTGTTCCACATAACCCTTTACAATAGCGCCTTGTGTAAACGTAATTTTTGCATTTTGTGTTACTCTCCTTTGTTGGAACATCCATGCGATCAATGCTCGTACAAAGAACAGTGTGTTTCATTTGGAATGTTGTAAAACCGAATCATCCACGAAATTAAATTGCCGCATACCTCCCCTTTAAGGAAACAGAATACCCGGGGCGTTAGGATAACAATATTAAACATCGAAAATATAAGAAATACCTTAAAAGTGCAACCATTGTGTTGGTGGGGGCCACATATGCCCAAAGAAAAATGGCTTTACTTTATTGAGAAGTACTGACCGTTGCCAAGTTGTAATTTGTGGTACATGTATAGAGACACATTACATATACAAATTTGTTTAAAACGAAAAGGACACAAGCACTTTGACAATGGTTGGTCACAATTTACTAATCATGATTAGTTCTAATCAAGCCTCAGATTGGATAACAATTTTGAGAGTTTTCAGTTAAGTGGAACAAAGGAATATCAACGTGAATTTGTTAAATGTTAATCTTTAAATATACTGACGTTCAAAAGAAATCGTACGAATCGAATCCAAACACGTTTCACAAAGGTTTCCAGCCTGAAAACATTCGCCAAAACACAATAAGGGTATATAGGGCGAGCATTGCGTTGAACAGCTCAAGAAATCCGAGAAATTCCAAAAAAATGGTAAAATGTGTTGTTCGTGCCTCAAACAAATTGCACGTGCTCGATGTTGAAATAAAAGGCTTTCTCTTATCATACGACTTGCCAGTAACAAAAATCACATGAAAAAAATGCCACGGTTATCGGCCGAACAACGTGAGAGAGCTATTGGTATGATGGAAATGGGAGCTTTACAGACTCATATAGCGAGGACGTTCGGCTGTTCCAGACGAACGGTGTATGCACTTTTTACACGCTATCGTTTGACAGGTACATCTCGCGACAGGCCAAGGACAGGAAGACCTAGGGTCACAACTCAACGAGAAGACCATCTTATGAGGGTTATTCACCTTCGCAATAGATTTGTGACGGCGACGTCGACCGCAGCAACAGCCCTCGGGGACCGTATCAGCCGATGCACTGTCGCCCGACGTCTTCGTGCTATGGGTATCAGGGCTTATCGTCCCCTCCGTGGAATTGCTCTGACGATTAGACATCGACAGGCACGACTTCGTTGGGCAAGGACTGTCCGACGTTGGCAGCAACGTCAATGGCAACGTGTGCTGTTTTCCCGACGAAAGTCGATTCAGACTTCATCATGCCGACGGGAGAATCCGTGTATACCGAAGAAGAGGAGAGCGACTGGCACCTGGGTGCGTCCAAGAGTACTACCCCCATGGACAAGGTGGTGTCATGATATGGGGCGGCATTTGCGGTGACCAGAAAACTCAGTTATAGTAAATAGTAACCTGAATGCACAGAGGTATCGAGACGAGATTCTTAATCCAGTTGTAGTGCCATTTTTACGTGGACAGGGCCAAGGAACTATTCTGCAGCATGACAACGCAAGGCCCCATACAGCTCGAATTGTTCAGGACTACCTTGACAACAAATATGTTCAGGTTTTGCCATGGCCGGCATGTTCCCCGGACATGAATCCAATTGAACACGTATGGGACCATATGGACAGACAGTTGAGAAACCTCCAAAACCCTTCAGCTAACAGAAATCAGCTTGAACAGGCCCTTTCTGACATATGGCGTCAGAACCCTCGTGACGTCATCAGAAGACTGACGACATCCGTTAGACGACGTGTATTAGCATGCATGGACGCACACGGAGGACACATACGATACTGATCACCAGAAGAACCAGAAATGGCAGCATTTGAAGACCTTCAATAACCTGATTATTGCCATAAACTTTTAAAAACTGTATTTTTGAACCCCACCTATCTTCACGACACGTTTTGTTGATGATTCGTTGTGTTGTTTGAGTAACCCTTTGTATGATCTTATGAAAAATGATGAAGTATTCAAATACACTAATCAAAATATCTGTATTCGAGTGTGTGATTCTTTTACAGGCCTTTAAATTGAGTGGGAAGTTTCTTTTGAACGTCAGTATAGTAAATGGCAGGTTGAACAGAGCATAGTTGCAAGTTAAGTATGCGTTATATTTGTCGGATATATTTGGAGCGGAATTTATATAAGCTTATAACTTGTTTACCAATCCAATTCTTCATGAAATAAATATGTTTAAACCATATTTGTCAATATTGTAAGCTTTCTTGATGTTTTCAGTCCATTTTGCTTTGTTTTTAATAATATGTACTTAACAGTTGTGATGATCATGTTCAATACTTGATTTCTATATTCAGGATATCCAAGGCGAATGTTCCTTTTTGACAGGTTTATGTTTGCTTGTGTGTGTCTCTATCCATTCCTTAACTTTATTCCAAATATTTTGGACAATAGGACAATCGAAGAAAAGATGACTTGTGATCTCTTTTTCGCCCTCACAAAAGCTACATTTATTTTCATCTTATGCAGGTGATCATTTGTCATTCTGTGTAGAATTGAATATTGAAACCATTTTGAATTTAAATTAGATTTGACATAAAAGGTAATTGGTTTATATATTTCCATTCAGTTTCGTTGATTGAATATTCTAAATCTCGTTTCCATTTCATTCTGTAGATGTACCTGACCCCCGTTATCTTACTCTTTTAATATATATTACAATATTCGACCACCGTTTCTCTTGGTGGTAATAGTTTCAATAAAATAAGGTTTTAGTGGCATATCTAGTTTTTTTCTATCGTAATGTTTGAGTTTACTTAAAGAGCCATCACGGATGTTGATGAAAATATCAAAATTTCTCCAAAAATCTATCTCCGTGAAATAAATACACTTATTTTTTCCCTATTTTTTCAAACTTAAAATAAGCCGAGAAATTGCATTAATAAGTAAAGGTGTTTTCCAGTCTAAATATAGATCCAGTCTATTATTTTCAAGCGCAAAGCATTATGGTCTAGCTCACACACAGTAAACAAAGACACGAAAGAATAAAAAAAATATGAGCAATGAAAGAAATCGAAATATATAATTTTCTGATGGTTATTTATTTACCATTTCATTTAATTATGTATTTGCTACAGATATTGGAATAATTGTTTTACCCAACTAGGTATTTTGCTTGAATTTTATAATTAATGAGAGTAAAAATTTGTCATAATTTGCTGGTCATATCTGAATAAAAAGAACATTAAACAGGAAATAATTTGTATATTCTCAGGACATTTAGAAACATAGTTTGTAAAGCAATCGTCACATTCAGTAATGTGTGACAAGGGTACTTTGCAAGAGCGACGCGTGAAGCACGTGCAGCACATGGGTTGTTATGGCGACTTGCGCTAGAGACGAGCCTTCACGCTTCGGAAGCGCTTGCTGTTTGTGTAGTACGTATTACGCAAAAAAGGGGACTCTGTTTATATACGTCAGATACCCGTAGCGCGCGCTAGTCGAAGTGATACCTCTCTTTGAAACCAAATTGAAATACATTGTCGTGATATGAAAATTATTTAACATATGCCATGTTGTAGATAAAAAAATTCTCTGGCGAATGACGTTATAAGTATATTTTCCAAAAATTTGAAACACTAACATCCGTGATGGCTCTTTAATATGATTTTATTGCGTTAATGATACCAGCATGTTCAAGAAAAGTTGTTTTACCAGGGACTCTCTAATTGATATATTTTATATTGAAAGTCCCTGGTTTAAAGGGGCAGTAGCACGTTTTTTCGCTGAAATAAGTCGATGAAATGTATTTGAAAAATAATGTCGCCAATAGAAAAACACCCTTCTATCTTCGGAAAATCAAGTTTAAAAATGAGTGTACATGGTAACGCATAGCCATGGGAATTGTTTTTGTCATTCGAAATAATAAAATGTGTTCACAATAAAATGGCCGCCATGCAAATTTTATACGCAACACCGTTATTACCACTACGTATAATTGGCTTGTGTAATAAGATGTGTTACCCTCTAAAGTAAATATGTATGACATAAACTTTCATTATAATATAAAAATCGTGCTACTGCCCCTTTAACATTTGTACCTGTTAACTAATTCTGTGTACTTCTGTAAAATTTACCGTCACTATCAAGAATATCATTTATCAGATAGATACCTGATTTTGACATTTGCTTATAACGAATCACTTTATTGTTAATTCTGATATTGTCCTCATTTGATATCGTCTGAGACAGGACATCAGATTGCGTATTTACAATGTTCCCCTTTTGTGTAATGAAATATTTCCATGTGTATAAAACGTCTTTCCAAAAATCGTTTGTTCTTAAATTTACAAAGGTGTTTCATTACTGCTTCATCACCGCTTCATCACCGCTTCATCACTGTATTGATAGAAATCACTGTACGCTGAGGATACGTTTATAAATATGAAACATTTTCTTCAATTTGGACGGTTGTCCGAATTGAAGAGTCTTTTCACCTAAACTATTTTCTGCGAACGAAATTTATTTCTTGTATCGGATGCTCTTTGAGCCACCTTCGTTGTAATTACTAGTTATTATTTTACGTTCAATTTTATGTGCTTCGTCATTCCAAATAAAGGCAAAACAAAGCTTTTTAGTGTCCTTTAATATGCTTTCACTGGGATTTGGAAGTATTGTAAATATCTGGTTTGATTTAGGCAGGATAAGGCTTTTTAAAACGAGGTGCATTATCAACTATTGCAGGAAGTTTGTATGCATGCTGAAGAGGTCGAATACCAATTATTGCAGAAAGTATGTATGCCTGCTGAAGAGGTCGAATACCAATTATTACAGAAAGTATGTATGCCTGCTGAAGAGGTCGAATACCAATTATTACAGATAGTATTATGCCTGCTGAAGAGGTCGAATACCAATAATTGCAGAAAGTATGTATGATGCTGAAGAGGTCGAATACCAATTATTGCAGAGTGTATGTATGATGCTGAAGAGGTCGAATACCAATTATTGCAGAGTGTATGTATGCATGCTAAAGAGGTCGAATACCAATTATTGCAGAAAGTATGTATGCCTGCTGAAGAGGTCGAATACCAATTATTACAGAAAGTATGTATGCCTGCTGAAGAGGTCGAATACCAATTATTACAGAAAGTATGTATGCCTGCTGAAGAGGTCGAATACCAATTATTGCAGAAAGTATGTATGCATGCTAAAGAGGTCGAATACCAATTATTGCAGAAAGTATGTATGCCTGCTGAAGAGGTCGAATACCAATTATTACAGAAAGTATGTATGCCTGCTGAAGAGGTCGAATACCAATTATTGCAGAAAGTATGTATGCATGCTGAAGAGGTCGAATACCAATTATTGCAGAAAGTATGTATGCATGTTGAAGAGGTCGAATAGCAATTATTACAGAAAGTATGTATGCATGCTGAAGAGGTCGAATACCAATAATTGCCGAAAGTATGTATGCCTGCTGAAGAGGTCGAATACCAATTATTACAGAAAGTATGTATGCCTGCTGAAGAGGTCGAATACCAATTATTACAGAAAGTATGTATGCATGCTGAAGAAGTCGAATACCAATTATTACAGAAAGTATGTATGCATGCTGAAGAGGTCGAATACCAATTATTGCAGAAAGTATGTATGCATGCTGAAGAGGTCAAATACCAATTATTACAGAAAGTATGTATGCCTGCTGAAGAGGTCGAATACCAATTATTACAGAAAGTATGTGTGCATGCTGAAGAGGTCGAATACCAATTATTTCAGAAAGTATGTATGCCTGCTGAAGAGGTCGAATACCAATTATTACAGAAAGTATTATGCATGCTGAAGAGGTCGAATACCAATTATTTCAGAAAGTATGTATGCCTGCTGAAGAGGTCGAATACCAATTATTACAGAAAGTATGTATGCATGCTGAAGAGGTCGAATACCAATTATTACAGAAAGTATGTATGCATGCTGAAGAGGTCGAATACCAATTATTACAGAAAGTATGTATGCCTGCTGAAGAGGTCGAATACCAATTATTACAGGAAGTATGTATGCATGCTGAAGAGGTCGAATACCAATAATTGCAGAAAGTATGTATGCATGTTAGATAGATTAAATGCGAACTATTGCAGAAAGTATGTATGCATGCTGAAGAGGTCGAATACCAATTATTGCAGAAAGTATGTATGCATGCTGAAGAGGTCGAATACCAATTATTACAGAAAGTATTATGCATGCCGAAGAGGTCGAATACCAATTATTACAGAAATTATGTATACCTGCTGAAGAGGTCGAATACCAATTATTACAAAAAGTATGTATGCATGCTGAAGAGGTCGAATACTAATTATTACAGAAAGTATGTATGCATGCTGAAGAGGTCGAATACCAATTATTGCAGAGTGTATGTATGCATGCTAAAGAGGTCGAATACCAATTATTGCAGAAAGTATGTATGCCTGCTGAAGAGGTCGAATACCAATTATTACAGAAAGTATGTATGCATGCTGAAGAGGTCGAATACCAATAATTGCAGAAAGTATGTATGCAGGTTAGATAGATTAAATGCGAACTATTGCAGAAAGTATGTATGCATACATGTTAAAGAGGCTGAATACCAATTATTGCAAAAAGTATGTATGCATGCTGAAGAGGTCGAATACCAATTATTACAGAAAGTATGTATGCATGCTGAAGAGGTCGAATACCAATTATTACAGAAAGTATGTATGCCTGCTGAAGAGGTCGAATACCAATTATTACAGAAAGTATGTATGCATGCTGAAGAGGTCGAATACCAATTATTTCAGAGAGTATGTATGCCTGCTGAAGAGGTCAAATACCAATTATTACAGAAAGTATTATGCATGCTGAAGAGGTCGAATACCAATTATTACAGAAAGTATGTATGCATGCTGAAGAGGTCGAATACCAATTATTGCAGAAAGTATGTTTGCATGCTGAAGAGGTCGAATACCAATTATTGCAGATAGTATGTATGCATGCTGAAGAGGTCGAATACCAATTATTGTAGAAAGTATGTTTGCCTGCTGAAGATGTCGAATACCAATTATTGCAGAAAGTATGTATGCATGCTGAAGAGGTCGAATACCAATTATTGCAGAAAGTATGTATGCATGCTGAAGAGGTCGAATACCAATTATTGCAGAAAGTATGTATGCATGTTAAATAGATTAAAAGCGAACTATTGCACAAAGTATGTATGCATGCATGTTAAAGAGGTTGAATACCAATTATTACAAAAAGTATGTATGCATGCTGAAGTGGTCGAATACCAATTATTACAGAAAGTATGTATGCATGCTGAAGAGGACGAATACCAATTATTGCAGAAAGTATGTTTGCATGCTTAAGAGGTCGAATACCAATTATTGCAGAAAGTATGTATGCATGCTGAAGAGGTCGAATACCAATTATTGCAGAAAGTATGTATGCATGTTGAAGAGGTCGAATAGCAATTATTACAGAAAGTATGTATGCATGCTGAAGAGGTCGAATACCAATAATTGCCGAAAGTATGTATGCCTGCTGAAGAGGTCGAATACCAATTATTACAGAAAGTATGTATGCCTGCTGAAGAGGTCGAATACCAATTATTACAGAAAGTATGTATGCCTGCTGAAGAGGTCGAATACCAATTATTACAGAAAGTATGTTTGCATGCTGAAGAGGACGAATACCAATTATTGCAGAAAGTATGTATGCATGCTGAAGAGGTCGAATACCAATTATTGCAGATAGAATGTATGCATGCTGAAGAGGTCGAATACCAATTATTGTAGAAAGTATGTATGCCTGCTGAAGAGGTCGAATACCAATTATTGCAGAAAGTATGTATGCATGCTGAAGAGGTCGAATACCAATTATTGCAGAAAGTATGTATGCAGGTTAAATAGATTAAATACCAATTATTGCAGAAAGTATGTATGCATGTTAAATAGATTAAATGCGAACTATTGCAGAAAGTATGTATGCATGTTTACTGGATTAAATACCAACTTTTGCAAGGAGTATGTATGCATGTTGAAGAGGGTAGGTACAAACTATTGCAGGGCCTCTTTCTGCATGTTAAGGGGTTAAATGCATGTTAAACAGGTTAAATACCAAGTATTGCAGAGAATATGTTTGAAGGGTTAAATGCCAACTATATTTAGTGCAGAGGCAGCTGTTAAAATGGTTCAGTTTTCAGATTTGTCATCATTCGTTATCTGAAATGTAGACCCCAAATTAAGAAACTGTCGTGAAAGTCTGATTTCTTATTTTTTTACTTACATTTAAATTAAATATAAACAAAGATTTAAACTTCATTTGCTGGGAATTGTGTTAAGGGCGTAAAAAGTTTTAAAAAAGAAACGATTTATGTCAATCCATTTCTCTTTATTTTTGCCATTCTCACATTTCTAGGACAACGCGTTTTTGCATGTCGTAAATTGCGAATGTTTCTTTTCGCACAGAATGAAATGTGGCCCTTTGAGCGGGAAAGGGGTATAGAGCTATAGTGAGGTAAGCAAGCGACGTATAGGTAATGAGGTGCGATAAAACATCCAGAAAAACAATAAATATCCCCTTTCTTGCTGTTGGCATTTCGATTCTATAATTATTCAAAGATGCATCCATTGCGTTTCATAAGTTTTAATTAGCTTTAATCGTGCCAAAATACAATATGTAGTGATTTAGGTCAATAATTTCACTCAAGTTGCATATTCATCCCCAATTGTTTAATGCATCATACTTACAAGCTTCCGAGAAAATCGAACAACATCATAACACAAGTGAAGAAACCGAAACTACACGTCCCATTTACATACACAGTAGTAATATGACATATCAAACATTAACAATTTTGTCTTTTTGTCTGTTCTTAAAAAGTAAATTACATTTGACAAATTGACGCGCGTCAATCGCTGTGCATTATCCGGTTTTCGATCAGAAATCACTACTTTTACCTTTATATCGTCACTATGCTGAGTCGACTGTCATCAAAATGATCATTTTGGCAACAGACAGTCCTTCTCGATAAAATATATACAATTTATAATGTTTGGCACATGTTATCCCCAACAACAAAATAGATGCATCTTTAATGTAGATTATGTGTACTTGGCAAGGTGATATGTTAACAGCATTTAATTTATTTTATAGGTGTGAGGGGCCACATACACTGACTGTGGGCTGTTACAGAAAGGAGAAAATGGGGTTATCCGGATTTTTCCAATGTGTTTTAAAAGCTTTTATCCAACCTTCTTGAAAAATCGAATTGGAACGTTACAAAATACACACACACATGTAAAACGTGTGTGAAATCATCATAAAAGCTGCATAGTGCTACGAAGCTCTCCACGTCAAGAAAAAGTGGGCTAGTAGACTGACGAGCGCTCTTTTCGATCTTGCTGCAGTTCGATGCCTTTCTTGGTCCACTTCAGCGACCCTTTCGCTATGTTGAAGTGCATTATACATATACACTCCAGCGCAAAAGAAAGTACATGTACAACAACACAATATAAGTTGATCAACAAGTGATGAACATGAATGCAACATAGTTACACCATGTCTCTAAAAGTAAACTAACCTAATTATAAATCTGTAACTTTGGAAACATTATCTGTTCAAAATTCTCGAGAAAAAAAACAAGATTTTTTTTAAATCGTCGTTATAGATTTTCTTTAACCAGGCGAACGAAGAGTGAAATATGGCTTTTCGGCTTGTTTTATGACATCATACAGCAACGACGCGTTATTGATCTAAAGTCCAAGAAGGTGCATTATGCCAACAACATCCTGTACTGGCATAATTCGCATAGTTCATGAACTTTTACTATAAATACCAAACATTATTTCCCAAATACTTTTTGAAATACCTATTTCAGGACCCCATGTGTGTTTGAACAGATATGAAATATAAAGTACATATATATAATGTATCACACTCCCATGAATGAAATTGTGTCTATCTCCTTACGAGATATACGTGTATCCTCATCATAAACATTCAAAATCGACTTTATCCGGCAAAATTTTGTGTTTGACTTTGTTGAAAAGAAGATATTCTTTTTTTTGCCTGTGAGTGTATCTATTCTGTGGCCACTGAAGAGACCACTACAGGTGCTTTGATATAATATAATTCCGATAAGAACGTTTCATGAACGTTTAAGGAACATATTATGTTTATTTAATTTCAAATTAATATTTTCTTAATCCAAGTTTAAAGGGCCAATCGATGTTTAAAACTTGTACGGATTCGGTTATATAGTGTTTCTATTTGCTTTTTCATTAGCTATCGGTTTGTAAACATTCAGGCGGTAATCAAGTCGCCCCTTTCTCTAGTTTCCAGTGCTATAGCACGAAGTTAATACCATTGGATTTCGTCACTTTTTGACACGTACATATTCCCACGAAATCTCAAACAGTAAAAATGTACATCCACTTGCATTTAATAGGGGGGAAGCGGTGGGGATTGTGGTTTTTTTGTGAGGGGTCGAGACTCGTAAATACACTGCTGACTGAGATAACCAAAGTTAATTTTGCTGATTTCATTTTTTCACCAAACGCAAGTGTGTTGATTGATAGATCGTGCTTGTAAATATTCACGGTATCATTTCAAAGAATTTGGTCGGTTAAAAAAACAACTCCCTCATTTTAAAAACTAAATTGTTTTGATTCGGGAACTTGAGGCAAGTAATAACGATTGGCATTAAATTAGTTACTTTGAGAGTAGCGTGGCATACATGGCCTACATAGCATGCAATCATCTTCCCAACACAGTGTACGGGTACAGAATCACTTCGCAGGTAAACACAATCAGCGATAGTTTACATACTGCAGGTACGTATATATAATATCGGGGGCTACTCCACAATATTACCATGAGTTTTCCTACTGTTTTATAATTGTCAACCCATGTTCTTGTTTCTTACGTGGCTTATGTTGTATAAGTGTTAAAATGTGGACTCAAATATTGGTAAACTCCATTTGTGTGTTCTCAAGATTATGTAATAAATAAGTTCAATGACACGGGGTTCAATTGAGTATATAACAATATCTAAAGAAAGGTTACTGTAATGGTTAATCTGTATTCCACACTCAAAGGTCACGGTGGCCTATAGTACATTATACACTTGAATAAAAAAAATACATCAATATATATGGTTTAATGGTTTACAATTAATGATGACATATTGCGCTTCTCCCTTACTAGCCATTTCTGATGTTCATGGTGTGGTATATAAACATAGCAAGATATTAAATTATATCCTGATTTTTACAGAAAAATGAAATTTCTCTATAGAGGGATGGACATAATGGAATTTTCTGTTTACTTCTAATGAACACGCAAGCAAAAATGGTGTTCATTTTCTAAAACTTTGATATTACATGATTTACATAATCTATATTCTCTTTTTAAATTCAATTGCAAATATCTGTCTCCACAATCAAGAACATGTGTAATGGTTGACACTTTACTCGGTATCAAAGGGGGCATATTTATTTCATTAAAAGTGGGGAATCGAAACTGCTTGCAAACTTTACTTCTTAGTCGTGGAAAACAGAGACACTGATAGATATGAACGATAAGTTTAGATATAATATCGAGGTAGTGGATAATAAGTGAACGGTTCACGTTGGTATTATTTTACGTGCGCTTCTATGACAAACAAGCAGGATGTCAAAACTTCGAATTTCTGCACAGTCGGGTCACACAAACCTCAATCTGTGGAGAATACCCATTAGATAATTTCGCAAATTAAATTAAATTTCATGTGTTTTCATTATAGACAAACTATTGGCAAATAAAATCACAGTATTTAGAGTATTCTTGTGTGGTTCATTTCTACACCACATAAAACAATTTCTTAATAACTAGCGAAACAGTTTTCGATGTTTCATCCATGCAGGAGAAAAACTTGACCTAGAATGTCAAAGCTGTAAAACAATAAAATATATGATATTTGATAGTATGAGGAATCCACATTTTTCACCATCTCCTGATGTTGTGACCCTTATTATATTTAGAAATATTACATGGAAATATATTATGAATTGGTCAGAACTTAAAGGTACAAGGCACATCCATTGTGTTGTTGGGGGTCAAATATGCCAAACGTTATAAATGGTCTTACTTTATCGAAAAGTACCAACTGTTACCGAAAACTACCATTTTGATGATACTCGACTTAGTATATTGATGATATGAGGGTAAAAGTATCGATTTCTGATCGAAAACCGGACAATGTACCGCGTGTGGCGTGCGCCAAAGCGTCAAACGTAATTTTGGAATCTTATTTAAACCAGATAAAATAACAAATTTGGGTTGATAATGTTTAATAGGTCATATAACTACTATGCATGTAAATAGGACGTGCACTTTCGGTTTCTGCACATGCATGATGATGTTACTCGATTTTAATTGGAATATATTTGGCGATTTGGGATGAATATGCAAGCTAAGCTAATTTGTTTGTATTGTAAACAGCACATTATGGTGTGTTGGAACGTATTAAAGCTAAATGAAATTTTATGAAACAATGGATGCACCATTAATCTCTTCTTTTTTTGATGGATGTATGAAGTGTAATTGAGAGTGTTTCTTTAGTAGTGGAGCTTATATTTTCTTCATGCTAAGATGACTTTTATGTGATCCATAAAATGGAGGTAAAACCTAGTTAAAGCAAAAACCCACACTCTTTTTAGTGTGTAGGGTTTCGTGTTACTTATGCTTGTTACCATATCGAGTTCTAGACTAACCATTAGTCTCCGAAATAGTTCTTTCCTTATCAAAAACAATACTTTACAAACAGTCCAAAAAGTTATACAAAAAATAGCCACACATGGGTACAGATGCTGAGTAATCTAGACTTGCTATAATTTTCTAGACTGGCTTGGTCGTCAATTGATTTTTCTCTAGGGTCTGGAGGACAGAATATCGAGTAATTGTGATCTCGTTTAATGAACCTGTAACATCATTATATCAAATGTTCCCTAATATAGATAGGTTTTACTATATCATCGATATATATACTGATCGTTTTTATATTGAAACGAAAATGTATCGTCATGTTCACTGGTTTGTCATATATATAACTGCTGAAATGTTGAAAACTAATCTCATGTTCGACGATTGATAGAATGACCGCAGACCGATGTTCAACATGTCCCACCTCATAAATACTTACTCTCGGCTTACGGGTCTAAATGACCCTTTGTCTCTATTTGTGAATTTCGAAATTCATAAATCATGTTTCGTTTGAAGTCAGTTCTGTCATGCCATTAGTTTTGTTTTGTATTTAGTAACAAAATATGGCAAATGAGTTGTTTTAAAGATCGCAAATACGCGTAAAGAAAGAAAACATAAAACAGAATTCACATAATGTATTCACCGTCACTTTCATATCAGATGTTCTCACAACTATTCTTGCATCTCAATTACAATCCAATAAATTCAAAATAAATCGGAAAAACGTTTTTGGTTGCAGCACGTGAAGTTAGACACAGCTTGACAACATGACATGCATGATATCCGTGCATCACAAGGTGAAATGAACATCCGTCCGTGCAGTCACGAGTTTCGCTGATAGATAGTTGCTCGTGGGTTGAATAGCTAGTTAAACACGGTATCTTTTGTCATAAATCATTTTATAAACGTTTTTATTTTTAATTTGTATTTAATTTATATTCAAGGTAGATCTAAAAACGAAATGAAACAGTTGGTTACTTGCTTAAAATGTCTGATTGTTCTAAGAATTGACACGAATCTATTTGCACGTGAATTTCGCGCAACGTACACGTGAAGTTGAAGAAATGTTTGGAGTCGAGTTTGTTGTATCCCAACTATGGATCTATCCCATCTTAAAAGGGCAGTAGAATTTTTTTTTGCAAATTTAAAAAAAAAATCCATTTATAATGATTGTTTATGTCTTTTATATTTACTTTAGATGGTGAACTATCTTATTACACAAACCAATTATCCGTAGTCGTAATAACGGTGTTGCGTATAAAGCAAAAATTGCATGGCGGCCATTTTATTGTGAACACATTTTATTATTTCGAATGACGAAAACGAATTGACGAGTTCCAAACCACTGTCGATTTATAGGTCGCTTTATTTCTTCAAGTACATGTAACCATCTTCTATTGATATGGTTTATCGGGTTGTGTGATAAGATAGTTTACTCTCTGACGTAACAATATATGGTATAAAACGAAGTCAAGTTTTTCATTTCCTTAAACAGAAAAAGGCTTCTATTTATTGTCTTCAGGGTGTTCATTTCACTAAGGATAAAGAACAACTTATCAAACAGCAATGGGGATACTCTGCATGAATGCTACTTTAGTTCATTTCAATCAAATGCACGAGGTACGGCTATTCTATTCAATAATAATTTCGAGTTTAAAGTGATAAAGGAATACCCTGATGAAAATGGCAACGTTAATGCTGTTGATGTAGAAATAGAAAATTGTACTTATTTCCTTTTAAATATCTATGGACCCAATATCGACTCACCGGAATTTTATGATAAACTTTCTGATATAATAGAAGAATCTGAAGGAGAATATTTGATACTTTGCGGCGACTGGAATCTGGTGCTAGACCCACTCATTGATCAATTTAATTATAAACATATCAACAACCCAAATGCGAGAAATAGGGTATTAGAACTACAGCATGTTTTCGATCTTAAAGACGTTTGGCGGGAACGCAATTTAGATGAGAGAAGATATACCTGGAGTCAGCCAACCCCTTTAAAACAGTCGCGTCTTGATTTCTTTCTGATCTCACATAATTTACTCTCGTCTATAACATCTACGTCTATTAATCCAGGTTTCAAAACTGACCATGCTCTTCTAGAACTCTCAATCAAAATTAATGAAGTTAAGAGAGGTAAAGGCTTTTGGAAATTTAATAATTCATTGTTATACGACAAAGATTATGTTACGCTGGTAAAAAAAACTATAACGGAGACATTGAGCCAGTATCGTGTAACTGAAAATGAAGATGTTTTCTCAATATCTGACCAACTTCTTTGGGAAACTATTTTGATGATGATCAGGGGGAAATCTATATTGTTTGGGAGCACAAAGAAGAAGAAAATGGAAAATGCTGAAACTAAATTGTACACAACATTAAACAGATTAACAGTAGAACTAGATAAATCACAAAATATTAGTGAAAAAGAGGATATCTTAAATGATATTAAAGCCGTAAATAGCGAACTTGAAGAAATAAGTACTATTAGAGCGAAAGGAAGTTTCATTAGATCAAAGGCTAAATGGGTTGAAAATGGTCAAAAACCAACAAAATTCGTTTTGAAGCTAGAATCGCGAAATTTCTTAAACACAGCAATTACAGAGTTAGAGGATAAAGATGGAGATCTAATTACATCAACCAGTGATATTTTGAAAGAAACTGTGAAGTTTTATAAATCATTATACTCTAGCCGAGATTGTAGACAAATAGATCTTGATGAATTACTTCCTGAACAAGTAAGTAAAAAACTGGACGATAATGATTCAGCAGGGATTGATGGAGTATTAACTTACGATGAAGTACTTGCAGCTTTAAAAAACATGAAGAATGATAAAAGTCCAGGCTCAGATGGTTTCACAACAGAATTCGTAAAGTTTTTTTGGCGAGATTTGAACAAATACTTATTAAAGTCACTAAATTATGCCTACAAAACAGGTTCCCTTTCAATAACTCAAACGCAAGGTGTTATCACCTGTATTCCAAAAGAAAACAAATCGAAACGATTTCTAAAAAACTGGAGACCAATCTCTCTGCTTAATGTTTCGTATAAGCCTGCCTCGGAAGCAATTGCGCGTCGTCTTAAATCCGTCCTTCTTACCATAATAAGCGAAGAGCAAAAGGGCTTTCTTCCGGGGAGATATATAGGTGAAGTTACACGGCAAATTTATGATGTAATGGAGCATACCGAAACATACCAAACTCCGGGTCTATTGATGTCAGTTGATTTTGAAAAAGCATTTGATTCAATTGATTGGAAATTCATACAAAATGCTCTTAAATTTTATAATTTCGGACCTTCTTTTCGGAAATGGGTTGATATTCTTTATCACAATTCGGAATCATGTGTCCTCATAAATGGATTCCCTTCCTCGTTTTTTAAGTTAAGTAGAGGATGTCGTCAAGGAGACCCAATTTCTCCTTACCTATTTATTCTTTGTACGGAAATATTGACAATATTACTAAAAGCTTACAAAGAAGTCAAAGGTATAAAAATAGGAAATATTGAAAATCGTCTAGCTCTATTTGCTGATGACATATCCCTAATGTTAGATGGATCTGAAAAATGCCTCTACGAAGTTCTAAGTACTTTGACATTTTTTGAACGCTTTTCTGGACTTAAGGTAAACGTAGAAAAAACAAAATTAATTTGGATTGGTTCCAAAAAACGAAGTAGACTCAAACTTTGTGAAGACTGGAATTAAGAATGGGTACATTCTTGTAAGCTATTGGGAATAAAATTTCATATTGATCTCGAAAATATGATTGAAGAAAATTATATGGATAAGTTCAAAGATATTGAAAACCAAATGAAGATTTGGAAATGTCGCATCCTCACTCCACTTGGTCGGAACACGGTCTTGAAATCATTGCTGTTACCAAAAATACATCTATTCCATCCCCATCAGATAATATTTTGCAAGCTTTTCAATCAAAATGTTTTGATTTCATATGGAAAGGAAAACCCGATAAAGTTAAACGTGATATTATTGTAGGTAGTATTCCAAACGGGGGCATTAAAGTTCCACAAATAAAACCCTACATGGCTGCACAAAAAATAGCATGGTTAAAACGTTTTTACAACACAGCTAACAAAACAACCTACTTTGTTTTTAATAATGAAATATTACCAACAAATATATTAGAGATGGATTCCAGTTATATAAAGGAGCTTGTTGTTCCAAAGGTAACTAACATGTTTTGGAAAGATACATTACTAGCATGGAGTATGTATTTATCAAAATGTAAATCTATAAAAAGGGATATATATTCCCAATTTATTTGGTATAATGATAACATAAAAATTAATAAGCAATCCGTTTTTTATAAAAAGATGTACTCAGCTGGTGTAAAATTTGTGAGTGACCTGGTGAATGATAAAGGCATTTTGTTATCATATGAACAATTTATAAATATTTATAAAGTTAAATGTGATCCGGTGACCTTCTTAGGGCTCAAAACTGCAGTTAAGGAGTACTTGAATACGTTTGAAAACGAGGAGGGACATATACCAGAAATTCCCATAATGCCCTACAATCACCGTCAACTTCGGGCTGATCTTAAAGGATCAAAACATTATTACGACATCCTACTAGACAATTCCTTTAAAAAACTTAAATATCATCAGATATGGGAAGAGATTTTGAACGAAACTTACTCTGATTCTGAGTGGAGAACAATTAATGAAATGCCTTTCAGATGTACCGAATGTACCGAATGTACCGAATTACGGTGTTTCCAATATTGACTTATACATAGAATTTTACCTGTATATTCATATCTCTACAAAATCAGATACATTGACTCTCCTATGTGCCTTTTCTGTAAAGATGGCTTTGTGATATTGATCATTTATTTTGGAAGTGCTCACATATAAACTCTCTTTGGAAAGATATCCAACAGTGGATAAATGCAAATGCACATTCAAAAATAATATTCACCAAGAAAACTATTTTACTTGGATATCTAGCCAAAAACAATGACCCTCTAAATGTAATTATTCTTGTAACCAAGAAACTTATCTTGAATTATCATAATAAAAACTCTAATCTCACTATGGATAGAATCCAAAGAGAGTTATCACACTATTATGATATAACAAAGGCTATAGCTTATTCCTCATGTCAGCACGACAAATTTGTGAAATTTTGGTCGAGTTGCCACCACTTATTTACGTAATGTTTTGTTACATAATACTTTACCGTATGTCCATCCGAATCTTTCTAACAAATGTTTTGTATCAAATGTACCCTGTACCCAATCTGTGAAACCAACGAAGTGTAAATAATTGTAAACCTGTGTATCAAGAAAATGTGGAATAAAAAAATAATATATATATGGTATAACTTAAATAAGAAAAGGACAATTTGAGAATTTGTTTGTTGACAAAACTGTGCTACGGCGCATTTAAGGAGGTTAGGGCACTGTTTAGCAATCCCAACTGTTGATGGATCCCCAACCCACCAACCTTAACATGCTTTTAATGATCACACAAAAGATTATCATAAAGAAGCTATTTAAGCTAATTTCAATGTTACATTATTAGAATAAATGAAGTTAAGTGCCGGCTAGTCTAAAGTTAAGCTAACCCAACTGTGGATATAGATCACCAACACACACAGTTTAACATGAAAACGCTATTAAAGGCATTCTTTTTCAGAAATACATACACTATTATCATAAATGAAGTGCTTAGATGTTAAAACATGCACATTTAACATTACACTATTAAAATAAATGAAGTTTGATACCAGCTAGTCTAAGGTTTAGCTATCCCAACTAAGGATATATCCCAGAAACACACAGTTTAGCATAGACATATACTATTAAAAACATTATGTTTCTAAAATACATAAACCATTATCATGAATGAAGTGCTTCGATGTTAAAACATGCACATTTAACGTTGTACTATTAAAATAAATGAAGTTTGATACCGGTGTATCAGCCTCAGATGACTCTAGTACAAAAATGACTCTTGAGTTATTTGAGCCTAGCCTCAGCTAACTCTAGAGTCATTTGAGCCTGGCCTCAGTTAACTCTAGAGTCATTTGAGCCTGGCCTCAGTTAACTCTAGAGTCATTTGAGCCTGGCCTCAGATAACTCTAGAGTCATTTGGGGCTAGAATTTTCCTCAGGCTCAGATGACTCTATCCAGGCTCAAATGACTCTACCTAAACCTCAATATTTTTCAGGCTTTACCAAATCAATGCTGGTAGAGTCATTTCGGGCTAGCCTCAAATAACTCTAGCCTATGTCTTCACTTCATTTTTACACTGCCAAGAACTGGACGGCGATAGGTTTGAGTGATAATCCGTCCATCAGCCCGTGTGTCCGTACGTGCGTCTGTGCGTCCGTGTGTCTGTTCGAGTCTGATATGTGCGAGGGCATAATATATTGTTGGAGTACGACATAGAGAAACGGCGTATTAATTTTTAGCTTTTGGCATGGCATGGCAACAGGCGTCCGTCCGTCCGTCCTTCCGTCCGTAAACTTTTCGCTTTTTCGACTTCTTCTCCAGAACCAATAACTCTAGAGCTGAAATTTTATATGCAGACTCCTTGGGTAATTGGATTCTAAATTGTATATTTCGTGACCCCATGACCCCAAATGGGGTCACAGGGGTCACAAACTTAAAAACCTATTTTCATCTTCTTCTCCAGTTCCAAAAGGTCTAGAGAGCTGAATAGTTGTGTACAGACTCCTTGGGTAAAGGGGATTCTAAATTGTAGATTTCGTGAACCAATGACCCCAAATGGGGTCACAGGGGTCACAACCTTAAAAACCTATGTTCATCTTCTTCTCCAGTTCCAAAAGGTCTAGAGAGCTGAATAGTTGTGTGAAGACTCCTTGGGTAATGAGGATTCTAAATTGTGGATTACGTGACCCCATGACCTCAAATGGGGTCACAGGGCTACCAACCTTAAAAAGCTATTTTCATCTTCTTCTCCAGTTCTATAAGGTCTAGAGAGCTGAGAAGTTGCGTACAGACTCCTTTTCCAAAATGGGATTCTAAATTGTATATTTGGTGACCCCCTTATGACCCTATTTGGGCTTGATGCCATAGGATTACGAAAATGAGAAACATGCTTTTCTATTTTGATGTTCTTGTATGTTTTTTCAGTGCACGTTGTATTTTATTTGTGTACATACCTGTATACATCATAATTTTTAGATTAAGGACGATTTGGGAAAATTTTGAGAGTGTAAGTGAGAATCAATATGGCGATTGTTTTTATCGTGTTAGTCCTTCGATATTAGTGCTTTAAGTATGCCTCAATGTAATATAAATATCCCCGTATGTACCTGCGAACATGCGTACATAGGAAACTTGTCTTAAACCGATGAATCAAGAAAGGATGGGTGAATTTCGTATTATTTTGATACCATGGTCTAGTAGTAGTGATAGCAATGACTGATTCATTATCAAAGTAGGTTCCCACAACTCTAGTCGAATTTAAAGGCAATTTCGAAATTTTGCTAATGTTAAGATTTTTAGAGCTATAATTAAAGATATTAAAAATAATATGCTCCATATTACACGGTGGTGTATATTAAGTATTATTTTGATGGGATGTTGTGACGTAAATATAATGGAGTTAATATGTTACATGTAAATGTTAACTGATTCACTGTTCACAAGCTTGTTAATGAAATAACCAATAAAGAAAACATACAATATTTTCAAAAATCATCAAGTAATCATCTTAGTGATGATCTCTCTCTCTCTCTCTCTCTCTGGATCCGGTTTCAATCCTTGTCAGAACTCATATCATTATCAATTAAATGTATACATTACAGACTATGGAAATCTGAAATATACCTTGAAAATCAAAGTCAATCTTGAACAATTTCGTATTGCTTAATCTCGTTTCCATTGCTCATCCCATGAATTATTTATTGAAACTGGCAGGTTTAGCTACACTAATTCTTTACCTGTCCGGTTTACAAAAGTCCTTGGACCAAATACATTAAAGACGCTGTAGCACGTTTTTCTTACTGAAATAAATTGATCTCACGAAAAGGTAAATAAGTGTTACCAATGGCTAAATGATACTCATCAATCAATAAAAAGAGTTCTAAAACGAATATACATTGTAAGGTTAAGCCTCTTCGAGTGGCCATTTTAAGGTGTTCACATTAGAATGGCCGGTCGAAGGTAGTTTAAGTGATCTGACTGATTTAGCAATACCTAAACACTGAAAGTAGAGTAATATATATCGAACAATGATAGAAGGGTCAACCATCTTGCATTCTGAATTCAAATTCGCATGATCCCTACAAATCTTACTCTCTCACACGCCACTGTCGCTTTATGCGTCGCACCAATTTCTTTCAATGCCGACAACCGTTTTCTATGGATACGGCTTATTAGGTCGTGTAATGTGATGTTTTACCCTCTAATATAACCGTATAGTGTATAAACTTTTATGATAAATAGCAAATTTGAGAGAGAAAAAAATATGCAAAAAACCTGCTACAGCGCCTTTAGACCGTACTTTTATAATTACAAAGCTAGTGTCATTGTTAACAGAAACAAACACTCTATTTTTACAGAGCCTTGCAATGTATACATATTACGCAATCATGTCATTCAGAAATATCTATTATAACATCAATAAAGTGATCTACCTATGAATGAATGTACTACAGGCATGTGACCTTTCAAGTACCGTATACAAATATTGATTGATGCATCGAGTTAGTAAATGAGAAGCGATCAATTATCTTTTCATGAGAACCAATATGGTGGTGGATGTTTATGACCATGTCTTGTTGTTATATATACATTCTGAATACTTCTATGTCTTCATTTTTTTCTGAGAAGCATACATATAAAAGCAATCTTAAAAAAAAAAGTTGTTACGGATCTCTATACACGTAATCACTATGATGTGTACATCTGCCTTTAGTACATTTCATCAACACTGGATAAAGGATAAACCATGATACCGAGAATATGGTAAAGTTGTGGACCCTGATAGGAAGGAAAGGAAGGTTTTTCCTGCCTATCAGGGTCTATTATTAACCTTGTTTAAGTTTAAAAGACGCTTTATTATCGCGTGCTACCTGGTGAATATATAGAGTCGCTCGTAAAATTCGTGAAATCGTCTGAAATCCTGGTTACAACCACGTGAACTATGTTCCGAGATATTGTATTTCTTGATATTTCTTGATTTCTTTTATTTAAACGACACTATGTAAGCTAAGGGATCAACTTACTACTTGCAGATGATCAACTTACTCTGAAAGCCTGTAAAAATTCAAATATGCATCGTATAATGATATCTGCAATATGTTATGTATTTGTATTTGCCAAAACATATTGATATTGATCAACATATTTTACACAGCTGTAATAAAATATTGGCTCAACTTATCACGCCCTCTCCTATATATAGAATTTGAATATGTCCTTTTTTTCACTTTTAAAGATATTAATGCGAAAATCTTGTGTAGACATATCTTGAGCCTTGAGTATTATAAGTTTATTATCTATCGGTGCTCTATTGTGATGCAATAATCCGTTGAATCAGAGACGGTGGTCACGAGATACTTCGAATGTCTTAAGCACGCACATATATAGTGACCATTTGAAACAAGCACTTTGTCACTTAGGTGACATGATCCCTCACCGTAAATTAATACTTCAAAGTAAAAACATAATGCCATGGTCACACAAATCGACTGGGTCCTGATTTTGATATCTTGCTGACAGGGGTAACTTGTCAAAGTTTCGTTGTGATCGTGAAGTTCGAGGTCACATAACATTTTTTGAACATTACATAACATTAAATTACTAACGTTGACTATATATAAATAGTGAATAGTAGTGAGTTATTCCACTTCGTACGTACGGACGCTCGTTACCGAATACTATATCCCCTGCTTGGCGCTAAACGCGCGGCGGGGGTATAATAATGCAATTAAACTTCAAAGAAAAACATAAACTTTTTTGTCCATGCTGACAAAAATAGTATAGCACTGTAACAGTCTATTTGTGTTTGGGGTTAATCAAATTTGAAACTTACTTATGCAAATGCATAAGAAAGACTTATATGATAACATCAAGTAGAAAAGTTTAGTTTTCTCCCGGTTATCCTAACGAGAACAACATGATTTGTTCATCTTTAAATATTATTATCTTTTGGTTTCTATTATAATTTAAGTTTACTACAGCAGTTCAGCTTTGGTTTAATTCTTTGGTTTGGTAAAGTTCTATCGTTGGTATCTATAGCCTCGTTCCCATTGACCTCTTTCCAAAGCACGTGAAAGTATTGTGTATGATTAATTATTTAAGTTGAATGAGATATGATAGCAAACATAAAAGTTTATGGATAGTCAACAGTGATTGAGTATTTAGATGGATGTGCATAGCTATGGGACATAAATAACTAGTTGTGAAAATGGTTGCATGCACATATTACTTGGAGACATAAACTTGTTATAACCCTTCAATGACTTCGAATTTTGCAATGGATACAACATTGTGTTCACCAAAACAATAACATGACAAAGACACATTTTTACGTATCATTTGTTTGATGAATGTGTTAATATATATCCGCAATAAAGAAATGACTATTCATAGACACTGTTCACCTGCAATATAAAGGTGAAATATACGACGGAATAATGAATGGAATACAATTTTTTTTAGCATTTATGTATCCATATTTCTGAGAGTTTGAAATTTGATAAGTCTAAAGAATAAAAATGTTCCAAAAAGACGTCATTGTTTAACCTTTTTCTGATTTTAACTGAGATGATAATGAAAATATACCAAATGCTTCAATTTGTATGAAAACAGCAAATATGATGAATGTGTTGATAATATGGTGTAGCGTGTGGCATGGCCATACATATAATGTTCTAGTATAATTAAAATAGATTATTAGTTAAATATTATGTAAACAACATTTACTCCAGCATACTGGAATATGATTTATACAAATACGATTTATTTTAGCAACCAAATCAAATCTGACATGAAAATTCGTGTCCTGCAAAAATATATTTATGAATAAACGCTTCTAAAGAAATGTAAATATGAATACATCCTGCCTATAGCATCAACTTTCGGAAAGCTTGCCCATGAAATGACCCGGTGGACCAAAAATCCCCTTGTATCATGATCAGATTCTTATTAATAGAATACACAAATGTAAGAACATGAAATATATATTTGGTAAGAAACATCAATGACCCACATAATATTGTATTATTATTATTATTGCATCAATAATGAATACGATATCCTGTTCAGTTGAATAATTGATAATAATATGAGTCATCAAAATATGCCAATTAAATCTTAATCAATCAAGAGTTTTGTCATTGGATGGTGGTATTTTTTTTTATTGATATACAGTCAATGCATGTAAGCGGGTTTTGCACAGCGTGACAGCGTTCCTTACGTAAGGATAATTTATATTGTTTATGCTTGTATCCAATTGCAAGTATAAAAGCAACACATTGTTAAAAATCGCAAAGCTGCATCCCAAAATTAAAACAAATGTAAGTACTATTTTAATTGTAATTGTAATTAGGATTTCGTTTGGACGTCAATTGTATTATTTCACCTGTACTGACAAATCGATCGTTTTCTAAGAATACAATATTCAATCTGAAATTTATTATTTGATCAGTTGTGCAATATTTTGTATATTGCAAGAAGAAAGGGGGTAAAATCTTCAAATTACGATTTTTTTTTATAATTTAATAATTTTCATATGGACTTTATAAGAAAACAGAGAGTTTACAGAGAAACATAAACAACGATACTTTTTAGAATGTTAACCCCTGGTCAGTTCTGTTCTCCAAACTGTTACCGTTATTTAGAGGTATGAATTAAATTATGTTACGGTACATAAAATCGACACTTCTAACATAAAAATACAAAGTTATCGGCTTCTCTTACACCATTATACAGTGTCTCATTGGCATCACTATTTACAGAATATTTGCACCAACATACGTATATAAGTATAGGTGAACAAACTTCGGGATGGTCATTCTAATAATGAAAATTAATTCCGGACTTTACTGGTTTCATGGTTTAATAATTACTTATTACTCTTAAAGACCAATCAGAATCATAATGATCATAATCACTATGAATACTGTCCAGCCACAAATTAGATTTTTTAAAGTAAATCTAGTGTTTGTTAGAAGGACATTACCTGATTAAATATAAAAAATAAGTTATAGATATGAGCATATACTCCAAAATGTGTATCTCTTAGAAGGAGAAGGTCTTTCTTCAGAAAATTAATTTCAACTGCTGTTTAATCAATTAATTGTTTTCAGCCCTTTATACCTTGGAGGTGTTCATACAGTTGGTACTCTAGAGTGTTTTGAGCCTAGGCTCATTTAACTATAGAGTGTTTTGAGCCTAGGCTCATTTAACTCTAGAGCGCTTTGAGCCTAGGCCCATTTAACTCTAGAGTGCTTTGAGCCTAGGCCCATTTAACTCTAGAGTGTTTTGAGCCTAGGCCCATTTAACTCTAGAGTGTTTTGAGCCTAGGCCCATTTAACTCTAGAGTGTTTTGAGCCTAGGCTCATTTAACTCTAGTACTTTTTTCTAAGAATATTCAATTCAGACCATTCCACGGTATCTGAAAATGAACTAAAACATGAAAAATATGAAATTATGAATACGTAAATCTTCTTTCACAGAACATTTGAGTCTGAATAGAGTTATTTGAGGCTGGACTAATTTGTGCAATGTGCTAGCCCCATATGACTCTAGAGTCATATGGGGCTAGCCTCAAATAACTCTAGAGTCATATGGGGCTAGCCTCAAATAACTCTAGAGTCATATGAGGCGGTAGAGTCATTTGAGACTGTTACACCGGCTAGTCTACGGTTTAGCTATCCCAACTATGGATAGATCCCAGAAAACACAGTTTAGCATGGAAATGCTATCAAAGGCATTATTGTTCTTCAATACATAAAGTATTAACATAAATGAAGTGCTTAGATGTTAAAACACCTACTTTTAGCATTACACTATTAAAATAAATGAAGTTTGATACCGGCTATAGTCTAAGGTTTAGCTATCCCAACTATGGATAGATCCCAGAAACACACAGTTTAGCATGGAAATGCTATTAAAGACATTATTTATCTTAAATACTCAAACTTTTAACATAAATGAAGTGCTTAGATGTTAAAACACCTACTTTTAACATTATTAAAATAAATGCAGTTTGATACCGGCTGGTCTAAGGTTTAGCTATCCCAACTATTGATAGTTTCCAGAAACACACAGTTTAGCATCTAAATAATAATAAAGACACCTCACCTCAAAGCATTTGAAAACTACACCCTGCAAACGCTGGAGTGAATGAAGGCGCGCTATGGAGCTTCCGGTATTTCTATGGTCACTGAATATTCATGAGCTAGCCATCGCGAGACGTTTCACCCGAAAATGGGTCTGCAGGGTATTCTTAGTATTTCATGTAGAGCTTGTAATGGCCTTGACCAGGTATGATTCATGCCTCAATGTCAGCTTGTTCTCGTGACTGTTAAGAGGTATGAACTCTGGCTTGTTGTAGCATTGATTTACAGGAACTATAAATGTATTGCATGTTGTGTCATGTGCACAATTTACTGTCTCCACTTGAGAATAAGACCCGGTCAAGCTTGTGTAACTTGTTTGTGACTGTCAAAGATATCAAATATAACTACAAAATAGCTTCTTGATAAAATATCGATTTCAAGGGTAATTATTTTTATTAACTTAAAAGTGTTTTCTGACTGATTTTATCCATGTTAATGTTCTCCCTTGTTGCAAGACTGGTAGCAAAAATTCCAAACAGGTTTGCTTTTAATGAACGTTTATGTTCATATAATTTAATATAAGATTTAAAGTAATAAGATTTAAATTACCCTTTTTGACAAGACAATATTTCACATTATTATAACCAAATACCTATCATTTTTATGCATAGTTTATATTCCGTAAAATAGTAGTAAAATAGTGTTTTACTCCCCCCCCCCCCCCCCCCCCCCCCTTCTCTGATGTTTACAGGTGTCATTACATTAATTAGTACACACATCAGTGAGCAACTTTTGTCAGATTTAACTGTTTGCAAAAAGTCTTATTTTTAGGTTCATACTGCTGAGAAGCTGTGGAAGATTAGACTTGCTGTAGATATTTTTTTTCACATTTTTTTGTTGTATACTTGGTTACACTTAAAGATCACTTAAAGTTCGACAAACGTCACACCCTTAGAAACTATGTTCATCTCCTTATCAATAAGGCATTGAATGATGGGATATATAAATTGCAAACTTGGTAATCACGGGACCCCAGTATATATTTATAAGTTCTTCTAACTACTTGTGTGGTCTGTTGTACATGTAACAGAACGAAACGGGGACAAACTTGAATTAGAATAGCAAGTTATTAGAATATTAATGATAGATTGAAAACTCCCCAATCTAAATACATTTAGATCAACAGGTATATTAGGTTATACCGACTGTATATCCATGATTAAGGACAGTCGATCTAAATTTATTTAGATTGAAAATTCCCTACTCTCTCAAGAAGTATTTACCTTCTCGAGTGACTCCATGTGTTATTGTGCCCTGTGGAAATGCATATTTTGTATACATCTACATATTATGTAAATTGTATATATTTTTGTTGGTGTGTACACACAATGTACTTCGATCACTTTTGGTGTCATTGAATCTGATTGATTTTCAAACTAGTAGTTATAATATGCGTTTCCTCTAAACACATGTTTAACAAAGACATTTAACATTGAGATCTTAAAATCTTTAACTAGTGGCTGCATCATGAGTTTAAAAGTGATTGTTGAAAATACTAGGTAGGTTATACTTCACACTCTGTTAGGCTTATAGATGCTAAGTTAGATATCATTGACGGTATGACTGACAGGTTCTTCCTACAATGCAGGTTTTAGAACACTTCATGTAAGGATAAAAAAAAAAATGTTTCTCGGTCACTTTTTTGTTAAAAGTGACGAAGGCGGTAGGATTTTCTTTTCACTTTTTGTTGGAAATAATAGTGCCAAAGGAATAATACATTATGTTGTTTTCATCAGAATATAGCTGGGAAATGCTAGAAGTATACAAACAGAAGCACATCCATTCCTGCAGACCATTTAGTTGGATTTTTGGATTAGCAAACATGATGCATCAGATTCGTAATTTATTGTTTTAAATGACAATAAAAAGTTGTCACGTGCACAAATATAAGTGATGCGCTGACGCCTGAGAAACATTGCATGTTTCTATTACAGGGGAAATGAAAGAACCAACATGTGTGTAAATCCGGGGTATGGGTATGGTATTTGAGACTGGTTTTCATATTTTTATTGTAACATGTTCCCGCAGTGAAACTTCACCTTGGTATGTCAATGGACGTCCTCGAGTCCGTTTTATAGCTTGGAAGTGTAACAGCGTATGCATTTTCTGAACATTACTTAAAGGGGTACAATACTGTAGAAGAAGTGAGATGAAATTTACCAGAGAGAAAATCAGTTAAGACAGGGTCTTTAATACTGGCTAACATATTCCAAGTTCTTCTTTTGATAACAAAATTCCAACTGTTAAATACATTACACTTTAGTCCGGGACATAGAAGATGTAAATATCACTTAATCTCCATGATTTTGATAATAATTCAAATATTTAATATAAATAATATAAATACGATATCAGGTTGGTACTGTTCATTATATATGTTGAGAGGTTTAGATGTAAAATGTTAATCTGACGTCGTTACATACTATCGATTATGTGTTTTAGTGGTTTAGTAAGAACATGTAAACATGGCGTCGTTTCTATAATGTAGATTATGTATGTTTCAGCAATATAAAAATGTCTTAACCAGTGTCCCCATGCTATCTAACACATTCTTTGTTTTGTTTGGACACTGCATATATCAGGATCTCTATATGAGATGATTATATCACTGTCAGATAACTTTTAATACTCTTACATATTGCACAAGGTGTGTTAAATAACTATGTTACTCACCTCACGCTTCAATAGCTTTGCCTAAATCTTGTTATAACCGAAATCAGTATATCTGCATAGCTGCAGTACTCTCTACGAGAGGTGCAAGTGCATATAAATCTGTAAATCAATATATCTTCATAGCTGCAGTACTCTCTATGAGAGGTACAAGTGCATATAAATCTGCCACATGCTATGTGTCTCGTATATCAACAGTTGGGATTGCTAAACCTTGCCCTAACCTCCTTAAATGCGCTGTAGCACAGTTTTTTTCAACAAACAAATTCTCAACTTTTCCGTTTCTTATATAAGTTATACCAAATATTGTTACGTCAGAAGGTAAACCATCTTATCACACGACCCGATAAACCATATCAATAGAAAATGGTTATATGTTCTTGAAGAAACAATGCGACTTATAAATCGACAGTGGTATGGAACTCGTCAGTGTGAGATGTAGAGTTGTAGGTCTGATGATAATTTGAGAGTTAAGACAGCAAGATGAATGACCATTCCATCATGGCCACTCGAAAGGAAATGGACTCGCATGGCTTAATCAAACCATGTACATTCGTTTTATCTTGCCATTTATTTACCTCTTTGTGAGGTTACTTTATTTCAGTAAGAATTGCATGCTACAGTGCCATTAATAGTCTTACACTCAGATTATGAAAAAAGTATTTATTCTGAAAATATCACCATTTTATTAAATATTGAAAAGGAGACTGTAAGAAATGGTATTATAAAAAAGGCTCTTTTTCATTTATTTTTATTTATTTATTTTTATTTTTGTTTACAGTCTATTAAGTATTAGAATGTAATGGTAGAAGATGTTTCATACATTGTAAATACTCGATTTATCAACATCTATGTTGAATTATGAAAAGGAATGTCTGTAATGAAACTGTTTTGGTCCAAATTGATTTAATCTATCCACATTTCGGGTGTCTAAACTCTAAGAAGTACTTATTGGAAGCATTGATGTAGCTTTAACGTGAATTATCTTATTAGTAATAGCCAATTCCAACAAGACTTCCCTCTGCCATTATCTTTGGTTTCATTTTCTTCATAAAAGTATTTTTTATCAAAATTAATATGTGTTATCAAATTATTTTAAGCATTGAATTTATCCCTTTCCCCTTCAAAGTTCTATTTTGCCTATTTTTTTGATGATCCTTTGTATCATCATTGTATTTCAAAGTCTGTTTATTTTGCAACAATGATTTGTGTATTCTAAGTCTTTTTCTTCATAAGTAAATTCATTTATTATCAAATTCAATTGTCAATGGATTCTTCAAAAGTCATTTTATCATCAAAGTCGTTTTTTTTTCATCAAAGTTGTTTTTTTCTCATCAAAGTCAGTTCTTCATCAAAGTCGGTTTTTTTCATCAAAGTCAGTTTTTTTCATCAAAGTCGATTTTTTTCATCAAAATCAGTTTTCTCATCAAAATCAGTTTTTTCATCAAAATCAGCTTTTTCATCAAAGTCGGTTTTTTCATCAAAGTCGGTTTTTTTCATCAAAGTCATTTTTTTCATCAAAATCAGTTTTCTCATCAAAATCAGTTTTATCATCAAAGTCGGTTTTTCCATCAAAGTCATTTTTCTCATCAAAATCAGTTTTCTCATCAAACTCATTTTTTTCTAAAAAGTTCATGTAGTTAAGGAATACCTCTACGCGTTTTTTAAAAACAATATTAAAATTTAAAATTTAAACTTGCCAACTTTGTACAAGCCCAGCGATTGCCGATGAATTTCACTACGTTTTTAGATGTGAAGCCTTCGCTGCGGAACGAAACCTTAACATTCCCGATAAATTTAATACGTACCCAAATCTGTACACATACAAATCTTTATTTTCGCCCAAGAAATTATGTAATGGAGAATGCATGAGGAGCTTTGGACTCGTTAAAAAATAATCAACGATTTCTTCATCTTCATCTTAATCCATGTATGACGTCACGAAACATGCATATGTGATTATTTTACATTTGAAACAATAAATTTCAATTATGGAATACCAAAGTCAATTATTTTGCACATTTCGGTGCTCATTCATTGGATATGGTACAAGTAGCAGCGGCCCTCATGAAATGGATTCTTCCACGCACGTGCAGCACAAAACTTGTGATTGTGATTGACAGCTAAAACTCTGCCTTTCCATGCCTTCCGTGCTTTACAAGTCTTGCATAGAACGCGGGAGTCTTAGCGACAAACAATCCTAAGGTTTCTAACAGCGTCTTGTGGCCTAATGGCTAGAAGCGCTGACTACCAAGCGAAGGGTTGCATGTTCGAATCCAGGTTCATGCATTACAAAAATTAACTAGTTTAGTTGAGAGATATTTTAAGATCCTATTCAGGTATACCAAGACAAAATACATCAGTCTCGAAAAATGTACTCGATTAGCCATTACTGAAAATATCTAAACATGACACCCCTCCCGACTGGGACAGTCAATGACGAAGTTGATTCCTAAATAATAATCAACTGATAACACAATAGAGTGACGTCATGACCATGGATTAACCATACTGAAGAAGCTTTCTAGATTTATATCGTTCATTGATGCAAGACTAAAGAAAGTAAATCCATTGTAATCACATTCAACCAGTTACCTTCACCATGTTCATGTATATATATATATATATATATATATATATATGTGTGTGTGTGTATATATATATATATATATATATATATATATATATATATATATATATATATATATATATATATATATATATATTAATTATGTATTTTCTTCTCTTGCACCACCGATGGTTGATGAATGAGAAATAAAGAATTTAATTGAATTGATAGGTAATTGGGTAACCTTCATAAACTTCAACATGCCAAAACTTCTACATATTAAAACAACACTGTTCAGGGTCCACTGCTCATGATCATTACCTCAAGTAAGAATGGACTAGTCCGATAAATGTGCCAAAACTTCTACATTAGGCTACGAGTAAATAATGTTCTTTCACAAACGCTGACGTCTTGACATCAATCTAGTAACACTTTGTCGCTTAAGATTACGCTGTAATCGGACTAGTCCATTCTTACTTGAGGTAATGACTGACTGTGTTGTTTTAATCTTGTTTAACTCCTACAAAAAGTCAGGGCAGAATTGTGCAATTGCCTATTTTATAATTGTACAGCGCAGTACATGTTTTAATGTAGTTTGCCAAAACTTCTACATCACAAAACTTCTACAGCTGATTGAAGAAGGGGGTAGAGGATTACTGGATTTTTTTAGGAGTTTTGGCACGTAGAAGTTTTAGGAGGTAATCGGTAATAGGTAGGAGCTTGTGTGTGCAGTGGCCTGTGACCTTATGTGTATCGGGGTGTTAACAACTGGCATTTTGTAACCAAAGGGAGGATAGTGGGGCGGTACAGAGGAGGGGACACACGCCACATTAATTGAAGCTTAAAGGGATGGTTCTGTCGCCATCTTGGATAATTTGCATTACGTGAAATGAAAACACGCTTTATTGTACCTAATTTTACAATTTTTTAATAACTAAAGACATACACTGGTAGAGTATTGACATGCATGTTAACACAAAAAAATATTATAAAACTAAAAAACAATTTGTTCTAATGATGTAGCGAAGTTTTCCCCACTCGCATCGCCGATGAATGGCTTCAGTTCTCATTGTTTTTATTTTCAACAAATGTGCGCTTGTGATTATCATGTTGTGAACTATAACTCATCAAAATGTTGCATTTATTAGTATTTTTCTATCTCACTGTTTTAATCATGTATTATTAACATATATGTGTAAACAGGAAAATCCTACCGAATTTCGTTTCCACAAAACAAACCCCGATAGAACCCTCCTTTTAAGTCAAGACAATAAAACAACACCCCTTCCCCCCTCCCCCTCCCCTTTTCTGACATAGAAAGTGCACATAATGGGTAGAAATAAAATGTTATTCAGCATCCTGCCTATCATGAGATTGTTTGTGTCTTGCCACCCCGGCCTCCGAGTTTCTCTAAACAAAACTGTATCCGCCCCTGCCGATTTAGTTCATTTTAAAAAATAACAAAGATTACCAAAGTTAGGAACCTTAAAATGTGATCATAAAGGCAGAAAATGATAATATCGTAATTATGAGCATCGTTACAACAATCCACTTATTTAAAACACGACCAGTTTTGTATGTTCGGCGAAAATGAAAATTTGATAGACCAATTTGATAAATATGTTTTTGATCGACAATCTTTTTTTTTTAAAAAAAACACTCAAATTAAAAAAGACTCACGTTTCGAGACGAACAGGAAAGGAATCCAATTAAAGGTGTGAAAAACTGGACTAGATGTGGAGATTTTGTATTCGTTCCCCTTCCGGCAAAATCTGCAATGACACGTCCGAATATGAAGTGACGTTTGACGGATAGAACGAATTGTCCGACACGTCGCGTCTGTTCACAATAAAGAAGTTGTTATCCAGAAAATTCTATTTTCTTAGTTAGTCCCTTCAGAGAGTAAGCAGTCCTAAGTTGTTTTTTAGATCATTTGTTTGATCACCCGCATGTAACACATGCTGAAAATGATCAATTTTGATCATTTGTGTTAAAGTTAAACCTGGTTCACACGGCTGCAAAATCCACTGAAGCCTCGATTCCGAAAATGTTAGTTGTAATGCAAAACTTACAAATATATAACAGCTCACTTCTCAAGCTTTCTCCCAATTGTAACAAGAGTACGAAATACTGCGAGAGCAAGTTGCAACGCCTAAGAGACCGTATGAAAACTACAACAAAGCCTTTCTGTTCTGTTGTGTTACTGCTATAATCCCAACCAACATATTTGGTCTCACGTCACGCATGAAAGGGGCACTTGCACGGGTGTCCTACCTTCAGCCGGGTGAGGGTGAGGGTCAGGGCAAAGCTTAACTCAGAGTATCACATATCAACGGACACATTTTTCATGACAAAGATGTCAATCTTGGAGGGTATGAACAACGAAATGTTTCTCGGGCACCACTTTTATTTCTGCGCGTAAGAATATTTTAAATGCCATTTCTAGAAAATTAAGAATTTGCCGCATCATTTTTTCTAAACCCCAAAATCCACTTGTCCACTAAATGTTTGCGGCTGTAGGAACGGATGTGTTTCTGTGCTGTATACTTCTACGGCTTCCAAGCTATATTTTTATCAGGAGGTGTGTGTGCACTGGGTTCCGTTCCATAACAGCAAGAGCTTATAATCGCTCATTGATTGCTCAATGTTGCGCTCAAGTAGCGCTCATTCTCTCCTGAACGACACGGTGCAAAACCTCAAAGTTTGCTACGTAGCGCTACATTGAGCAATCGCGTTCAAGAGAGGTTTAAAAAGTAATCGCTAATAAATAGAGGATACTAGACGATCTGTCATTTAATACCATTATTAATGATTTGGTATAAAACGAGCGGAAGCGAATATCTTATCAAATCATTCACGAGTTTAATTTAAAAAATGCCTATATGGAAGAGAGTTTGGTATTCTGTTTATTACTTTCCCAAATTACTTCTATTCTTCATTTTTTCTGAGAAACATACATATCAATGCAATCTCATAAAGATAATATCGACTTCTGTTCAGGCGTTTTTGCTAAAAAAAATTGCAGTTTAGTAAAACCCCGCTACGAAGAAATCGGGGCTATATAGCAGCCACCGTGTTCGCCCGTGCACCGTCCGTCACACTTTTTTCACTCCATAACTCCAGACACAAATTGTTCAAAAGATACGGATCTCGATACACATTATCACTATGACGTGTCCATCTGCCTTTAGTACATTTCATCCACAGTGTTATAATATAAGGATAAACCATGATACCGAGGATATGGTAAGTTTGTGGACCCTGATAGGAAGGAAAACCCGAGGATGACAATCAGGGTCTACAACCTTACCATATCCGAGGTAAAATGGTTTATCTATATTATTAACCGTTTTTTTAAGTTTAAAAGACGCTTTGTTATCGCGATATTGAAGAAATCCCTGAAATCGTCTGAATTACTGGTTACGACCACGTGATCTACATGTAGGCAAGGTGCATCCATCGTGTTTTTATTTTTTATTTTTATTTTATTTGGCTTTCATACGTTCCAACACACCATATATGCTGTTTACAAGACAAACAAATTCACTCAGCTTGCATATCCATCCCCAATCGCCAAACATATCGCAATTACTATTTTCCAATTAAAATCGAGTAACATCATTATGCATGTGCAGAAACCGAAAGTACACGTTCTATTTACATGCACAGCAGTTATTTGACCTTTTGAACATTATCAACCCAAGTTTGTTATTTTGTCTGGTTTAAATAAGATTTCAAAATTACGTTTGACTCATTGGCGCCCGCCACAAGCGGTTCATTGTCCGGTTTTCGATCAGAAATCGATACCTTTACCTTCATATCGTCAATATACTAAGTCGAGTATCATTAAAATGGTAGTTTTCAGTAACAGTTGGTACTTCTCAATAACATAAGACCATTTATAACGTTTGGCATATTTGACCCCCAACAACACAATGGATGTACATTTAAATTCATTTGCCTTCCATTTGCCTCCGTATCGCAATAGGCTAAAGTGTTAATTCAGGAACCACATGTCTTACTGGTTACGGGTTCGAGACGCACTTTTATCAAAACATTTCTGGTTCATATTGTACTATATATTTGAGATTTTTTTCAAAATGAGTCTCAAATATTTTCTTCAGATCTATGTTTTCCCATCATCCTCTTAGGAACATATCAGGGTTTACAATCATTGTAATTCCTGTATAATACATGGTTTACAATTGTCTCCTTAAACTCTCCTGGAGGGATGTGTTTTATTTGTATGTGTCTGTCAAAAATTGTACGTTGGCATTAATGTGATCATGTTTCACTTCGGATTTTAAGGTTCAAACCATTGTTGAAATAATTGGTATCTCAATGAGAATATCGCTTGGAAAACATTATTTTTACGTGTTTACATATTTTCTGAAATAAACTGTGTTACTAGATATTGTATTTCTTATATTGATGTTTCTGTTATGTAAATGAATGTTCATTAGTGTACATGTAAACTAACTTTTTATCTAATATATATATTTTGTTTTAATGTATCTTTAGTGTATCGTAGGCTTTTAGGCCGGATGTTACTCTTAACAATGTTTTATGTCAATGTCTTTCGAACTGTAACATGTGACACTTTAATAAAATAATGTTCTTCTTCTTCTTCTTCTGTAAAATAAGCTAAGGGATCAGCTGGGGGTCCATTAGAGGATATGCGGTAAGCCTGTTGTTAGCCTGGAACAAAACATGATGGCTATCTGACGTGTCACCCACATTGTCCCCGTGGGGTATGATGTATTGTAGGATTGTGTCAGTGGATGACAGTGAAGAGACCAGGGTATTTTATCCGAGAAATTTCCATACCAGTGTACATTCTTACAAACAAAAACTGACAGTAACAGGCCCAGAAATGTTCAGGGGGAGGGGGATGATGGAAGGGTTCATTCATTGAAAGGGGGCGGGTCACCTTTGGGTCCATCAATTTCATATGCAAACATTTTTAGGGGGAGGGGGGTCTTTCGTTGATCTCGAGATTCTTCGAGATTATTTATATCCCCATCTAATCTGCAATTTGTTTAAATGGGTCGTATCATCAATAATTTTACAAAAATATTTTAATATTTAATTTCTCTAACAATATGTTGTTTCGTTCAGTAACTATGAAAGTGTAACTTAAACATCAAATTGAACATGGTGAGTTGTATATATATAGGTATGCCCTTCTGTAAATATTGACAAGTCAAGAAAGCTATTGTGATATACTGTACATGACTGAATCATTATCCAAAGCTCTCATAAGAAATATTCAGCCAGGATTTGACGAGGGAGGTCAAGTTACATTACATAACAAAGTAAACTTTGCTCACATAAGTAAATAAATAAATAAGTAATACTTTTATGGGTGACAGTGGTAATATGAGATTGAGAGTAAACGAAAAAGTGTATGTGCAATGAGCTGTAAATAGTTTTAATTAGGGCTATAAATGTTTATGTCGCTTCAATCACTGACCGTGAAAATCAGTTTATGGCCTCTGACACAAAGAAGGCTAGCTGACCTGCCAAGGAATGCAAATCGAGTGTAAAAAAAATCACCAGGGGTTTCAAACAAAATAACCCCAACCCACGAATTGACAACTTATTTGTTTTACCGTCTTCATTTAGTGTTTATTTGTTGTGTGGTTTGGTCATCACTTTGTTTCATCAAAGAAAACAAACATGAACTAAACTACCGGGCAAAAGAAAGTTTTCACCTAAGTTTATTTCGATTAATTCAATATTTAAAAGAAATCAGATGTATTTGACTATGACACGATACAATAATACGTATCTGCAGTAGTTTGAATGACTTTGTTGGTGACTGAGGTTAAATTTTAGTTCAAATATCTTTTTGTAATGAAGACAGGGTTAAGAATGAAATTTTCACCAACATGACCCCTGCCCTGTTTAAAATGCTTTAAATGTGTGCAGAATCAGGCACATTTATTTATTTCCACATAGGATATGTCTTATATGTCGATGAACAGTTGTGTATCATCAACAATAATTTAAAAACAAAATTAAACTTAAAATTTCATTTTTTTTTAAATAATCTAAAAACATGTAGAAGTATTCTTTGACTGCTAACTAAACACCTGTACTTATCAGTTTTGGATTATGACATCGAAAACTTGAGATATTTGCAATTGAAAATCATACATATGATAAAATCAACTGAGGTGAGTACTTTCTTTTGCCCGGTAGTTTATAATATCCCATAGTCTAACTTTTATACTCTGATATGTAAACAAATATATATAATTTCCAAATTTGAAAAAAAATTAAAATATAGCAAAAAAGTATATTTGAACAAAATGAAAATATAACAAAAAGTTTTGGTTTTTTTAAAAACCAAGAAAATATAACAAAAAGTAGCCCTAGAGATGTGTTCATTTTCTGAACTGAGCTCTAAAGTCTTGTAGACTTGCCCAGGCTCTTATAAAAAATGAGGGGTCTGGATGACAGACAATATAGATTCCACCGATTCTTGAAAACAGTATTAGAGTTTTAGAAATAAACTCACGGGCAAAAGAAACTATACCAAAATTCTTTTCGCAAAATATTGAAGTTTTTAATCAAAATTGTGTTTCTAATACCCTAAATGTATCGCACAAACACAGGAAATGATATTGTAATCTCAAATCAGACGAAACTGCATTGATAACGGCAAAATTAGGGGGTTTTTTGGTAAAAAGTGAAATGCACGTGCAATTCAAGTTCTTAATGCTAAAGGATATAAAACCTGTCGTCAGCATCCCTTTAACCAACACAACTGCTACAAATGACATGCCGAGATTATCTATAGAAGAGCGTGAAAGAGCTATTTGCATGCTCCAGCTTGGCGCCACTCATCAACATCTTGCAAGGATCTTCGGTTGCACTCGTGCAACAATTACCAGGCTCCAGACAAGACATAGGCAGACAGGCCGTACTGAAGACAGGTCTTGGAGCAGTAGACCACGAAAAACAACTGAAAACGAAGACGCGTTTGATCCATTTGCGTAATCGTTTCGTCAATGTGACGTCAACAGCAGCAACAGCTTTGAACAACGTCATCAGCCGAAGAACAGTGACCAGACGATTACGACATTATGGTCTTCGTCGGTATCGACCATTCCGTGGGATGACTCTGACTCCTCGTCATCGACGTGAACGACTTCAGTGGGCACGCAGGGTACAGCGCTGGCAGAACAGAAATTGGCAAAGAATACTGTGTACTGACGAAAACCGACTTCAGTTATTCAGAGCAGATGGTCGGGTTCGAGTCTACCGTCGTAGAGGGGAGAGAACGGCACCTTGCTGCATACAGGAGGTCGTTCCCTTTGGTGGAGGAAGTGTCATGGTGTGGGGTGGCATCAGGAATGATTCAACGACAGATTTGGTCGTGTTTGATGCTAATCTGACAGCTCAGCGCTACATTGACCAGCTTTTGCGTCCTTTGGTCCTGCCATTTCTCCAGCAACATCGACACGTCATACTGCAACAAGACAATGCACGACCCCACGCTGCCAGGATCGTCCAGGACTTTCTTCGAGTGAATAACGTGCATGTTCTGCCATGGCCAGCCCGATCACCAGACATGTCACCCATAGAACACTTATGGGATCATCTTGACCGCCAAATTCGTGCACGCAACCCTCCTCCTGCTAATCGCCAAGGTTTAGTGAACGCACTCAGACAGGAATGGCGGTCAATTCCCAACAACGTGATTCGGCGACTAGTCAACTCAACTCGACGTCGTGTTCGCGCATGTGTCGATGCCTATGGAGGTCACACGCGATATTAACACTGTAAAGTCCTTGAAAACTACCCGTAACAATTGATTCAAGTCGTATGACAACACTGTGATGAATGAAATCTAAAACTGCAAATTCAGTTTTCACCCCATCTCTGTTATAACCACTGTATATCACTCATGTCAAATAAACTTCATGTAAATGTTTTGAATATCCGTTGACAAATGAATTATTAAATCATTTTCCACATTTGAATTGAAATTACTTCTTGTGATCTTTTATCAGAGACATTTCAGTTTTGGTATAGTTTCTTTTGCCCGTGAGTTTACATGCCATTTAGAAAGTGAACAAATATAACATGGTTACACTACTACACAACTACAAATTCTTCTACTTTTTCTATTTTTTTTTTTTTTTTTGTATTAGGTTTTTTTTTTCAAATTTAAATTTAGTTTTTTTGCTTTACAGGGGTTGTAGCACGTTTTTGGCAAATTTTATTTTTTCAAATTTCCAATTTATAATGATTGTTCATGTCATTTATATTTACTATAGAGGATAAAACATGCTTTTACACAAACCAATTATTCGTATATAGTGGTAATAACGGTGTTGCATATAAAGCAAAAATTGCATTTTTTTTATGAACACATACTATTATTTCGAATTACAAAAAACGATTCAAAACCATGTACACTAATTTTTTTAACTTGATTCTCCCAAGGCCTACTATTAGTGACATCTGAGTGAAAAAATGCTACTGCCCCTTTAAGCAAGCCGGGGCCAGCAGCTCAGATAGGTTATGTTCAGGATTGTTCAGATCAATATCGGTCGTATCCTAGACATAGATAGGCCTATATAGATACATCAACTGTCCGAATATAAGTTAGGATATCCTCAAGAATAGGCATCCAGGATAATCGCCGCAGGGAGACAAACCCAGTTTTGAGAGATGAGATTATGAGATAGAGAGATGCCAGGATCCATTATCACGCGAACTCTCGTATATCTTCACTACCGAGTGTTAAAGAGAGTGTTCTATCGGAATATATATGTGGAAACGAAATTCGAGAGGACTTTCCCGCTTTCACATAACTATACCCCGCCTTACAGCGTAAGCGGGGTATGTAGCCTTCAGTCTGTTCTGTCTGTCCGTCACAAAACTTTCTCAAACCATACAGGCCAACTTCCAAACGCAAGGCATAACTCTTGCCAGTCTGCATTACTGGCTGATTTAACCCTTGCGGTATTTCCCTCGCTTTGTTGTGTCAAGATAGTGAATCGCTGCACTAGAAATGCATAGCGGGCCTGGCTTTCTAAACACAGATTTCTTAAGGAAATACCGAAGGCCTAAATCAGCCAGTAATGGAGACTGGCAAGAGTTATGCCTTGCATTGGGAAGTTGCATACAGGCTAGCTTCACTTAACTTGCTACACATGTTAATCATGATCTCTAGTTGTGCTTTTTCAGGTTTAGACGGATTTCTGAATTTTACTTTTGGCGGTTTCCATGTAAAATGACCAAAACAGTGACTCTGTGAGGAAGTCATTTTGTGTGGAACTTATCTCCCAAACTGTATACATTCTATAGCTACATCAAACTTCATACATATGTCAACCATGGTGCCTAGATGTGTCTTTTAAGGGTTAGACCTATTTTTTAATTATTTTTTTTGGCGATTTCCATGGAAATATGACTTAACAGTATATTCCATATTCATTCATCTTTACAAACAGGTTAGTCGTTCCCATAGAGGTGACTTTCCTATTTTCATTTGCGTCAAACTATATTTGAAACGGGTGTGTGTGGGCTGTGCTCGCTTCTACACTTGTTTGTATATGTTATCAACATGTTATATGATTAAAACACAGTGCACTTGAAAAACATCATTGAGGGTCACATTTTGATTACTTGAAAATTGACAATTTGATGGAGACTAGCGCACAATGAAAAAGCCATTCATCGGCGCTACGAGTGGGGAAAACTTCGCTTCGGCATAATAGGACATAGTACGTGGTGATCATTCTAATGACCGAATCTTTGTTATTTGTTTAATTGCTTTGTTCAGTTTTATAAAAGTTATTACATTAGTAAACATAAGCTACATATGTAATGTTTTTCATTGCACATAACGAAAAAAACCCAAATGGCGGATAATAGTATGTATGTCATCCAGACCCCTTAATTTTTTAATCGCCTAGGCGCTGAGCTCAGTTGAAGGTTTAAGTTTCTGAAAATGAACACATCTCAGAGGCTCCTTTTTATTTTATTTTATTTTTTTATTTTTTAAAATTTTATGAAATAATTCATTTCAGAGGCTAAATGTTAGACTACCGATACAGTCTTTAAACTTTTGTATTACTCTTTCTCACGATGTCCAGCACTTAGACTCGATCGGGCCCGAGCGAGAGGACGGGCAGAGTCTCAAACTCTTATCTGAATTCCTATCAGCATCAATTATAGTTGAGGTCTAAACCAAGCCATTCCATGTGTCACCCCTCAAGGGCAAGCTAGGTCACATTTATGAGGTCCACCAGTGATGCCTTCCCCTGTGTGTGACTAAATGTATTTTCAAAACTAGGAGACAGTCTGATCTGCATGGCGAATAGAGCGGAGCTCCGACGTGCCGATTATCAGGAATCTAGCTTATAACTTCCAAGTCGGCTAGTTAGAGAATAACCACCCGTATGGGTAATATTTCCATTTATTACTCAACCGCTTTCGCTCGTTAAAATACCAAACCATTCATTCGTTTCATAAACATGTTATCAAACGGGACATCGTTTAATATTACCCATACGAGTGAGAAGACACATGTGATTATTTTTGTGATATTTGCACATGTGCTTTCAAGTGATTCTCAACGTTGATTGGTCGGTTACCCGGAGAAAGAATGACTATGACGTCATAAAACAATGGTCTGACGTACACTGTACATATATGGGTCAATTTCAATAAATCTGTAAATTTCGAGGAGATAAAATCAACACTAAGGAAGTTGTTTATTCTGAATTTTATTTGCAACATTCAAACGATTTTATCTTCAGGCTCACAAATGCGAAATATGCAAGCTTAATCTAGCTTAATTAATGTTTAATTAACAGTTGAAGTGATAATTGGCAGTGATCGTGTCAGTTCTGTTACCAACATTATATGACATATTTCTTTTTTAAATGAAGATATTTTTTGGAAAATTTCAGCTTTATGGAAAGACATGTATATAATGAATTAGAAAATTGATCCAAACAAGTTTATTTTTTAAAACAAAATGTCATTCAACATTTGAGTTCATCTGAACGGCAAAAAAGTACATAAACAGAGATAAATTCCTTTTTATATCTGATTATAATCTGCATTATAATAAAAAAGCTACCTATAAGTATCTAAATGAACATAGTATTTCTACAATTATTTGAGAAAAAAATTCAAATTGAAATATTTTTCTTTGTTTTTTCGAGTCTTATTCAGAAAACAGTGAAAGCCATTGATGGTAACATAGTTGACAGTGATGGTAACAGAATAGACAATCTTAATTGTAATCACTTGACTACTGCATATATAATATCTGACATGATTATTTGTACCTTGGGACTATATTATGTGAAAATACCTCACCATTAACTATGTTTTTACAAACTTAGGGAAGTAACAGTTTTAACTGTAAGCAACTCAAAGTTCTGTTGGTAACAGAACTGACAAAACTGGTAACAGTATTGACATTATGAGACAGAAGGTACTTTTCATCGATTATCATTGTTACTATACAGTAGAATACAGTTATTGCAGTGTCAAAACAACAATACTTCGAAAGTGTTCTCCCAACTTTACTCCTAAACAAAACATTAGCCAATTATTACATGATTGTAACAGTTTTGACATCTATTTTCAGTCAGATCTGTTACATTTGTTAGAAGTTGATGGATATTTATAAATTATCTGAATAGGAGATATATTCAATTTGAGAAACTAGTAACATGTCAAACCCTTTAACACCAAGTCTTGAATCAAGACGTTAAACCAAAAAACCTTTCTCAAACAATATCTTTAATGAGCAATTACCACATACTATGAAAAGTTAAACAAATAAAGCAAATCCTGCTGTAAATTGTGATGAAACTTGTGAATTTGATTTTTAGCTCATCAGGTTTCAAAGACAAAGTGACAGATGAATATTCAGACAGACAAAATATGGCAGCTCCTGTCCGTAGCCTTCCAAGCCTGATGAGCTAGGATATCATGAAATAGTAACATTGAACATGATAGAACAAACAAATTGTACTCTAAGAAACACTTTTGATAAACTTTGCTCAGCTTTTATAAATCTTTCACAAAACGGGCTACAATGTCCCAAATAATGTGGTCTTCCTTATGTCGAGATGTTTTGCTTCCATGTGGTTCAGGAATAACAGCGAGTAGCTGGGTATCATATGAATACCAGAATTTATCCTTCATATGAGGCCAAAAGAAACAGTTTGCCTTCCTGGACACATGTGACATACAGTCAACATAAATGTCATTTTCTTCATCAAAGTCAATGACTCTCCCAGGATATGCTCTATTGCCATAGAGGACAAGAACATACTTATCAATAAGTTTCTCTGGTGTAGGTAGTGATCTTTTCAGATCATCCATTGTTCACGAAGAAGGTTGAGCAAGGATTGGGTGAGTAACATCAAGAGTTGAGATGACTGGTGTCACTTCAGTTGGTGGGTGAGTATCATCAGGAGTTGAGGTGTCTGGTGTCACTTCAGTTGGTGGGTGAGTATCATCAGGAGTTGAGATGACTGGCGTCACTTCAGTTGGTGGGTGAGTATCATCAGGAGTTGAGGTGTCTGGTGTCAGTTCAGTTGGTGGGTGAGTATCATCAAACGTTGAGATGACTGGTGTCACTTCAGTTGGTGGGTGAGTGTCATCAAGAGTTGAGATGACTGGTGTCACTTCAGTTGGTGGGTGAGTATCATCAGGAGTTGAGGTGCCTGGTGTCACTTCAGTTGGTGGGTGAGTATCATCAAAAGTTGAGATGACTGGTGTCACTTCAGTTGGTGGGTGAGTATCATCAGGAGTTGAGGTGCCTGGTGTCACTTCAGTTGGTGGGTGAGAATCATCAGGAGTTGAGGTGCCTGGTGTCACTTCAGTTGGTGGGTGAGTATCATCAGGAGTTGAGGTGCCTGGTGTCACTTCAGTTGGTGGGTGAGTATCATCAGGAGTTGAGGTGCCTGGTGTCACTTCAGTTGGTGGGTGAGTATCATCAGGAGTTGATGGAGTGTCCATCAAGTGCATCAGTACTAGTCTCGCTTACAGCCGGTTGATACACTTGGATTGCAGGTACAAAGTTGTTTGGAACCAAGTGCTTATTGACCATATCTTGCCGTGCAGTTGTCCACATCACATGAACTAGAATGTACAAAATTGAGGTATGAAATCTCTCAAAAAGTCAACACTGTTACTAAATATGTCCAATCTGTTACCAGTTTTCAGTTAAACTATGCACAATGAAAATGATTTTGCAATCCGAATTGTCCCAGCAAAATCAGATGACAACGAAACCTTTTTTTATAAATTCAAACTGAAGATGTCTTAAAACAGTCAAATTAGTAACAACCTTGCGAATAAACTTTAAAAAGGTCAAATCTGTTACCAAGTATGTCAAAACTGTTACCTAATTTCCATAAACATTAAGATGTTATCATTTTGATGTTATTAAGCAGAAAATCAGATATCAAACTAAACAATCTAAAATGTTCAAAGAGAAAATGTTTTTAAATAATTCAATTCAGAAATATTCAGTGATAAAAGCTACCAAAATGTCATAACTGTTACCAGATATGTCCGATCTGTTACCAAAATTCAAAAAACATTTGCACAATGATAATCCATCAATATTTAAAAAATTTATCATATCATAAAAGTGTGTGTAAAAAAGGACAAGCTTTAAATTGAAAAGCTCAGTAGATAATTTAAATTTTGAAAAAATACAGACAAAAAATCTAAACAAATGTCAAATCTGTTACCAAATTTGTCAAATCTGTTACAAAATTTCAATAAAACGATGAAAAATTATAATGCATCAACATTTTAAGACTTTTCATAACATAATTTCATAAGTAATCTGAATGTCTTCCATATTTTGAATAAAAGTACCCGACTCACTTTACTTCAAGAAAAATCAGTGATAAAATGTCCAAAAATGTCAAAACTGTTACCACTTTTGTCCATTCTGTTACTGGTAGAGATAGTAACAGAACTGATAGTAACATAGTTGACATTTTCCACTTTATCACTTGCTAAACAATGCCTGCCCCCTATCCTTTGCAAAACCATGCTGCACTGGTCTGATACTTCAATTAGCTTTTCTATGGAACCCCAGTATATGTGAATTAGCAGTTGATAAAATCAAGAACCTTGGTAACAGATTTGACTAAAAAATTCATAGATATGGTGAACCACTTACTTGAAGGTGATGTTCTTTGTGAAATTTGTCACTGGAAAACCATGCTGACGTCTCTTTGCAAGACAGGTAGGAGGAGGTCCATAACAGGAAGTGGAATTATCTTGACCAATAAGGGAGCATTCCTTTTTTCAAATAATTGTTCATGGTAACAGAACTGACACAAATCCTTGGGACAGGCACAAATGAAGAGGAAATTTGCTTAAAATGCAAATTTTACAATTTCTTTTTAATTTTGTTTATGTATTATCCTTGTTACTGCTATTATATGGTCGCATAACATTATTAAGTCGGAATTTTTTTTTTATTTCACATCCAAATTGATCATGAAAAATGTCAATCCTGTCTACGGGACAGTCATTTTTAATGAATTTTGACACTTCAAAGTGCCACAAAAAATATTCTAATGTAATTTTAATGAAACAAATGTGTGAATGGGGTAGAGTTGATAAGTCGGAATTATAATTAACCAAAATATATATGAACAATTATTTATTTTTTTTTAAACGTGCCTAGACACGAAATTTACAGATTTATTGAAATTGACCCATATATGTATAGGCCAACGTTGCAAGAGGACGCACATAAAGTCTTGCAGCCATTGTCATTCACAACTGTCACGATGGATCAATCCAAGTGCAACATTTATTGAGAAACTGTTTTGTCAAATCACTATGACGTAAAGCCTATTTTAAAAGTGAAATCTATAAGTCGGTAAATCCCCCTCTAAAATGGAATCGTCTCAGATTCCGCGGGTAATTTACCTGAATAAGCTCAGCACTGAGAACACTTCATTATACATCTACAAAGGGGAGGTAACCGGTGAGGTAAGGAATCATATTGGTGCCACCGATGACTGCATTTTGTCCTTTTGCCCGAACACGGAAGCGATGTCGTATTTCACCAAAATGTAAGTTTTGCCATTATATCATAAACTCAAGATGTCACATTCTTATAGTTGACATGTTTGCTCGTGAAATAATGGGAACTTTTGGGATGAACATAATTATTTTGGGTGTGTTTATTAGGCCTAATGATTCACGTCCTCTGGTCACAGTTCCGGGCTGAAACCCTTGTCACTAGACAGATCAACAATGGTGGTCGACTGTTCTGTCTGAATCGCAAGCACGGAGTGTTGGGTTGATATTCATTTGCCTATCTACTTTCGATTTATCAGTATCATCAAGTTAGTTTGTATTTGACTCCCGGGTGAAATGTACCGTATCTCCTCTAATACAACCCCGGGGTTCTATTTCATTCAGGACCCCTTACCCCCCGGGTTCTATTAGAGACCCGGGTTGTATTGGAGGCCGGGTTATATTTTTTCAGACATGAATTGACGTTTATAATCTTCTTGGGGGGACCTATTGTAAAGGGAGAATTAATTGAACAAAACGGATATTTGTTATCATGGACCTGTTTTGTTGAATCTCATATGGTCACACCAATACAGTGCCGGACAAAAGTCACTTCCCTTGTGTTGCAGCAGCGAAAATACTGCATCATTATCGCAACGGGAATGCAGTCAGATCGCAGGACTGGCCCGTGATTTCTGCGCTACTATCGCAGTAAAAGAGTGGGAGAGTTGCATTACGGGTCGACTGAGCGGTTCAGTGGCTACCGGGAGGGCGGGGCTTACATGTACGCGCTCGTGATTGCTGCGATCAATTCTATTGCGACCATAATTGATGTGTTCTCTGTGCCGTAATGAAGATTGCTTGACTAAACTACAGATATACATGTAATGGTATTTATCTTAATAACGAAATTATTGTTATTTAATTGCGGAACTCAAAAGTCCTACATGTACACATGTCCGATTCTGTAACAGGGTGAGACAAGTTTGTAATAAACTAATTTTCTTATTCCCCGTTAATGTTAGGATGAACGTGATTGGAGAGAATAGCAGTCCGTTGCATCCACTAGTAATTGTACTGGGGAATTTACTTCATAAAAAGTCTGATTGTTACCGTCCGCATAATACTGTACTTAGAATAATATTCAAATACTTAGTGTGTAAAACATTGTGTAGTGTTCTTTATTGTTGTTGTAAAAGTTAACTACTTGAACATGATTATGGTTATATGTTGGTGTTTGTGTGATATGGTGTTGTGGGTCAGTCGATCTGAGCAATGACATGTTTTGTTTATGTATACGAGCGGAGAAACGTACATGTGCATGTTCCCTTTTCCCCGAAGCCGGGCTTGTAACACAGATAAAATCCTTGAATGATGTATATTGTTTGTATATGGGATTAAAAGTGGGTAAATTCAGAACTTAGTTCATTTTGATAATCAAGAAACTAAATGACGATTGATTTACAAGATGATGTAGTATGCTGAAAACTGAATTACAATTTATTGTGTTAATTTAAAATTGTATAAACATATAGAACCGACGGATGGATGAATGGGCGATATCAATTATTGTGTTCAACTGTACTCACTATCGATGATATAATCACAAAACATCCCAGAAACCATAACCATCCTCCAGTGAAGAATAGTATACACTAATATTGATTCATATGCAATTCTTTTTTATTTCAATTAACATATGTATCGACACATACATGTATGCATAGATATTACTGTACATTATAAAGAGTTACATGTATGATGTTTAACATTGGCATTATGAGCATGTATATATGTACACGTAAAATGAATTTCGATAGAAGCACATTAAAAACATTAACATATACATTGCATTACATTTAAATTCCGTTTTAATTCATTTATGTGACGAATGTCAATAATTATATCTGGATCCTTAATGTTTGTCTTGCACATGCAAACACATTTATAGACTTCAGCTGCTTAATATGTTTAGTGAATACATTTACAATTGTAAATAAAATCTGTGTTTTATGAATAAAATGTGAATTTGGGTTTATGTTCACATAGTCCCTATAACCTTGATCTAAATTGGATACACAATAAGTTCCGTGTGAGTTTAGATTATATTTTTAGCTCATCAGGCCTGAAAGGCCCGATGGGCTTATGGGATGGCGTCCGTCCATCCGTCTGTAAACTTTTCACTTTTTCGACTTCTTCTCCAGAACCAATAACTCTAGAGAGCTGAAATATTATGTATAGACTCCTTGGCCAATGGGGATTCTAAATTGTAGATTTGGTGACTCTGTGACCCCAAATAAGGGCCCCAGGGGTCATAACCTTAAAAGCTATTTTCATCTTCTTCTCCAGAACCAATGACTCCAGAGAGCTGAAATTTTATGTACAGACTCCTTGGCCAATGGGGATTCTAAATTGTAGATTTGGTGACCATGTGACCCCAAATAAGGGCCACAGGGGTCATAAGCTATAAAGCTATTTTCATCTTCTTCTCCAGAACCAATGACTCCAGAGAGCTGAAATTATATGTACAGACTCCTTGGCCAATGGGGATTCTAAATTGTAGATTTGGTGACCCTGTGACCCCAAATAAGGGCCTCACAGGCCATGACCTAAAATCCTGTTTTCATCTTTTTCTCCGGAACAAAAAGACCTAGAAGGCTGTAATATTGTATGCAAACTCTTTAGCAAATGGGGATTCTAACTTGTAAATTTGGTGACCCTGAGACCCCAAATATGGGCCAGAGCCAAAAAAAACCTGTCGAAATTGAATTTTGAACTGATATTTTATGTGCACTTCTTTCACTTTATTTGAAATGTATGTCGACTTGAAAGAACAATTTACATTGTGGACATGTTTGTCAAATTGATGTAATCAATGTGAAATGAGAACTGTTGAACAGCCTATGAAATGAAAATTGTGACAAGTCATAAAGGACTAAATTGAAGAGGAGTTAAGAATTCTTTTATTTTACATGAGATATGTGAACTGCATATGACTGGTGATGAAATGATAAGATAAGATTATTTTCATCTTCTTCTCCAGAACGAAAAGACCTAGAAGGTTGTCATGTTGTGTAAAGAGTCTTTAGCTAATGGAGATTCTAAATTGTAGATTTGGTGACCCTGTGACCCCAAATAAGGGCCTCACAGGCCATTACCAAAAATCTTGTTTTCATCTTTTTCTCCGGAACAAAAAGATCTAGCAGGCTGTAATATTGTATGCAAACTCTTTAGCCAATGGGGATTCAAACTTGTAAATTTGGTGACCCTGTGACCCCAAATATGGGCCACAGCCTAGAAAAAACCTTTGAAAATGAATTTTGAACTGATATTTTATGACACTTCAATCACAATGATTTGAAATATATGTCTACTTTAGATAACAATCTACATTGTGGACATGTTTGTCAAATTGATGTAATCAATGTGAAATGAGAACTATTGAATAGCCTATGAACTGAAAATTGTGACAAGGCATAAAGGACTAAATTGAAGAGGAGTTGAGAATTCTTTTATTTTACATGAGATATGTGAACTGCATATGACTGGTGATGAAATGATAAGATAAGATTATTTTCATCTTCTTCTCCAGAACGAAAAGACCTAGAAGGTTGTCATGTTGTGTAATGAGTCTTTAGCCAATGAAGATTCTAAATTGTAGATTTGGTGACCCTGTGGCCCCAAATAAGGGCCTCACAGGCCATTACCTAAAATCCTGTTTTCATCTTTTTCTCCGGAACAAAAAGATCTAGAAGGCTGTAATATTGTATGCAAACTCTTTAGCCAATGGGGATTCAAACTTGTAAATTTGGTGACCCTATGACCCCAAATATGGGCCACAGCCTAAAAAAAACCTTTGAAAATGAATTTTGAACTGATATTTTATGACACTTCAGCCACTTTATTTGAAATGTATGTCGACTTTAGATAACAATCTACATTGTGGACATGTTTGCCAAATTGATGTAATCAATGTGAAATGAGAACTATTGAATAGCCTATGAACTGAAAATTATGACAAGGCATAAAGGACTAAATTGAAGAGGAGTTAAGAATTCTTTTATTTTACATGAGATATGTGAACTGCATATGACTGGTGATGAAATGATAAGATAAGATTATTTTCATCTTCTTCTCCAGAACGAAAAGACCTAGAAGGTTGTCATGTTGTGTAATGAGTCTTTAGCCAATGAAGATTCTAAACTGTAGATTTGGTGACCCTGTGGCCCCAAATAAGGGCCTCACAGGCCATTACCTAAAATCCTGTTTTCATCTTTTTCTCCGGAACAAAAAGATCTAGAAGGCTGTAATATTGTATGCAAACTCTTTAGCCAATGGGGATTCAAACTTGTAAATTTGGTGACCCTATGACCCCAAATATGGGCCACAGCCTAAAAAAAACCTTTGAAAATGAATTTTGAACTGATATTTTATGACACTTCAGCCACTTTATTTGAAATGTATGTCGACTTTAGATAACAATCTACATTGTGGACATGTTTGCCAAATTGATGTAATCAATGTGAAATGAGAACTATTGAATAGCCTATGAACTGAAAATTATGACAAGGCATAAAGGACTAAATTGAAGAGGAGTTAAGAATTCTTTTATTTTACATGAGATATGTGAACTGCATATGACTGGTGATGAAATGATAAGATAAGATTATTTTCATCTTCTTCTCCAGAACGAAAAGACCTAGAAGGTTGTCATGTTGTGTAATGAGTCTTTAGCCAATGAAGATTCTAAACTGTAGATTTGGTGACCCTGTGGCCCCAAATAAGGGCCTCACAGGCCATTACCTAAAATCCTGTTTTCATCTTTTTCTCCGGAACAAAAAGATCTAGAAGGCTGTAATATTGTATGCAAACTCTTTAGCCAATGGGGATTCAAACTTGTAAATTTGGTGACCCTATGACCCCAAATATGGGCCACAGCCTAAAAAAAACCTTTGAAAATGAATTTTGAACTGATATTTTATGACACTTCAGCCACTTTATTTGAAATGTATGTCGACTTTAGATAACAATCTACATTGTGGACATGTTTGCCAAATTGATGTAATCAATGTGAAATGAGAACTATTGAATAGCCTATGAACTGAAAATTATGACAAGGCATAAAGGACTAAATTGAAGAGGAGTTAAGAATTCTTTTATTTTACATGAGATATGTGAACTGCATATGACTGGTGATGAAATGATAAGATAAGATTATTTTCATCTTCTTCTCCAGAACGAAAAGACCTAGAAGGTTGTCATGTTGTGTAATGAGTCTTTAGCCAATGAAGATTCTAAATTGTAGATTTGGTGACCCTGTGGCCCCAAATAAGGGCCTCACAGGCCATTACCTAAAATCCTGTTTTCATCTTTTTCTCCGGAACAAAAAGATCTAGAAGGCTGTAATATTGTATGCAAACTCTTTAGCCAATGGGGATTCAAACTTGTAAATTTGGTGACCCTGTGACCCCAAATATGGGCCACAGCCTAAAAAAACCCTTTGAAAATGAATTTTGAACTGATATTTTATGACACTTCAATCACAATGATTTGAAATATATGTCTACTTTAGATAACAATCTACATTGTGGACATGTTTGTCAAATTGATGTAATCAATGTGAAATGAGAACTATTGAATAGCCTATGAACTGAAAATTATGACAAGGCATAAAGGACTAAATTGAAGAGGAGTTAAGAATTCTTTTATTTTACATGAGATATGTGAACTGCATATGACTGGTGATGAAATGATAAGATAAGATTATTTTCATCTTCTTCTCCAGAACGAAAAGACCTTGAAGGTTGTCATGTTGTGTAAAGAGTCTTTAGCCAATGGAGATTCTAAATTGTAGATTTGGTGACCCAGTGGCCCCAAATAAGAGCCCCGTAGGCCATTACCTAAAATCTTGTTTTCATCCAGAACAAACTAGAAGGAATATTTTGTTCAGATTGTTTAGATGTCTGGATGACAAGGCTTAGAACTGAGATTGTTTAGCCAAGGTGATTCTAAATTGTACTATGTACCATGAGATTCATCACATTGCCTGTTCTCTTTAAGCCTTATACAGTTAGATCAGTGCTGCCAGTGTTTAGTGCAAGCAAGAGTCTATTACATAATTTGGCGGTAAAACACAAAAAACACAGCTGGCTTGTAACCAGAGCCAAGGGGTCAGAATATTGCATAATCTCCTGTGTGTTGACCTTGCTGAGTGCTCTCTCTCAATTTCAAGACTAAGATTTGTCAGGGTTAGGGATTGTGCATTATATTGAGACAACATATTTCTGTCTTCATCATCAAACAAAATAAACTCTGATGAGCTACAGAGCCCATGGCTCTATTTTTTTAATACACAGCTGACATGGCTATTTTTAAAACGATGTTTTGTATTTACATAATGTAGCCTGGCATGTTGTGTTTTTGACAATTGATTTTTTTCGAACAGCATTAAAAAGGCTGATTCTTAATATCATCGAATAGTATTAATTTAGTATAAGAGTGTACTTATATTTCGCTCACAGAGCACTGCGTGTAAACGAATAAAGAATGAATCACTAGTGTAGCCTTTGGGTAATGCTCACGAATTGGGGCTAGAAGAATGGGAGTTTAGGTAGCATACGTGATTGTTGCTTTGGGAAAGAAAAACGAGATACATGCTGATTGATAACTATTCTTTTTATCTGTAATACAAGTTTAAAGACCAGTAACTGTGTAGTGAAGTTGAGATCCTTGTCTTTCCATGATGTATTCACAATTCAAGTGCGACATCTATCTAATCATGTATATTAAACAAGTCAAGGATGCAATTACATTTCAATTCGAATATCAACGTTAAGGAAGTATATGTACATATATTGTCGGTACGACGTTAAAGAACATGCCAATCAAAAGAATTTCAAGGAGAGAGAGAGAGAGAGAGAGAGAGAGAGAGAGAGAGAGAGAGAGAGAGAGAGAGAGAGAGAGAGAGAGAGAGAGAGAGACAGACAGACAGACAGACAGACAGACAGACAGACAGACAGACAGAGACAGAGAGACAGACATAGAGAGAGAGAGAGAGAGAGAGAGAGAGAGAGAGAGAGAGAGAGAGAGAGAGAGAGAGAGAGAGAGAGTTGGCACATGATTCAACAGTAAATAATGTATGAGCCAACGGATATTATTATAAATTAAAATAATGTGCACACACAGACATCCTCACCAAACGTTACATACTCATTCAGTCACTCACATTGTCATGCCCAGTCATACATACACTAGCACCCTTACGACACCCCATCCGTCCATATACATGTATATGTAAATTTGTCTCCATTGCAGTGAATAAACCGATATCATAAACTGATCAGCGGGTGACGCGTACTTTTCTAAACCCACGCCTATGTTACGTAATCCATCCGGTATATCATTTATCGCTAACGACTGAATGCACGTTTTCAATACACAACCAGTCCCTTTTTTTAAGCAGTTTGCATATTCGCCTTCGTTATGTCTCGTCTCGCCGGTTAAGTCTCGCTCCATTTGTTTTTGTGGATACTAGTCATATATTTAAAACCTGTAATATGTGTCTCATAAGCATTTACTTTTAAATTGTCTTTTATATTGTACAGTGAGTGTATGTGCGACACTTTAATAAACTATTTATCCCTCTATCTCTCTGTAACAAGTAATGAATTAGAGTTAATTTGATTTTCCAAGAGTGTGTGATATAAACGAAGGGACATTCGTTCAGACACCTATACTAGTTATTCTATCTACAGTTTTGATTTTTGTCATTCACCGATGTCACGGTGGACGAATAGATAAACTGTTGGTACAGTCAGTGATGCCGGTTGGAGCCTTATTTTGAGGATGTAGGTTCAAATCTCGGAAGGGACTAGTCCCGAAATAAATCACCGATCTAGCGAACCTACCGTGTTCGTTTTTCGCTACATTCAAGCTATGGATTTAAAATGTTTCGTTCGATGCGATGCACTTATATATGTCAAATGTATATATTTGTTAGACAGACAGATAATTTATTTAGGTATCACCTCGAACAATATTACACAAATACATACATAGATATAAGATATTGACGAGCCACCCATTGAGGGTTACGAGAGACACATAAAATGTTTCGTTCGATGCGTGTATCACTTATATATGTACAATGTATTTATTTGGTAAACTAACAAGACGATATGAGTACAGGTTGTATATGAGAAACATTTCGAAATGTAAACAATACCAGGTATTTATGGTTATGAATGTTTTAAGTGCCGACGTCAATTGTTTTAACTTGCGACAATGTTAGTCTCTCATAACCTCTTTTATGGGTGGCTCACTTTTTTAGCTCATCAGGCCTGAAAGGCCCGATGGGCTTATGGCATGGCATGGTGTCCGGCGTCCGTCCATCCGTCCATCCGTCCATCCGTAAACTTTTCGCTTTTTCGACTTCTTCTCCAGAACCAATGACTCCACAGAGCTGAAATTTTATGTGCAGACTCCTTGGCCAATGGGGATTCTAAATTGTAAATTTCATGACCCCATGACCCCAAATGGGGTCACAGGGGTCACATCCTTAAAAACCTATTTTCATCTTCTTCTTCAGTTCCAAAAGGTCTAGGGAGCTGAAAAGTTGTGTGCAGACTCCTTGGCCAATGGTGATTCTAAATTGTAGATTTCGTGACCCCATGACCCCAAATGGGGTCACAGGGGTCACATCCTTAAAAAACCTATTTTCATCTTCTTCTCCAGTTCCAAAAGGTCTAGAGAGCTGAAAAGTTGTGTGCAGACTCCTTGGCCAATGGGGATTCTAAATTGTAGATTTCGTGACCCCGTGACCCCAAATGGGGTCACCCGGGTCACATCCTTAAAAACCTATTTTCATCTTCTTTTTCAGTTCCAAAAGGTCTAGAGAGCTGAACAGTTGTGTGCATACTCCTTGGCCAATGGGGATTCTAAATTGTAGATTATGTGACCCCGTGACCCCAAATGGGGTCACAGGGGTCACTTCCTTAAAAACCTATTTTCATCTTCTTCTGCAGTTCCAAAAGGTCTAGAGAGCTGAAAAGTTGTGTGCAGACTCCTTAGCCAAAGGGGATTCTAAATTGTAGATTATGTGACCCCGTGACCCCAAATGGGGTCACAGGGGTCACATCCTTAAAAACCTATTTTCATCTTCTTCTCCAGTTCCAAAAGGTCTAGAGAGCTGAAAAGTTGTGTGCAGACTCCTTGGCCAATGGGGATTCTAAATTGTAGATTTCGTGACCCCGTGACCCCAAATGGGGTCACCCGGGTCACATCCTTAAAAACCTATTTTCATCTTCTTTTTCAGTTCCAAAAGGTCTAGAGAGCTGAACAGTTGTGTGCATACTCCTTGGCCAATGGGGATTCTAAATTGTAGATTATGTGACCCCGTGACCCCAAATGGGGTCACAGGGGTCACCTCCTTAAAAACCTATTTTCATCTTCTTCTGCAGTTCCAAAAGGTCTAGAGAGCTGAAAAGTTGTGTGCAGACACCTTAGCCAAAGGGGATTCTAAATTGTAGATTATGTGACCCCGTGACCCCAAATGGGGTCACAGGGGTCACATCCTTAAAAACCTATTTTCATCTTCTTCTCCAGTTTCAAAAGGTCTAGAGAGCTGAAAAGTTGTGTGCAGACTCCTTGGCCAATGGGATTCTAAATTGTAGATTATGTGACCCTGTGACCCCAAATGGGGTCAGAGTGGTCATGATCTAAGAACTTATCTTTTGCTTGTAAACAATAACTTAAATAACTTAAATATTCAACTTTACATAGTAAATCAATGAAATCCTGATGAGCTACAGAGCCCATGGCTCTATTTTTATTTTTTGTAAACATATTGAGGTAAGACTCTAATAAACAATCTGTCTGTCTGTTTGTCTGATTGACTGTCTGACAATGGGGTAGCAGGATTAGTTGCGTGAGCTCGCGTAACGGTAATCTAGTCCTGAGTGAATTCGCCACCTGCATGGTATTTGTATTACATAACGTGTGTGAGTGAACGGCGCCTCTATCGTAATACACACAGAGAGAAAGATATCACGACATTCTGTTCGCCATAGACAGGCATGCAGACCGACAGAAAAACTACATGTACATGATTATTAATATGACATAAAGGAATTAACATATGTTTACCCACCAACCATTTTAAGCTAATGAGACATTGTTAATCACGTATCACATAAACAGAGATATTTAAACAGTAAAGGAAGCAGATCGTTAACACAATGATAACTAGAAATATGTGCATGTGATGCACTGTGATGTCCCCCGCTCCAATTTTCAATCAAAACTAATCATCTAACCCTTACTTCACAATGCCAGAGGGAAAAAAACAACTTTACTTTAATCGAAAAAGGTTACTCTATTAAATCAACTTCACATAAAAAAAAGAAATAAGATGGTAATTATATCTGTCATAAAGAGATCACGGCCCTGATCTACAAGAAGGGCTCTAGTCACATAATTTAAGATATCTCATGAATTAGCTTTAATAACGACTTGTTGATTTTTTTAAAGATGGAACTTATTGAGCAATGAGCACATCAACATTTCTTAATAAATGCAAAATCAGAAACATGGTGACTTGAGACCTTGATAGAGGCCGGAAATGGTCCATACCCCCAATATGCACTAAGTTCAAATTGTTTCCATTGAAACCAGAAAAAATAAATTCAGAATAACCAAAATAGCAAAAGGCACCACTCCACCACTAGGTCTTACCACATACCAAGTTTCGTAAAGAAATACTTGATAGATTTTGAAATAGAGGCCGGAAAACGTCCCTACCCCCAATATGCACTAAGTTGAAGTTGTTGCCATGGAAACCAGTAAAAAAAAAATTAGAATAGCCAAAGTAGCAAAAGGCACCACTCTATCACTAGGTCTAAGCAAATACCAAGTTTGGTGAAAACATATTGAACGGTTTTGGAGATAGAGGCCGGAAAAGGTCCCTACCCTCAATATGCACTAAGTTCAAATTGTTTCAATGGAAACCAGAAAATATAAAAAAAATTAAAAAATACCAAAATAGCAAAAGGCACCACTCCACCACTAGGTCTAACCACATACCAAGTTTCGTAAAGAAATACTAGATAGATTTTTAAATAGAAAAAGGAAAAGGTCCCTACCCCCAATTTGCACTAAGTTCAAATTGTTTCCATGGAAACCAGAATTTTTTTTTCAGAAATACTAGATAGATTTTTAAATAGAAAAAGGAAAAGGTCCCTACCCCCAATTTGCACTAAGTTCAAATTGTTTCCATGGAAACCAGAATTTTTTTTTCAGAATAACCAAAATAGCAAAAGGCACCACTCCACCACTAGGTCTAACCACATACCAAGTTGCGTAAAAACATATTGAACGGTTTTTGAGATATGGCCCGGAAAAGAAAGCATTTCGGAATAACGGGATGACGGAATGACGGAATGACGGACGGAGGTGAAAACATTATGTCTCCAGAAATTTTTTTGGGGGGACATAACAAGTGTAAGTGAAATTAACATTCACAAACTTACGTTTTTAAAACTTACTTTTTAGAGTTAAAGTTTTGTGTATATTTTTTTATTTCATCATATTTGTATATACTGCACTAGGTAATGCATGGTATATCAAATCGCACCCTTCTCACATTCTTCGAAGGATTGATCTCATGTAATTTACTTTACTTTTGATTTAAAGGTACAGTACCTAGCCAAAAGTGAGTCATCAAAGCTGTAATCCCATAGACTTAACCTTTGCAAGAATAATTTTCCTTTTAAATTTTACTTGTTGAACACAGCAAGGAAATCATCTCTGCTATACAAACATAATTATCTTTTATCTTTCCGTCGATTAGTCTTTGAATGACAACTGATTTGAATGTACAGCTTTTAATACCGCTGCTCCTTCGACCGGCATGTTGAACATGATAAATTTGCCGTTATTTTCTGACTTTTGTGTGTAAAAAGCTGCAATTTTCTTTATTGTCATCCGAATATATAATGGAAATAATTTATATATAGCGGAGATATACTTATAGATACCTTTTTTAAGCAATCCAACTAATAATTAATTAATGACAATTATTTTGCAAAGGTTAATTAACATGAAAGTCTCTGGGAATTTCATTTTTGATGAATCACTTTTGGCCAGGTACTGTATTATGACAGGATCGGCAAACAAGACAGACAGACAGATGTTTTATTTCAGTCTCACCTCACATAAAATACAGTAAAAAGTATATACATATAAAATTGAACATTAAAGTGAGCCACCCTATAAGGGTTATGAGAGACTAAATTATGAAGTATAATACATAGCAAGAACTAAAATAAATATTGATGTAAACAATACATATATACAATAACATATCATAATTTATCCATATAAAATAACTTTTCTTCTTTCTAAGATATAAAAGCAGGTTTTGGCGGTAAAATATACATGGTGTTTAAAAAGAAGAACTAATTTAACGATATCACTAAGATTTAAGAAGTTTGGATAGCTAAAACAGACATTTTCATACAAACTCTCGCGCAAATCATGGTATAAAGGGCAATGTATAAGTACATGTCTTTCATCCTCAACATTCTCACGACACTGAAAACACACTCTCTCATTCACATTCTTATTTGTATATCTGCCGGTTTCCAAATGCAGAGGAGCAGTACCTGATCTGAATTTGGAAAGGGCAGAGCGGTATGAACGGGGCATACTCATACTCACGTAACTTTCACAACCATACACATCCTTAAACATTCGATACGTTCTTAGTTAATAACCTCCCGTTCTACCGCCTGGCTGACGTAATGATTCACTCCATCCACTTACATACTTCTGCATACAGATATCTCGCACACGCTCACAGACACGTTTAACACTCACATCAGCTCTCACATTCAGGTTCCATTCTTTCATCTTATCCCTCACACGATAATTCCAATTTTTCACTCGTCCACTCGTACTTCTCTCCTACCACATACAAACACACTCATTTGGTCTAAAAGGCATCATAAAACGACAATATTGTCTAAACATACACATCAATTGTCTAACAATTGGAGGAATCCATCCCATGTCTCCATTAATAGCAACATTTGGACCATATTTACCCAACCCCAAGAAAAATCTCAAAGCACGATGGTGTACAGCATTTAAGGGGAAACCTCCCGATGACCCCAGATATATGCCCCATAGCTTAGAACTGACAACACCATCGTATCATATAATTTTGCATAAGTTGTGGCAAACAAGGAAGACAGTCTCTCTACAAACACATAGTGAAACAAATGAGTGACAATTACTTACAGAAAACGTAGCATACACTGCAGAAACATAACGTAACTGATACGTAGTCAACGAGCATGTACATCACGATTTGTCTGATGATTATTTTATTCAAGTCACACCTCGATTTCAACATAATAAATATGTACATATATTGACAAAACTAAATAGGTAAGACATCGAGCCACCCACTAGGGGGTTACGAGAGACATGATATTAACTCCAGACAAACCTGAAGTAGATCACGAGATCCGCAAGTGTGCAGGTGCGCTCGCCATACGCAGCGGTATCCTTTGATGTGATTAAAGCTAATTGCCATCGTTTATAGATGGAATGGGATGTGGTAGACACGGTGATGCAATGGGCATAGGGGTGCCTCATGAAAATACGGAATGTACAAGGGTCTTACAGTCCCGTACATCCTATTAGAACACTGTGTACCTAATAGTATAAATCGATTCTGCCAGTATCCTGCATGTAAATGGTCATTCCCTTTTGTGATAACGTGGAGTCTGAAATACACTTCCTGTTAGAATGTAGTTTTATTCAGATCTTCGTTTTAATTATTTAGATTCTCAAACGCACGACTTTACTAATATACTTAATAAAAGATTTTCTATACATGATGTTGCAAAATTAATTTGTTTCAAAATAACTGAGAGAAATACTTTTTAAGACGTCAATCTGTTACTTATTATTTTCTGTTATTTATTAATGTACCATTATACAGTTTACTCTTATATCGCTTTAACCTTCTACTTCTTACCGTTACTTAGCACTTTATATGTTATGTATATATGTGATAGGTTTTTAATTTTGTCTCATAAGCCAAAGAATGACAACTAATAAACACGTATTAGTTCTTTTATGCCTCATTTTAAATCTCGTGTACATCTGTGTTTAATTTCGATACTTTGATAAACTGATTATCTCATACAAACTGAAAACAAGTAAGTAAGGTTACTGCCGGTAAATGGAACAACATAACAGTATGGTATCTATTTGACGTGAATCATCAATCATTTTCCCGTAAATGTGCATTTCTAAACATTTACTCCCGCCCATTACAGTAGTAAACCAATCAGCTGTTAACGGCTTAATTTGCGACCTGCCCGCATCGGAATAGCCCCGCCTACATAAACGCAATGAGATTGTAATTCTTGCGAGAGAGATGCTAAATCAGCGCGAGAGAGTCGCGACCCTACCGCAGGAATAATGCAATCACGACCCGACTGTGCTCCGACACGATCGCGGCAATACTGCAATTTTACTCCCATGACTTTTGTCCGGCATTGTATTTCTCCTCAAAACGAATGTATAACGATTTTATATTGCAACACGGGGTATTCAGGTGTTACGTAAAACCCGGGTTGTATTTACCTCAGCACCCCTTACCCCTTACCCCCCGGGTTGTATTGGAGGCCCGGGTTGTATCAGAGGAAATACAGTATATGTGTATGTTGTGACGAAGTCTGTCCTCTCGCCCGTCCGTCCGTCCCAAAAATGCGTTAAAGATACAGTACTGCAGTAGACCTGTTTATGAGTGTTCTAAAAGTTGATCAATCGTTTTGAAACTTCACACATTCTTCGGATAAACATCAGCGATGCGCCTGTGCTCTGATCGGGGGGATTAATATTTTATTGCCCTTGATTTAGAGCTACAGAGTGATGAAAAGTAAAGTCCTCAAATTTTGTCCACTTTAATGGTTGACATCGGTTGACAGCGCTTGCCGGAATTCTAACCCTCACTGGCCTCACTTGACACTTCTTGGTCCACAATCTTGTTATAAGAAAAATGATTGGCTGATATTCTAAGGGGGGTAACTCTTATGAATGAAATAGCATAAAAGCAAGGGTATGCTTCGGGTTATTTCGTCCACCAATCTCGTAATTTCGTCCACACAGATTTAAGTATCTGCATGAGACTGTATTATAATTTTGTCCACCTGTTTATGTCGTTTTCAAGTCTCCCGGGCGGGAAGGTTGTGACGAACAGCTTCATCATGTTGTATCAACCATTCAACATTGCTGTATGTATCATGTGACTTATATCATGTGACTGCTATTCTTAGTAAGAAAAATAACAAACGAGACAACGATTTGAGGGTAGGTCAGGCTGTAAATTCGCCTTTATTTGAAAAGTGGACGAAATATCAGGACTGGATGAAATTGTAGGACTTTACTCTATAAAGTATTTGGGCGGCCAAGCTCAGATGATTTCATATGAAGCTGAACATTTTGACAGTGATCCAACCAGTGTTTATTTTATGAAAATTATTTATCCTAGACTACATTAACATGCAAGTCTATGGAAATAATGTCACCGTCCGAATACTTTTTGCATCACTCTGTAATAATAATAATAATAATAATAATGATAATTTTAACGCCTAATATCCAACGCAATGCTGTTCAGTGGCGGTACATTATTACCCTGAAGGAATTGTACTTTCGGTGCTGCTACTAAGCGCTCCGCGCGACCATATAGGTCCGTACTTTCCTTGTTCAGGTACCCATTTAGACAGCTGGGTAGACTGAGTGCAATGTGGATGAAGTGCCTTGCCCAAGGACACAACACAGTATGAGACCCAGGTCACAAATCTTTGGTGTCTCCACCGGGATTCGAACCCGGGCCTTTGGGGTGAGAGGCAAGCACGCTAACCACTACACCACTGTGCTCCACTGTAGGATTTATTAAAGGTACATCCATTGTGTTGTTGGGGGTCACATATTGCAAACGTTATAAATGGTGTTACTTAATCGAGAAGAACCGACTGTTATCGAAAATTACCATTTTGATGATAGCAGACGCAGCATATAGACGATATGAAGGTAAAAGTAGTGATTTCTGATCGAAAACCGGACAATGCACAGCGTGTGGCGCGCGTCAATGAGTCAAATGTAATTTTGGAATCTAATTCAGAACAGACAAAAAGACAAATTTGAGTTGATAATGTTTAATAGGTCACATAACTACTGTGCATGTAATTTGATGTAAATGGGACGTGCAGTTGCGGTTTCTGCACATGCATAATGATGTCACATAATTTAAATAGAAAACTAGTAATTATGATATATTTGGCATTTGGTGATAAATATGCAAGCTGACTGAATTTATTTAATTTGTATACAGCACATGTGGTAAGTTGGAACGTATTAAAACCAAATAAAATTTTATGAAACACAATGGATGCACCTTTAACAAGAAAAGCCTTTAAAAAGGCAAGCTTGGGGCACCTGGGAAGATGTAGTGTATGGAACGTGAGGCGGTGATTTGTTAGTAGGAGGTGATTCCAGGTGAATATGGGTGCTGGATGGATTGGATGGATGTCCGACAATGTATGATGAAAGGGTTGAGGAAGAACATACAATTAAAGAAGGAAGTATTGCGTGAGGAAAAGCTGAAGGAGTAATTCTATACTCTATTCTATATTTCGGTTTAGCTAGTTTTGTATCGGAACCTTCAACAACTGTATGAAACCTTATCTTAATAATTTCACTTCAAGTAACATATGCAAATTTAATTTCATATTGTCATTAATAAGAGGTCCTCGCATAACTATATCGTTACATTTTGAGTTATTTTTGACATTACAAGGTTGGCGTAAGACCTACTCGTGTAACATCTAACGGGTGACGTAAGCTTGCATACACATGTATTACCTGAGATAACTCACTCATTCTCAATGAAAGTCAGTGCACAAGTAAATATATACATTTTACAAAATTCGAAAGTCTGCATAAGAAGTCCTGATTGGTGTTGTCCGATAGTCCTCTCCAAACATCATAACATGTCAATATATCTTATTTTGAAGAATTTTCTGTAAAAAATTAGAGCCTAATTAACTATTAACATAGGATTTGAATGTTATATATATATTTGTCTTAATGTCTAGATTAAGTGTTATTTGTTAGAAATTTATAGACTGGCATTTTAATTGTTTTAAAACTTTTATATATATTTTTTTATGATTTATTTTCTCTCCTTAGAATTACCCTTTGTATCCTACGCTTTGTATAAATAATGTAATATCACATGTTTACAGTCAATTATCACAAAGACCTCGATCGGATGTATTATTCCAAAAAAGTATCACCGAAAGGATTCGGATTTGTTCTAACCCTGAGGACAAAATGTAACGGGAGTTCCAAGACAGCAACCAACGCACAACACAACACAACACCGTGTGTTATCATATCAATGTAAAGATCTCAAACAAATATGTCAATTTACCGTGTGGCGATTATTCTTTTAATTTTTAGATTTTAATCTACGGAGACCAACTCTATTACATTGCCTTCGCTAACTCGACATCAGCACAATTTTGGAAAAGTAGGTCAGTGGCTATGTTTGATTCGTTTCATCGGCATAAACACCGACCAAGTGACCGGAGTACATGCACCATTCTGAAGCCAGGCTTAAAGTTAACAAGTGTATCGGCGTACAAACAGAAAGACATCATCATCCCTCAAACTAGCTTAAATTAACATGTCATTTAAATGAGAAAACTTTTAAAAAAAATTACTTCCAAACATGAATTGACATTTTATTAGCGTGTTAGGCATTGTTTTAAAGAACCAGTATTATTCTTAAATAAATCACTTCGTCAAAGTATCTAGTTGTCAAATGCAAAGTCAAAGAAAATATAGTTATTAAATGTCGCATGGATAGCATTTGTAAGCCATTATACGCCACCTTCGCCTGTCATTTCAAACCGAAGCATTCGGATTACGCCTTAGGCGTACGCCGGTTTCACCATTTTCGGCGGCGTATGCCGGGTGTTGCGCCGGATTCCGAATCAATCATAACCAGTAAAACTGTTAACCAAACGGAACGTAGTTTCCGATTCTGGAATGCCAAATAATGTACTTAACTTATAGAAATGCGCTCTGTTACTTGTAATATTGATTTGAATTGCAGATTACAAGTTTATCATTGATTCTAATGAAACATTGAAGAAAAATTCTATCTATATGACAAATATTGATAATCAAAATCCACATTTGTTTGTGCCAATTATTTCGGATTACCCACAATGTCACGTGGTTCATATTTTGCTACAGCTTTGGTCATTAGCAGCTCCGACTAAGTCGGAGCTGCTATCAGTTTTTGTGCAGTTTCCATCGCCGCCGCCGTCGCGTTTTGTATTGGCTATAACTTTTTTCCTTATTAGGTTTTGAGAACTCATATACATAACTTCTTACTTATACCCCTGGGGAATTTTTTTGACATGTTCACATTCAAGGTCAAAGGTCAAGGTCACGAGTTCTGAAATCACTAACAAAATCCTTGTAAACACGATAACTTGAAAAATATTTGTGCTATCAGGCTCTTCTTTGGTGTATATCAACTATGGAGAAAGGCCAATATTTGAAAAGGTTTTCGCTGACATCTGTCAAAGGTCAAGGTCATAGCGAGGTCACAACTTAAGCATGCTTTTGCGAAAATGTCTTATTTCAACTATAAACACTTTGAATCATTACATGATTGTGATACACAATGAAAAGTGATCACTGATTGTGTGACCTTGAATTTTAAAGGTCAAGGTCACGAGATAGGGTCATGGTCACCAGTTCTGAAATCGCTAAATAACTTCTTTCCTAAAGAGGTATCAACACCTCATATAACATAACTTCTTACTTATGCCCCTGGGGAATTATTTTGACATATTCATATTCAAGGTCAAAGGTCAAGGTCGCAAGTTCTGAAATTGCTAAAACAATCCTTGTAAACACGATAACTTGAAAAATATTTGTGCTATCAGGCTCTTATTTGGTATATATCAACTATGGAGAAAGGCCAAGATTTGAAAAGGTTTTGGCTAACATCCGTCAAAGGTCAAGGTCATAGCGAGGTCACAACTTAAGCATGCTTTTGCGAAAATGTCTTATTTCAACTATTAACACTTTGAATCATTATATGATTGTGATACACAATGAAAAGTGATCACTGATTGTGTGACCTTGAATTTTAAAGGTCAAGGTCACGAGATAGGGTCATGGTCACCAGTTCTGAAATCACTAAATAACTTCTTTCCAAGGAGGTATCAACACCTCATATACATAACTTCTTACTTATGCCCCTGGGGAATTATTTTGACATATTCATATTCAAGGTCAAAGGTCAAGGTCACAAGTTCTGAAATTGCTAAAACAATCCTTGTAAACACGATAACTTGAAAAATATTTGTGCTATCAGGCTCTTATTTGGTCTATATCAATTATGGAGAAAGGCCAAGATTTGAAAAGGTTTTCGCTAACATCCGTCAAAGGTCAAGGTCATAGCGAGGTCACAACCTAAGCAGGCTTTTGCGAACATGTCTTATTTCAACTATTAACACTTTGAATCATTGCATGATTGTGATACACAATGAAAAGTGATCACTGATTGTGTGACCTTGAATTTTAAAGGTCAAGGTCACGAGATATGGTCATGCTGACTGACTGACTGACTGTAACTTTTTTCCATGAAGATATTAACACCTCAGCTTAATTTCTTTCTTATACACCTGGTGAATGATTTTGACATGTTCACATTCAAGGTCAAAGGTCAAGGTCATGAGTTCTGAAATCACTACAACAATCCTTGTAAACATGATAACTTCAAACTTTTTTTGTGCTATATGGGTCTTATTTGGTATATATGAACTATGGAGAAAGACCAAGATTTGAAAACGTTTTCGCTCAAATCTGTCAAAGGTCAAGGTCACAGTGAGGTCGAAACTTAAGCATGCTTTTGTTAATATGTCATATTTTAACTATGAACACTTTGAGTCATTGCATGATTATTATACGCGATGAAAAGTGATCATTGATGGTGTGACCTTGAAGGTCAAAGGTCAAGGTCATGAGATATTGGTTAAGGCCACGTTAATCCTTTGATCAAATTTTGAAAGAAGAAATAGGTTTTAAGAACAAACTTGTGAAAAGTGACCCCAGTGATGATTAGTAATAACTCGAATAATGAACAAACTTTTGTTAAAAAGAATTCCCATTTTATTGATGCTGACGAGAAGGCGGAACAGGGAAAGGCGAGACCCTAAGTTTCGGAGCTGCTCTGCTTTTGCGGTTTCCCGCAAACGCTAATCTAGTTGGTCAATAGAATTTCAAATATACTAAGACAACGCATATCAAGGTTCTATTTGAAAATTCCAACAGTATAAAGGGAGAAATTCACCTTATTACTGCTTGGGGCGTATGCGTCCCAAGCAATAAGGTAGGCTATACTCACTTGAGAAGGGATTTGTATTGTTTCTCTCCAAATTTTATACCATTTTGTTTGATGATTTGGGGAATATGTTTATTATCCCCCCCTGTGCATTTAGCGCGAAGCGGGGGATAAATTATTTGGCTGCGTCTGTCCGTAAGTCCGACCGTACTTATTGTTCATCAGGTTTCCGTAGTGTACTTAGTGTTCAGTAAGTTTCCGTGGTGTACTATGTATTCATCAGGTTTCCGTAGTGTACTTAGTGTTCATTAGGTTTCCGTAGTGTACTTAGTGTTCATTAGGTTTCCGTAGTGTACTTACTGTTCATCAGGTTTCCGTAGTGTATTTAGTGTTCATCAACCTGATGAGATATTAAATCATTCAATTTCTGATGAGCTACAGAGCCAATGGCTCTATTTTATTTTCTGCTGTTTCCATGGAAACATGACCAAAACAGTGACTCCGTAAGGTCATTTTGTACATAGCGTATCTCCCAAACTAAGCATACTAGCTTCAACAGACTTGCTACACGTTAGCCATGAACTCTAGTTGTACCTTTTCAGGTATAGACATATTTCAAAATTTTACTTTTCGCTGTTTCCATGGAAAAGTGACCAAAATTGTGACTCTGTGAGGCATTTTGTTCGGAACTTAAATCCAAAACTATACACTCTAGCTACACCAAACTTCATACACATGTCAACCGAGGTGCCTAGATATACCTTTTGAGCGTTACATCTATTTCTGAATTTTATTTTTGGCGGTTTCCATGGAAACATGACTCAACAGTTACTCTGTCTATATTATTCGTGTTATCTTATACTGTCAAAAGTTTATCTCTTGAACTGTACATTCCATATTCATTCAACTTTACACACAGGTTTGTCATTTCCATTGATGTGCCTTTCCTATTTTCAATAATGTCAAACTATATTTGGAAGTGAGCTGTGCTCGCTTCTACACTTGTTTTGAAAAACAATCGATAGTATCAATAGCACAGCTAATTATGGATACTTTCAAAAGTTTAGTCAATTCTAGCTCTGTTGTTTACTTGAATAGAACTTGTAGAACTCCCATACAAATGCTGCTTTTAGATTTGAAAAATGCTTGAACACTCTGAACAGATTACTGAGAGAATAACTTGAAAAATAGGTAGTTCTGTCATTGAAAACTAATTGGTTCTGCCACTTCTAAAGACATCATTTCACAGTAAAGACAATAAAACACTGTTTGTTCTGGAATTTGTTTCATTTCATTTATTTAAGTAACGCAATAGTTGGTCACAATAGACTATCGCTAGACTAGTACCTTGGGTCAATAGTGACCCCTAATATTTTGAGTGTTATATACCTTGGAAATCTGATCATTACCATCACATAGTTGAACACTTAACTCTGGAAAATTGTTTTATTAAATATTTGAAAGGAGCTTATGAGAAATCAGATTTTCAGAATATGCTTCTCTTCTTTCAGGCGTTTTCCATTTGATTCTACAGACACAGAATATTCTGATCATGACTTGCTGTCTAATTCTGAGCGTTTGTCCATCTCTGATTCCGAGTTTTCATCTGGACTGCCGTCAATTTCTGGTCTAGATGAAGATGAAGAGTGGGAATCCAATGTATTTGGAAGCAGCCAATCAAAGCCAAAAACTTTCCAATCTTCCGAGTCTTCAGGAGAGCAGGAGAGCTCGCAACCAAAGGGAGGCAACTCAGCATGGAGTCCAAATAATGATTTTCAGGAATCTAGTCAAAACAGCAAGCAGAGTGCCCCGAAGAGAAAATACCCTCAAGAACATGAAGGAAGTAAAGCAAAGGAAAGGAAAATACCAAGAAAAGACGCTCCACCAACAAGTAGTCAGTCCAGTAAACATGAGAACCAGCGGCAAAATCCTGGTCAACCACCTGGCAAATCCACAAACCCAGGGAGTTCAACCAAGGAACAGAAAAGACCATGGAGTTCAAACAAGGAACAGAAAAGACCTTGGAGTTCAACCAAGGAACAGAAAAGTCCATGGAGTTCAACCAAGGAACAGAATAGACCATGGAGTTCAACCAAGGAACAGAAAAGTCCATGGAGTTCAACCAAGGAACAGAAAAGACCTTGGAGTTCAACCAAGGAACAGAAAAGTCCATGGAGTTCAACCAAGGAACAGAAGAGACCTTGGAGTTCAACAAAGGAACAGAATAGACCATGGAGTTCAACCAAGGAACAGAATAGACCATGGAGTTCAACCAAGGAACAGAAAAGACCTTCTCCAACCAAAACTGGCTATCACAACCCAGAGGAGGATGAATCTTACCATCCACAATCAAAGACTGGTCAACCTTCTAAAAGAGTTCAGCCTAAACGACAAGCAAAAACAAAACAAGGTTGGAGGTTTCAGGATCAAAATGACAAAGAAACACAAAGGCAAAGCAGCTCGACGAACAAGACGAAAGGAACCAAAGCTTCACAAGGAAGACAAAATGCCAAAGGAGCACAGAAGAAAAACAACTCATCAGATACGACTAAAGGAACCAAAGCGTCTCCAGGAAGACCAAATGACAAAGGAACACAGAAGAAAAGTAACTCGTCAGACAAGACAAAAGGTACCGAAGCCAGTCAAGGAAGGACAAATGGTGAACATATGGAGAATCCATCCAAAGGAAGATATGTTCCAACAGGTCCGTTGTCCAACTCTAGAAGATGGTTACAAGACGGAAGTCATCACTATAAGTCGGTTATCGACAACCTTCCATGGAAAGTCAAGACGACAAGACAGAACATGGCGTTGAACAGCTACTACAAGGCTTTGAATATTGCAGAGACAAGCGAGGACAAAGCGTCTGCTTCCAAGAACATGGGCCTGGCCTCGTGGAAGATGGCTTCAGTTCTGGCTGAACAGGGCGCAGAAGAAAAGAAGGTGGGTGGCAAATTTATTTTTGAAATTCGGAACGACATGTTTCTTCATAGAGCTTTAAGATTTATTTGGACCAATTTAAAAACCTGAAATGTTGTGTGCAGACTTCTTGGCCAAAGGGGATTCTAAATTGAAGATCGGTTGACCCTGTGGCCCAAATCGTTTTATTGTTAACGATGTATTACTTGAGATTTCTTAAACCTCCAACCTAGATAATAAATCACTGAAAGCCTGATGAGCTACAGAGCCTTTGGTTTTATTTTATGATAAACTGCCTCTTGACTATAAACTATGCAAGAAGGCTGAGCTACAGAGCCAATTCTCTGTTTTAATTAGATCTTTAATCTTAGACAATATATCCTGATGAGCTACAGAGTCCATGGCTCTATTTTTACAGGTGAACTTCTACTACAAGGAGGGAATGAAGTCCCTGTATGCCGCCAATAAATTTGGGAAGGACATGAGCAGTGACTGGAGGGACAAGTTGGCAGTTCTGAGCTCAAGGTGCTGGGACGAGATTCAACAACGCTATGTTGACCTTGACCTTCAGAAGAGGTCTGACACCCTGCGTCCATTTGTGCCATACCTTGTGTCGAACTTGCACAAAGCAGAGGCGTACCTCTCGGAGGTGGATATGTGTTTCAAAGCTGCAATAAATGCAATCCAGAAGAAAGACTTCAAGCTATCTCTGTCTCTGCTCCGGGACTGCTATTTTCCTATCAATGAAGCAAAGAAGTATGGGTCGGACTTCCTGTATGTCACGTCAGAGGTCAAGGTCTACGAGAAGGATACCTTCCTTCACATGTGTATCTCCGAGTCTATGCAAGCTCTCAAGTTGGGTATGTAAAAATTCTGTCATCTTTTTACATGTGCATCTAAAAGTTCCAGCTTTCTTCATCATTTACAATTCCAAAATGCATTGCAACACTATCCCTCAACAACACTGTCCTCCCTCCCTCCTTCCCTCGTATGCAGAATGATTAGAATAATCTATTTCAGTCTTCATCATCACACAATATAATCCCTAATGAGCTACAGAGCCCATGGCTCTATTTTTTGCTAAAACTCAAAATCCATTTGACCACCAAATATATTGACCTGCAGGCAGTGGCGGGTCCCGGGCGGGTTCAGGTGGTCTTGACCCCCCCCCTTCAGAAAACTTTTGCATCCCCCTTTCCATTGGTGGACCCCCCCCCCCCCCCCCCCCCCCCCTTTCAAATTTCCTGGATCGGCCAGTGCCTGCAAGAACAAACATGCTTCCTTTGTGTATTCTTCTCCCACTTCCAGGCTAAATTTTGATGGAAAAAAATCGAGTGTACCTCCCCCTCGTCATTTTTTCCAACAAAAATAAAAGGAAAGTTCTATCTTCTTCCTCACTTTTGAAAAATATGCACATGAAACATTTAACTAATCGGTTCATGTTAGCATTTGCAGTTAACCTGTTTATCTGTGTAACACCATATTTTAAAAAATTTCAAAAGAAACTGTTTGCACACCAGGTGATGAGCTGTACGTGAAACTTCTAGAGGATGAAGAGCGTCTCAATATGGAGCTTGTCTATGAAATCATGGATCTCTATAAACAGGTGAGAGTTACCTCCCTTGTTGGGCAGTTCTTTTTTAGCTCATCAGGCCTGAAAGACCAGATGTGCTTATGGCGTTCGTCCAGCCATCCGTACGTAAACCAGAACCAATGACTCTAGAGAGCTTAAATTTTATGTGCAGACTCATTGGCTAATTGGGATTCTAAATTGTAGATTTTGGGACCATTGGGTCACAGGGGTCACAACCTTAACCTTATAAGTTTGTTGACCAAGACTCTCAAAATTTTAATTTTCAAATATATATAGGTAGTTCAAGGAACAGAGAGTTTGAAGTTACAAGTAAGTTGACTAAAATATTTAAAATATCATTTGTCCAATCCAGTCAATCCTGCTGACGAGAGATCAGGATCTTGAACTGGAAGCCATGGGTCACTCGAGGATCGGACGCATGTACCACGGTGTCTTGAAGAACAAGTACAGGGCTAAACAGAACTTCAGATACGCCCTGGACCTTGCTCAGGCTATGGAGCCCAGGAACTTCTACATGGAGGGTATTTACTTCTATTATACAAAATACTGTGACTGGGTCTAAGGGATCAAACTTTGTAGTTTGTCCTCACCTCAATTTCCCCCACAAGTCAAATATGGGTGTGGCAGACATTATCTCTAAAAAAAATTCTTCTTGGTAACAATTTAACAAAGGAAGCTTACATTTTGAGAATAAAACATTTATTACATGAATAATTAAGTTTGTTCGTTTGGTCTTGATCCCCTCTAATATAGGCATGCTGGGTGTCCACACTGAAACCTTCTTTGACTTGTCTCCAGGCAAGAGTCATGCTAAGAACATCTAATTTTGTTAATATCACCTTGATGTATGGAGAATTAATATCTGTAAATTTCATTACTCTACTAAAATAAGGGCCTGGCAGGTCATGATAAAATCTCTGATCACAAATTTGGTAATGGTAATCCTGTATCTTGTCTAAGGCCTAAAAAATAAAAAAAATGTTTCTGGTCTTTACAGCTGACAAAAAGGATGTGATGACGCGAATTTTTTATTTATTTACGGCATTATTTTGTTTTGAATGAAGAGATGAACAAACAAAATGTATACAACTATTTATATAAATAACGCACAAACCCTCTTAAATATGTGTTACTATTCCAAATAGTCGGTAATTGCACCCCTACACTTCATGTCAACAAAAACAAGGGACATTTTCTATGTCCAATGTATTTTGAGGCTAAAAAGTTATAATTATCTGCCCTTCCTTTTGTTGAAACCTAAAAAGAAAAGACTTGAGGCGTGGGTTTGAAACTGATGCGGGCGGAAACCAGAAACAAATACTTTCTTTTTTTTGGCCTAATTATTGTCTGAGTATTCCTCGTGATTATGTATCATCTCATACATGTTCACTTCGTTTCAGAGTGGTACAAGACAGCTGCAAACATTCTATCACAGTACCAGCAGGAGATTGATAACGATGAGGAAACAAAACGACGAAGAGCACGAGACGCCATCTTGCTGGAGCTCAAACAGGAAGTCAAACAGTTGAGGGAAAGTTTTGATCGACTCAGCAAGTGGGACTTCCTGCAGTTTGTGTACAAAACCTTCCCTCCGAAGAAGAAGAGTCACACGCTAGGGGAGATAACCACGGCATGTCCTGAAGGGAAGACTTTGAAGAAACTGTTCCAGAAAGCAGTGGTCCACTACCATCCAGACAAGGCTGATGAGGAGACCCATGGAAAACAGTGGAAGGTGTTCACTGAAGAGATAACCAAGTATCTCACACGCCATTACGAAACTTTCAAAGGATTTTGATATCCTTACTCTTGGACAAGACCATTCATTGTTAATCTGTTGACTTTTAAAGCAGTGCTTTATTGTTAGAATGGTCTGTGCTTTAAGGACCGCTCAACGTTAGAACAGTCCGTGCTTCAAGGTGCACTCAATGTTAGAACAGTCCTTGCTTCAAGGAGACTCAACATTGGAACGGTCTGTGCTTCACGGAGAACTCAACATTAGAACGGTCTGTGCTTCACGGAGCCCTCAATGTTAGAATGGTCCATGCTTCAAGGAGCGCTCAATGTTAGAATGGTCCGAGCTTCAAGGAGCGCTCAATGTTAGAATGGTCCGTGCTTCAAGGAGCGCTCAATGTTAGAATGGTTCGTGCTTCAAGGAGCACTCAACATTGGAATGGTCCGTGCTTCACTAATCACTCAACATTGGAATGGTCCATGATTCACTAATCACTCAACGTTAGAACGGTTCATGCTTCAAGGAACGCTCAATGTTAGAATGGTCCGTGCTTCAAGAATCACTCAACGTTAGAACGGTTCGTGCTTCAAGGATCACTCAATGTTAGAATGGTCTGTGCTTCAAGAAGCGCTCAATGTTAGAATGGTCAGTGCTTCAAGAATCGTTCAATGTTAAAAAGGTCCGTGCTTCAAGGACCACTCAATATTAGAGTTGTTTGTGCTTCAAGAATCATTCAATGTTAAACGGTTCGTGCTTCAAGGTTCACTCAATGTTAGAAAGGTCCGTGCTTCAAGGAGACTCAACATTGGAACGGTCCGTGCTTCAAGGAGCGCTCAATGTGAGAATGGTCCGTGCTTCAAGGAGCACTCAATGTTAGAATGGTTCGTGCTTCAAGGAGCACTCAATATTAGAACTGTCCATGCTTCAAGGAGCACTCAATGTTAGAATGGTTCGTGCGTCAAGGAGCACTCAACATTGGAACAGTCCGTGCTTAAAGGAGCACTCAACATTGGAACAGTCCGTGCTTAAAGGAGCACTCAACATTGGAACAGTCCGTGCTTAAAGGAGCACTCAACATTGGAACAGTCCGTGCTTCAAGAAGCACTAAATGTTAGAACAGTCTGTGCGTCAAGGAGCACTCAAAATTAGAACAGTCCGTGCTTCGAGGAGCACTCAACATTAGAACAGTCCGTGCTTCAAAGAGCGCTCAATGTTATAACAGTCTGTTCATTCTGATTTGTGAATTGAAGTTTTATCATTTTGCTTTGGTTTAGTTTTAAGATATTATAATAGTTATATTACGGTACCTGACGCAACATTATGAAACAATCAAAGGATCTTGAAATTGTAACTGTTCAACTAGTTTTGCATGCTGCCTTTAAATATTGAACTTTTTAAATATTCTCTAGTTTAGTTTGTTTATTTACAATCTGATACAGCTTTATGAAGTATCAAAGTATGTTTATGTTCTCAGGTTTGACATTGCCATTGCGCAGATTGTAGGGTAGAAGTTTCAAAATTATACAGTGTAAAAAATATAAAATTATTTTTGAATTGTAACTGCTTGACAAGTACACACACATTCCTCATAGTCTCACTGAAGTCTCCATATTGTTTGCTTATTACTTTCATCACATAATTTACCTCATTAATAATAATAATAATGGATGGTTTTTATATAGCACACATATCTCCACATAGTTGATTCATTCTCTTCCCACAGAGGTTACTCCCTTCAGATTTCCAATCCTGACCTCTGTTCTACATGACCTGAATCAGAGTTCACCAGCAAAATCCCCTAGTGGGGGAAAGGGGAACCTCATACTATATCCCTGCTTCTCAACCAATGAAAACTCATCTTTCAGCGACCCCGTTGACTGAGTGACTCCAAAGATCTAAGTATTTGACTCTAAAGGTCTTGCTAATTAGCATACGTCCTTCGAATATATCTGATGTAAAGAACACAAATGAACTGTTTTTGGTATTTATCTCTGATGTCTTCTTTATTTATTAGCAAGTTTTCGATCTATTCTCACAAAATCAAAAAAAATATTAAACGAGAAAACATTTATCTTACGTTTATTTTATCATTATGACTTGTCATGGCAAATATCACCTTCACTTCGGTCATTGCTGATTGCACAACTAGATTCAATAGCAACCAATCAGGACACTCCATTTCGCACTCGAATTCATGCCATGTAGAACAGAGGTTAGGATCGAAAATCTGAAGGGAGTAACATTTGTGGGAAGAGAATGAAGTTACCTATGTACATCATGTAAAAAAGATTTTAAGTCATGAGGCCTGAAAGGCCAGATGGGCTTATGGCGTGCGATATTGTCCTTATAAGGTTTTCAAGCATATCAAGTTTAAGGATCTATACTGAAATGTTGCCATTGTTAAATATTTAAAAAAAATTCTAGTCATATTATAATAAGACAAGGATCAGTAAATTTCATGTCTCCAGCACCAATATTGAGTATTTGATAACAGGGAGCAGTTGATGGAAGGATTAAGTACAGCGGTTGGCCATATTATTATGTATACATTTGACGTAATTCCCATAGACTTGCGTGTTAACTAGCTGTTGCGAGAATAATTTTCATGAATTTAATGAAAGTCCCTTTGCTGTCATATTTTGAGGACAGATTGGTAATTATCTCAGCTACATGTACATAATTACCATTCATTAATCAGTTGATTAGTTTTAGAATGACACTTGTTTAAACATTGTATGTACAACCTGTGATTCCAATGTCCCATTGACCGCCATGTTAAATTTAATCGGAATGTTGTATATGTGTTGTTTGATAAGAGGTGGGTTTCCTAATAAATAATAAATGTAAGAAAATATTATGGAAATTATGTATCTGGAGCTGAGATGATTTCCTTTATTATCCCCCGCCACAAAGTGGAAGGGGGATATTGGTTTGAGCTCCGTCCGTCCGGCCGTCCATGTGTGTGTGTGTGTGTGTGCATCCATCCGTTATAAAGGGGGCAGCTTTTCTCAGAAACTATTTAAGATAGGACAACCAAATTTGGTGTGTGGTTTGAGAGCATTAATACCTTGATGGAGTTCGAAATAGTCCGGTTGCCAGACCCCTGATTTTTGGACAACCTTGCATTGCAGTATGTACAAAGTTTTTTTGCTGTTTCTATACCTCTGAGACGTGCTCTTCAATAATCTGAATGATGCCACTCTGTCATCATTGGGCAATCCGCACAATATGCAAATTAAGGCCGCCATAACTGAAAATCTTGATTTCGTAATTATCTCCGTAACTATGCATGATATCAAATTAAGTTTGGTGTCTATCCCCATGTTTAGAGGGGTAATGAATCAGATTAAACCTTTTCGGTAAAGATCACAACAATAATTCATGCTGAATATGCAAATTAAGGTCGCCATTACTGAAAAAATTGTTTATGGCAATATCTCAGTAACTATGCATGACATCAACTTAATTTTGGTGTCTATCCCCATGTTTAGAGGGGTAATGAATCAGATTAAACCTTGTCGGTAAAGATCACAGCATAATTTGTGCTGAATATGTAAATTAAGGCTTCCATTACTGAAAGCAATGCGTTGTTAAGAGGGTATGTCCATGCTGAACTTCATGAGACTTGTCTTGTTCAGCTTATCTGAAAATTTCGATGTACATTTTTCATTACAGATTCGACTCCTCTTAACACAGTTTCTCGCAAAGCTATTAACAGTTGTAGATAAGCATGGTAGGCCTAAAGATGCATGGTGCCAAGACCTTTCGCTGCATAAGGAAGGACGAGATGACAGAACAGATAATCAAAGATATCTCCGTCTAGATACCATGGTACTAAAAAGCCAGATCTGCCTTCAAGTGAAGTGAATCGTTCTGTTTTACTGCTTCGAATAAAATAGGTTTACCAAATGATATTCTCTGAATTCATACCAAAGCTCAGAGGCCTGCACCTGCTCATGAGTTGTATTGACTTTCTTGGCATATTGACGGCAGACAGTGGACTTAAGCATATCATGAAATCGTATGTTGGAGATGTGACACACATGCTGTCGGGGAAGAAATATCCCCAGAACTTAGAGCCCTTCAGTTAGTCACAAAGGAACTGTTGCTTGCACATCAAAAGGATGCGAATGTCATGAGATGTTTGGAGCCCTTGAAATGATTATGTCAGAAGCATCACAACTCGCCCCTTAGTCCGAACCTGACAAAACATGTCTTCATCATGTTGGTCTTAGTGTTGGAAGACTGGCCACTCCATATCTGGACAGTAGAGCTAACGATGCCACGCTATTTTGCTTCTGCTCACTTCAACTATGCGAGGTACGGGTTGTAATACGTGAGGACATTGGAGCATCTCCCACCTGAGGACACTTCTGACTTGCATTGATCCTCTGGATCCTACTGGCCAACCCATTGATTTGAACTTGGATAAGGACGCATTAAATCGGCAGGTCATCTCTTAATTGATGTAAGTTAACCATTCACAATCTCAACTGCGTCATGTACGTTCACTGTTTCAGGTGCAATTAGACAAATGACAACATTGATGATCACACTATAGCGAGATGACCAGTAGGATCCAGAGGATCAATGCAAGTCAGAAGTTTATCCTGTATCTTGAATCTGTATTTGGCATGCGCAGTGATGATTGATGCATGCTGTGTTCACCTCCCATGAAGGACTAAAGCACTTTCAATGTCCTCAGGTAGTACTAGAACAACCTAAAGCTCCCGTTGTTGAAGTGAGCAAAAGCAAACCAATTTGGCATCATTTGCTCTACTGTCCGGGCGTGGAATGGCCAGTCAGCCCCTCATTCCACCCGCATGAAGACCATCATGATGAAGACAGGTTTTGTCAGATTCTGAACCGAGTGGCCAGTTGTGATGCTTCTTAAAGAGATCATTTTAAGTGATCCGAGCATCTTTTGTCATTAACCGAAGGGCTCTAAAGTTCTGTGGAACTTTCTTCCCCGACAGCATGTGTGCCACACCACAAACATACGATTTCATGATTTCCTCAAGTTCACTGTCTGTCATCAATACGCAAACACAGACAATTAAACTCATGAGCATGAGCATGAGCATGCCCCTAAGGTTTGGTATGGAGTCCGAGAATATTATTTGGTAAACTTATTTCACATTGACTACAACTCTGATGAGGTGATGACCATTTGCCAAAACAGTAATGTCCAGTCCACATTCCTTCGTTAGACGAGCATCGGTCATGGCTGTGAGCATGGAGTCCGGGTGAGCTGGATTCATACCAATCAATGGCAGATACACGGCCTTGGTCGCTGGTTTTACCCCCTGCCCTTGCACTCTATACAACTAAGTGTTGAAGCCACCGAACTCGATAGGGTTTGTGCTTGTGGCAACACAGTTAAAGAACTCGAAGACTAAATGGAAGGTCTTTTCTGAATGGGCCATTATTCAAAGCGGTAAGACAGAAAGATTCGCTTCACTTGAAGGCAGGTCTGGCTTTTTAGGAACACGGTATCTCTTGATGGGGATTATCTGTTCTACCCTCTCGTCCTTCCTTGTGCGGCGAAAGGTCTAGGCACTGGCACCCGGTGCATCTTTATGATTAGCATTGCGAGAAAGCGTGTCTGCGATGAAACATGTACATCGAAATTGTCACATAAGCTGAACATGACAAGTCTTCAGCATGGACATACCCTCTTAACAGCGCATTGCTTACAGTAATGGAAGTCTTAATTTACATATTAAGCATAAATCATTGTTATGATCTTTACCGAAAAGGTTTAATCTGATTCATTATCTCTCTAAACATGGAGATAGACACCAAAAGTATGTGGATGTCATGCATAGTTACTGAGATATTGACGTAAACAAACTTTTCAGTAATGGCGGCCTTAATTTGTATATTCAGCATAAATTATTGTTGTGATCTTTACTGAAAAGGTTTAATCTGATTCATTATCCCTCTAAACATGGGGATAGACACCAAACTTAATTTGATATCATGCATAGTTAATGAGATAATGACGAAATCAAGATTTTCAGTAATGGCGACCTTAAATTTCATATTCAGCATAAATTATTGTTGTGATCTTTACCGAACAGGTTTAATCTGATTCATTACCCCTCTAAACATGGGGATAGACACCAAAATTAATTTGATATTATGCATTGTTACGGAGATAATGACGAAATCAAGATTTTCAGTAATGGCGGCCTTAATTTGCATATTGTGCGGATTGCCCAATGATGACAGAGTGGCATCATTCAGATTCTTAAAGAGCACACCTCAGAGGTATAGAAACAGCAAAAAAACTTTGTACATACTGCAATGCACACTTATCGGTTCCTGCCACCGGACTAAAAATAAGAACCGTGTAGGTTTCCTAATAAATAATAAATGTAAGAAAATATTATGGAAATTATGTATCTGGAGATGAGATGATTTCCTTTATTTTGGTAAAACTTGCATAATTAATCCACAAACAATTCATGAACGATTCATGAAAACTATTCTTGCAACAATAATTAACACGTAAGTCTATGGGAATTATGTTACATGTATGTAATAATATGGCCACCCGCTGTACAAGCTAAGCTAGAGGAGGGTTGGAGGTTTCACAGAAAGCTTGGTTTGACTTGGAAAGCAAAGTTGTACGAGCAGGAAGGGAAGAATGTTGTTAGGTTTTTGTGAAGAAATTTCTCTACATTAAAGCAGGATACATTAGGTATAGTATTAAACTAGAAAAGGACATATGCTTTTTTTCTCCAAATCTTTTTAATTTTGTAGCATGATATTTGGATAATGTCTACACCTTCTCTTCAAGATCACTGCAAGAATGGTACTCGGATAACTGATATTTTACAAGTTCAGTATCAATTCATGTGTGCGTTTGCTGACCATGATATTTTTCAAAGCTAAGCAATGGATTGTGCTTTTTTGGAGAGCAATTAGTTCAGTCTACAACATCAAACACTATAGTAGCTGTGATATAAGTGAACTACACTTGAAAGTGACGTTAAACCCCAACTCACCTCACCTCACCTCAAACACTACAAAGCCTGTGAGCTACAGAGTCCATAACATTTTTTTGTTATTGCATGTTTTTACGTTTACTTGTTTGTCTTCTTTGTTTCATTAGATTCTAGTCAAGTTCTTGTTATCCTCAAGTAGTAAGTGTTTGAAACCATTTTTTTTCGAGACTTTAAAAGTTGTACGTCTTAACTATTCTTTTGATTATTCTTTTAATTTCTAATTTAAGTAAGTATTATTATATTAAATTAAGGATTTTTTTATGATTATTTTCTTGAATGGTGGGGCAATTCTTTTCAAATTGATATATATAAATATGTAGATCAAATAACATCTGAAGCAGTATGTTTCAAATGGACCTTGTCTCAATCATGCATCATTAGTCTGACATTTACTTACAGAGATATCCTTCAAGTTCCGTGAAAAATCAAGTGTAACATATATACATATAGGAAAATTTATATAGCGCTGTAGTCACTTCAACTGCATGCTCATTGCGCTTAGACATCCTTCATATTTACAAAATTAAAACATTTTCTGTGATTGTTTGCAGTTTCTTGCCCTATTGTCGCTTGAGATGCCTCCATTCTGAACTGGTTTCATCAAGACAGTGTATAGGAAACTTGATTGTTCATTTGACATCACGATCGAACTATGATGGCAGAAAAATGTCTTTAATAGTTCAAAAAAAGGTATTGAACTACAACAAGAGATAAAATGATGTGTGTCTTTGGACCAGTGACTTTCACTTTCTGTAATAGTACAAAGGTCTGAAGGCAAGGAAAGGTTTCTTGACTTTCTTCTTTGACAAGTTGGAAATTAAGTGTGTCACTTGAATCTGACTACCGGTACTAGAATTCTGATGTAACTAGTAGATTTATCTACAATACAAGATTATATGTTTATGTCCATGTCATTTCTATGCCGAGATATGTTATATATTAAAATAATTACGTTTTATTTGCGTACTGTTCTTTATTTATGTGAATAATAATAGTGGATTTGTCATGTGAATAGTCGCAATAACACTGTGTTGATTATAAAATACAAAATAAACGTTTATTTATTCATGTCAAACACTGAAGTAATGGAGTTGCATAATAAGACATATGATTGAGCGAACAAAACTCTTTCATGCTACCTCACAGTCAACCAATCCCAGGTATACATTGACATCACAGGTATTCATTGACATCAATCCCAGATATGCATTGACATCAATCCCGGGTATGCATTGACATCAATCCCAGATATGCATTGACATCAATCCCAAATATGCATTGACATCAATCACGGGTATGCATTGACATCAGTCATAAATTATATCGATATAATTCTTACTAGCTCATCAGACCTGAAAGGCACAATGGGCTTAGGGCATGGCGTCCGCCGTACATCAATCCGTCCGTAAACGTTTCGCTTTTTCGACTTTTTCTTCAGAACCATCAACTCTAAAGTGCTGACATTTTTTGTACAGATTCCGTGGCCAATGGAGATTCTTAATTGTAGATTTGGTGACCATGTGGCCCCAAATAAAGTCCTCACAGGCCATGACCTAAAAACATATTTTCATTTTCTTGCCAGGACAAATATACCTAGAAGACTGTAATATTGTGTGAAGACTCTTTAGCCAATGGGGATTCTAAATTTGCAGATTTGGTGACCCTGGGGCCCCAAATAAGGGCCTCACAGGCCATGACCTAAAAACTTATTTTCTTCTTCTCCAGAACAAATATTCCTAGAAGGCTGTAATATTGTGTGCAGACTCTTTAGCCAATGGGGATTCTAAATTTGCAGATTTGGTGACCCTGGGGCCCCAAATAAGGGCCTCACAGGCCATGACCTAAAAACTTATTTTCTTCTTCTCCAGAACAAATATTCCTAGAAGGCTGTAATATTGTCTTTAGCTATTTGGGATTCTGAATTGTAGATATGGTGACCCTGTGGCCCCAAATAAGGGCCTCAAGGGCCATGACCTAAAATCTATTTCAGTCTTCAACATTAAACAATATAAATCCTGCTGAGCTACAGAGCACATGGCTCTATTTTTTGGTTCGAAAATACAAAAACATTTAAATCAATCAATCAATCTTTTATAAGCTCATCAGGCCTGAAAGGCCCGATGGGCTTATGGCATGGCATGGTGTCCGGCGTCCGTCCAGCCGTCCATCCGTAAACTTTTCGCTTTTTCGACTTCTTCTCCAGAACCAATGACTCCACAGAGCTGAAATTTTATGTGCAGACTCCTTGGCCAATGGGGATTCTAAATTAATAAAAACCTATTTTCATCTTATCAAGTTCCAAAAGGTCTAGAGAGCTGAAAAGTTGTGTGCAGACTCCTTAGCAAATGGGGATTCTAAACTGTAGATTTCGTGACCCCATGACCCCAAATGGGGTCACCGAGGTTGCATCCTTAAAAACCTATTTTCATCTTCTTTTCAAGTTCCAAAAGGTCTAGAGAGCTGAAAGTTGTGTGCAGACTCCTTGTTCAATGGGGATTCTAAATTGTAGATTTCGTGACCCCGTGACCCCAAATGGGGTCACCGGGGTCACATCCTTAAAAACCTGTTTTAATCTTCTTTTCAAGTTCTAAAAGGTCTAGAGAGCTGAAAAGTTGTGTGCAGACTCCTTGCTCAATGGGGATTCTAAATTGTAGATTTCGTGACCCCGTGACCCCAAATAAAGGCCTCTCAGGACATGACCAATGTACCTAGAAGGCTGTAATATTGTGTGCAGACTCTTTAGCTAATGGGGATTCTAAATTGTAGATTTGGACCCCAAATAAAGGCCTCACAGGCCATGACTTAAAATATATTTTCTTCTTCTCCTCCAAAACAAAGACACCTAGAAGGCTGTAATATTGTGTGCATACTCTTTAGCCAATGAGGATTCTAAATTGTAGATATGGTGACCCTGTGGTGCCCAGAATAAGGACCTCAAGCCATGATCTAAAAATCTATTTCAGTCTTCATCATTAAACAATGTAAACCCTGATGAGCCTGATGAGTAGAAAGGCCTACGGCCCACGTACAAAATCAACAAAACAAATATATAAACAGAGTTGCTTATAGTCAAATAAAAGAATTTCGAACAATCCAGGCATCTTTCACATATTTGAAATAGCTGATCAAATGTGTTACGTTATAATCTTGAAGTTTATGTATCATTATGTTTTCATTCATGTACATTGGTATGTTCAAAATATTTATCACGTAAATCATTATAAACTGGACATTTGTAAAGAAAGTGAAATTCATCCTCCACGATGTTGGATTTACATATCTTAAAGTAACGACATTCACGTGGAATACCATCTCGTCTGCCAATATTTAATAGACTTGTAGCTCACCAATTCTTAATAAAGTAATTCTACGTCTTGCTTCTTTGGATTTAACAGTTACAAGATACTTTTCTAAACCGAACACATATTTTATTCTAGAATATAAATGCAATGTTGAATATTCACTTATTTCAGTCATTAAAGTTTGAACATATCAGTTCTTAATCCTAGTTTCGAAATTGAAAAGAAAAGCCTCCTTGAAACCTACCCCTTGATTTTCCCACACAAAACCGAAACCATAAGTAAATAAAAAAAATATAGTCACAAGTGACGATAAAAGGATTCAGCGGATATTTGATTAATTTCCTATTAAGTATATCATATCAGCAGTCATTCTTGAGAGTTACACGAAGATCTGTAAAAGCATGAAGCTACAGCAGTCTCTACCTGTCAATCATGTAAAGCGAAAGTAGGATTTACCCCCTTTGTTTACAGTACAAAATGAAAGTCGCAATTGATCAAAAGAAAAATGCTTATAGCTCATTGGTTATGTTAATTATCAAACTGATTAAGCTTTCAGCATTTAGAGTAATCATTTCCCATTTTGGTAATGTATTAAACAGCGTTCTATGATTTTGCATTGTTGAGTTATGAGTAAACAAAGACACACTACGAATGTGACAATTGTCAATTTAGAGAAAAGGTAGAAACTGTCCGATTTAAAAGACCTGTGACTCATTGGTTATGAACACTATTGTACTAGTGTTAATTGTCGTAGTTAGGATAATGTTTTGTCTATCTGATGAGGTATTAAACAACATTCTACAAGTTATGGTTATTAAGTTATGAATTTACAAAACTCACCAAAAACGCAACTTTTGATATTTTTTGAAATTTTAAGCTTAATTGTGGCCGGGAATGACTGTACGCGAGTGATTTTATTATTGATTCATAAAGACTGTTATCCAATCTTACTCTCCTGAAAAAATCATCAAATTCGATGGGTAGGTTTTTGAGTTATGTCCCCTTGAAGTTTGCGCTTTTTGAAAAATCACCAGATTTCAAATGCATACTGTGCAAAAAGTATTGGGAATTTGCAAAATCCGTGAGGTCATTGTTGTTAGAAATATATCAGCTACATTATGTGAAAATATGAGCTTTCTAATGCTAGTATCTTCAGAGGAGAAGATTGTCAAAGGTGCATGGGGTCGGGAAATTTTGAAAAGTGTCTAAAATCAAAATGGCGGCAAAACCACGTGACCAATAATATCGTCATGATTTACTTTTCTGCTCGCATTGTCAATGCGCATCTATTAACAAAAGTTGCAAGTCTCTAGCTGCATTTTGAAAAAAATTCCTATGTTAAAAATCGAAACTTTGAATCGAACAGGACCTTTAACGGTTGAGACGATTGGGCCCAAAAGATGCGGCATCAAACTAGACAGTAAGGGCTATGATCCTGCAAAGTTTGGTTGCATTAGCTGCATTCCTTCTGGTAGAAGTGCTGGGGACAAAATCCGTGGAAGAATTATAATAAAACACGCCAATAACAATAAAGATTCAGCTGAATCCTTAATAATTCTGACATGCTACACCCACGTTTTACGTCCACCTTTATCTAAATTACACAACATTAGATAAGCCTGTTTTGGATACCTATCATCTGACATTTCAAGCAATCTAATCCAGAATTCATTTACTCTCAGCAAAGAATCAACATAAATATAATGTCTGCCACATTCAGCAAAAACAGCAACATTAGTACTCTTATAACTCACACCCAATACAAACTTGCAAAAACTTACTTGAAACTGTTCAACAACTGACCACTTTTCCGACGCATTAATATAATCAGTTTTATCTGAACATCAAAAATGTTAAAGAGAACCAGGGGAGAGATGTTTTTAAGCTTATAACTTAGAAGTTTAACTGAAAATAAAGCATTAGAGGATTTGTTTACAATATTCTGAAAAGACTTTGACCAAGACAACCTATTTGAAAACAATAACCCTAAATAGTTGTAATAGGATGAACTTTTCAGTATTCTATCCTCAAAAACTTCACTTTTCCTTAGTTTACCACCATTTCTAAAAACTACTACTTCTGTTTTGTCAAAATTAACAGTTAATCCCCATCTATGAGATAATTCTATCAATAAATTGATCTTCCTTTGCAACCCAATAACACAAATCATCTGCATACAGCAAAAGATACAATTCCAAAAACTCTGGACATAAAAATATACCTCTATCTGATTTTTAAAAAAAGAGATTGACCCGCTTGACAGAAAAACATACAATGATAAATTACCCATATCAAATATCCAACTCAACAAAGGGGAAAGTGTGTGACTTAAATTGTGTTTATCAAGACAACTATTTTCCTGTCATATGAGCACTCTGTTATTTAAATTCATGAGCAACCTGCAGTGATCAAGAGAGTTGACCCAAATTGTTTAAAAACATGTCAACACTCAATCAAATGTAAACAAAATACCCCGTATAATAAAATGTGTAAAATAAATGTTTGAATCATCTACGCAACCAACGTCTACAAAACCTCGTCTCTATGAAGCTGTGTGGGCTAAAAGCAACTGATTCCCTATGAGTTGAGCAGATCTCATCTTTGAACGGAGAAAAACAGCTTTTACCTCCTTTGTATTCTAATTTTCTTGATTGAAATCTGGCAAAATAATTCTTTTGAAAATAGAAATAAAACCTCTCTCTCAATGTACTTGATCAAAAGCAAATTATATTGTTTTCAAACAGAATGACGTATCAAGGGATTTGTGTTTTCTAATTGAGATGGTACTATAGTCTATATATAAACCTATAAATACAACTTTTAAATAGACGCATTCATCATTGTATGAATTTCCTAACCTCTGTTCTACATCGCTTGAAGAGGCCCAAGCAAACTCCCCTAACGGGGAAAACGGGAATCTTATACTGTATCCCTGTTTCTTAGCCAATGAAAACTCATCTTTCAGCGGCCATGTCGACCGATTGACTTCAAAGATCTAGGCATTTGACTCTTAAGGGTCCTGCTAATTAGCATATGTCTGATGTAAATAACACAAATGAACTATTTGTTTTATTTGTCTCTGATTTGGTCTTCTTTATTTAACAGCATGTTCATGATCGATTGTTTTCACAAAATCAAATAGAATATTTCAAAGTTTTTTTTTAAAACGTTACACATAAAAAAGGGGGTGCGTATCTAAATTGTCACTCAAATATAACTACTAATTAAACATAAACGTATATGCTTCCATTCCAATGTATAACTACTAAATTGATAATAAAAACGTGTACGTTTCCAAATCCAATTTGTAATGGTTAATAAATATACAACTTACCGGAACTGTTAATCCATTCACCTGGACTCTACCTGTACGCGGCCTGTACGCTACCTTGACTCAACCTGTACACCTGAGGTCTGGGCGGGACTTGGTTACCTGGTTTGGCGAGGATCACCTCAAGAATTCGTCTATTGTTGGGTGCATAACATTTCCAGTTTACACAAAGAAAGGTCTATTAACTTTGCCATTGTTGCGAAAAGCCACGAAACACAAATTCATGTCGATTTCTGTTATACAGGTAGGACCGAAGGGTCGAATAAGAATAAAGGGACATACGACAGGTAATTTTAGATGATATTTATTTGATTAATATGAGTTGCTTCTCGCGTCTAGTATGGTTGTATGTAGAAAAGAGTAGACATCATATGGTTTTTGATTAATTTTCGTTAATACAATGAGCTCATTTCGACCACTGTATCGGTCTTATCAAGTATATTTTGACATGTGGCAGACAACATATTTTATACATGAACAAAAACAATAAATTGTTAAATTCACATATGTTTATGATAGAAAGAGGGCGATGGAGTAATATGAAAATACCTTTTGAAAGGCGACTCTGTTGTTGTATATTGAAGATGAATACCATGTGTTATTAGTATGCCCACTTTATGTAATTTATGGCAAACGCTATTTGTCAATGTATTATTATACACCTCCTAGTATGTTAAAATATATCCAATTGATGAATCATGTAATCCATGCCGAGACAATATTCTGAATTTATCGAAATGTGCACGTGTTTATCACATAATGAGTGTTACAAACGAAATGTAACTTCATAAATCTTCTGCCATTATGTATACTTAGGCTTCTATACTGTGTAAGACATTGATTTAATTTTTTTTGATTGAAAACATATTTTATTCATTTAAGAAATGAATTGGGCACAAGTTGTTTAAACTTATAGAAGCCCTCTCCAGGTAATCAACAACTATTTTACAAGGCTAGAATACATAACAAGAAAGTAAGAAATCTACAAGTGACGAAGTGGGTAAACATGTAATATACATTATTAAGGCAACACACAATTGGAAATGTTATTCTTATGACAAAATGCACTTTGAATATGGTAGCCTAAATACGTACATTGGTATTAATGTATTATTTGAACCGTTGATTTAATTGTGAATAATAATGTGAAACCATGCACCCACCCACAAATGATGTATAATGTAACATTGAGTTGTTTTTAGCCTTTGACCTGTGAATAAAGAACTTGAATTTGAACTTGTTAATATCAGCAGCTTTACATGACAAACGCGTCATGATTGCCTAGAGCACGTATATATATATTTTGAATTTGACGTTCAATTTCCAACGATAACGATCAATGATTTATCTCCCCTTGATCTATGACATCATCGGTGACACTTTGGCAACCAATCATCATCAAGTACCTGCTCAGGTAAATCGGAAGATTACAGCAGCATTCGCAAAAATTCAAGCTGTTATTTTGTACCGAAGCGAAATGAAAAAACAGCAACATTAACAAATTAGCTCATATTTTTCGTTTTCAAATTCTTCTGCGAGAACAAATGCAAAGAAGGTATGAGCCGTAGAACAGAGGAGAAACTGTCTGATTGAAATCGACCGTTTTCCGAGGAATAAAAGTTGCAAAATAGTGCATCTACCGGGATACGAACTCATATCGTTCGGAGGTGAAAAATAGTACTAAGGGTAATATGTTATGACTTTATATTTTAAACATTTGATAAAGACTAGTGCAGATCCATTCAAAAAGAAAAACAGTGAAAAGTGAAGCCATTCATCGGTAGTCGAAAATTAGAAAAGTTGACGGACGACGAGCGACAGACGACGGCCTATGCCACAAGCCAATCTGGCCTCTGAGCGTTTCTATAACTCAACTCACTCCCTCCCACCTCATGGGAGGTATTGGTCAAGTCCAACTACAAGTAGACAGCGAACGAAATGGGGGTTTTTTCTCAATAGTTCATGTCCTGTAGTTTTAAACACGCTCTACTAGAGACGCAATATGTCGATGTCTTTCTGAACATTGTCCCCTTGACATATTAAAAGTATCAATTTCAATTTCGCGACACGGTCCAAATTACATACTATTGTATTTTCTCGAATACTACAAGTGTCTACACTAGAACTCGTGGTGCAAGGTAGGCTAGGATAAATCATAATTGGCGACACCACTGAGAACGCCATCATCACAAAATTCAAAAACTCATGTGAACACTGCTAAATAGCTTAATATTATGCATTTGGAGAAAAAGATATTGAAAACAAATTATGTTATGACATGTTAATTGCTTTAATTTTAAACATGTTCATATCTGCACCTGTAAGGTGTTTTTTGTACCAGGTCCGTGGCGTTACAGTATTTGCAATATCGATTTGAAGAACGAACCGACGGCCTTCCAAAATTCGGGAACTGTACAAATTTACTGGTTGTCGGAATTTAAGTACTGATTGACAATAAATGACGCGACAGCAGTTACGAGTGTTACGTTAGGATTGCAGTGTCACTGTCCTACGGCGATACTCAGGGCCGTGTTCAAGAGAGGTTTCAAAGTAATCGCTCAATGAGCGATTACTTTTAAACCTCTCTTGAACGCGATTGCTCAATGTAGCGCTACGTAGCAAAAAGGGCGAACTTTGAGGTTTTGCACCGTGTCGTTCAGGAGACAATGAGCGCTACTTAAGCGCTACATTGAGCAATCAATGAGCGATTATAAACGCTCGCTGTTATGGAACAAGGCCTTGACGTTAGATAATATGGGTCCTCTTCTCACACAAGTTTACTCCCTTCAGATGTCCTATTATAACTTCTGTTCTAATACGAGAGGTGTATCGGCTAAAAAGATAACCTTGATTGGGTGCATAAGAAATTACGTCGTTGTAAAGGTGACCTTTTCCAACGACACGTCATAATGTTATTTTTGGAAACAGAAGCGTAGGATGAACGCTTTCCGCTCGATGTATGCTTTAGAATTTGTGAAAACAATTGACCATAAACATGCTAATAAATGCAGAAGACCAAAAGCGGTGACAACACGACTATTTGTAGTATTTATATCGGCATATTCGAAAGAAATATGCTAATTATAGAAAGACCTATTACAGTCAAAGGCTAAAGTGATAAAAAGCAGGGATATAATATGTTTGACCGCTAGGGGTCGAGAAACTGCTTGTATCAGAGGCGTGTTCAGGACCGCGAGTAGGCTACTCGCTGTAGGCCTACCCGCGAACGGCTCCTGAACAGAAACTTGAGGTCGCGAGTACTTCCCAAGATAATTTCAGAATATCATCACCATTTTGGAAAAAATAGGTGCCTTGCACATAGCAATTGACCAAATTTCAATTGAGAGGTGAATAATAGAAAGAAAAATGAGGTAATCAAATTTTGTGACACGCGACTCCATCTTGGATCGTAAATACTCGCTTGGCGAAACTGCTCAAAAGTGGTCACGCGTGCATTCGCGAATACGCGCGAACTCGTTGTCGTTCAGAAGATGGTACTCGCGAATACTCGCGGTTCTGAACACGCCTCTGAACATAGGTTACGATAGAAAATCTGAAGGGAGTACTTTCTATGGAAAGAGAAAGCATTGGATTCAGTATTTTCAAATGCATCTTTTAGGCCTATTTACTTATTTATTATAACCGAAATGAGAACACTCAAACTCTGTAAAAATGTACCAATGTCAAGATCTCAAGACACAAGGAATGAACTTTTTTGACTACATTTCATTTTTCTAATATTTCCCTTTCTTTGGTATTTTAAAGTACAAATGGAGAAATAGCAAATGCTCAAGGACACTATTCACAAAAAGACATCATGTAGTTACATGTTTTACCAAAAAAATAATCGAAACTGGAACGTTACGTTGTTTATATAACATTTCATTCCTGTAACTATTAGGGAGTGTCAACCATTTTTACCATGAGTATATATCATAATTACTAGTTTCTAATTTAAAATCGAGTAACATCATTATGCATGTGCATACACCGAAAGTGCACGTCCTATTTACATGCACAGTAGTTTTATGACCCATTGAACATTATCAACCTAAATTTGTTATTTTGTCTGGTTTAGATAAGATTCCAAAATTACGTTTGACTCATTGGCGCTCGCCACACGCGGTGCTTTGTCCGGTTTTCGATCAGAAATCGATACTTTTACCTTCATATCGTCAATATACTAAGTCAAGTATCATCAAAGTGGTAGTTTTCGGTAACAGTGGGTACTTCTCGATAAAGTAACACCGTTTATAACGTTTGGAATATGTGACCCCAACAACACAATGGATGTACCTTTAAGGCCACATATTATTTCCAAATGTTTGAATTTCATGACTGTCGATCCTTAATTTTGTTGTGTTACTCTCGAAAAGCCTTAAAGGGGCAGTAGCAGGTTTTTTGCAAAATTTATTTTTTCAAATTTCTTATTTATAATGATAGTTTGTGCCATTTAAATTTATTTTAGAGAGTATAACATCTTATTACACAAAGCAATTATCAGTAGAAGTAATAACGGTGTTGCGTATAAAACAAAAATTGCATGGCGGCCATTTTATTGTGAACACATTTTATTATTTCAAATGACAAAAATGATTCCAATGGCTTTTCTTAGCCATGTACACTCATTTATAACTTGATTTTACGAAAAGAAAAGGGTATTTTACAATTGGTGAAATTATTTTTCAAATACATTTCATCGACTTATTCGAGCGAAAAAACGTGCTACAGCTGGAAACATGCAGGCGTTTATTATTTCTTTGTTTTTATCCCCATCACAGAATTTTAAACGATTAAACGCTTCACCGAAATAAAGATTCTCAATTAACGTTAATATTAAAACCCACCCGCCACTTTAACGATGAGAAATCTTAAAGGAACATTCAGTTTTTTTCATAATATTCAATTTGGTTTTTATAGTTACAAAATACCAAATGTGCTGATGTAAGTTCAAATAGTTTCACGCAACTTGCATAATTATCACAAACGCCAAAGATAGGATAAATAGTTATGCCTTATGTAGAACTATGTTTAGCGCCTTGAGCATGCTTTCGAGCGTGGATGTGCGCTTTTTAAGTATGCACTATTATTATTATTAAAACGAAACTATACACGTCCCCTTTACACGCATATTGATACTTGAATGACCTATTAGACATTTGCGACTCAATTTGGTCTTTTAGAGGGTGAGAAGGGGCGGGGTCGGGGTGCATTTGTTCAAAATATTTAACTGTCTCGACATCTTCATGGTATTTTACGTGCGCTTCTCAATGTGCACGTAAGTACTGTATATTTATCCCAAGTGGGATACATAAGAAAACAAGATTTTCTGGGTAAAATCTAGTCATTTATCGTAAACATACAAGACGTTTAGGAATATATTATGTTCAATATTCTGTATTCATGTATCTTTCCTTGTTATACTCAACATTCCACCTGAAGAAGGAGTAAGAATGTACAAACGCCGTATTTGCTCACAATAGCGAAATCTTTGTCCAGAAAGTCCTGTTTTTTAAATTTTATTCTTTTTATGTGCTTCTGTGATTGGATTTCTACAGAAACTGAGGTGACGAAGACAAGACTACCCTGACAGCGACCTAAGAAAGGTAAACGTTAAATGAAGAATGTCTTCATTCTGCTACCCAAGGGTCAACTTCCCAATGTAAGGCATGACTCTTGCCAGTCTCCATTACTGGCTGATTTAGGACTTGCAGTGCTTAGAAATCCAGGCTAACTATGCATTTCTGGTGCAGCGATTCACTATCTAGGCACAACAAATCGAGGGAAATACCGCAAGGCTTAAAGGGACACCACGTCGACAATAAAAAATCAGATCATGTGTATCTACCTATGCTGATTAACATGTCTGCTAACAAGTCACAGACACCAAATTTCAGATAATTGACGTAATTGGTAATGAAAACTACTGCAGATAGACAGTGAAGTGTCCCTTTAAATCAGCCATGCAGTAATGCAGACTGGCAAGAGTTATGCCCTGCGTTCGGAAGTTGCCCAAGGGTGAACATATGCTAAAATAAAAATTGTAGTCTACGGGCTGAGCATTCTTCGTACTTAGAATACTTTTAAAAAGGTTATTGAAATTTAACGGTGCTGTAGCATGCCGTTTTTCCTTAAATAAAGCGCACTCACGAAAATAGAAAATGTAAATATAAGTGTTACCAATGTCAAAATAATAGTTCTGAATATAAACAAATAGAGTTGTAGAGAATGTACATGGTTTGGTTAAGCCATGCGAGTCCGTTCCCCTTGAGTAGCCATTTTAAGGGGTTCACGTTAAGATGGCCGCTCGAAAGTGATCTGATGTTGCAATACCCATTCTGTTGATTGTATCATATGTATGATTTTTAATTGCAAATATTTCAAGTTTTCGATGTCATAATTTAAAACTGAAAAATACAGATTTTACTCAGCCGTAAAAGAATACTTCTACATGTTTTTAAATTTTAAAACAAAGACATTTTTAATTTCTTCAAAAATTAGTTTGATGATACACAATTGTTCATCGACAAATAAGACATATTCTATGTGAAAATCATTAAATGTGCCTGATTCTGCACACATTTATAAAATTTTAAACATGCAGGGGTCATGATGGTGTAAATTTCATTTCTTGCCCGTCTTCATTAAAACAAAGATAGTTTAACTAGAATTAAAACACGGTCACCAATTAATTCATTGATTGATTGAAAACATATTTCATTCATTTAAGAAATGAATTGGGCACAAGTTGTGAAACTTATAGAAGCCCTCTCCAGGTAATCAACAATTATTTTACAAGGCTAGAATACATAACAAGAAAGTAAGAAATCTACAAGTGACGAAGTGGGTAAACATGTAATATACATTATTAAGGCAACACACAATTGGAAATGTTATTCTTATGACAAAATGCACTTTGAATATGGTAAGAACGTACATTAGTATTAATGTATTATTTGAACCGTTGACTCTTTCCAATGAATTTATGAACATGGTGAAATATGTTTTCATTGACTGTTTGTGGAAGATTTGGGTTTCCATACAGGATTGTATTAATATCAAATTCTGCCTTTAAATTATAAAATCTTTGCTTTAATTCTAAACGAAGATCAGCATGTCTTGGACATCTCAAGAAGAAATGATAAACATCTTCAACTAAAGCACCACAATTGCAAGATTTACTTTCAGATAAATTGACACGATACAGATCACCGTTTAGGGAACTACAAGAACTTCTTAACTTACTGTGTATAATGTTCATCTTCCTATCGCCGAATAGAAAATATTTTGGGATTTTACATTCTTTTTCAGATAATTTTGCTTTAAATGACGATAATGAATTTGAACATCTTATTTTCGAGGAAAGATTATTCCACAGATAAGCACAGTCATAAATAAATAATTCATTCAAACTACTGCAGATAAGTATTTTTTATCATCCCATAGTCAAATGCATCTGATTTCTTTTAAATATTGAATTAATCGAAACCAACTGAGGTGAGTACTTTCTTTTGCCCGGTAGTTTAAACGCCCTTCAAAACTCCATCGGGTACATCTATTAGGCTAAACAGAGCAAAAACGGAACCAAAAGTCTGTTTTCAAGAATGTGAAACTTCTTATCGTAAATAAAAGCCCAAATGCATAACCCATATACCTTAATTATTTTTAACCCATTCCCTTCAAACAGTCACGTTGGAAGAAATTACTCGAGTAACCTCAGCTAGTGTAGAGAAAATGAGTCAACCGCTCCTGGAGTTTTTAGATGCTCCACATTTGTAGTCACGTGATATGAACCAATCACGTGACATTTGGAACTTCAAGAGCACAACATTTCCGGTCATGTGAAAAGTAAGTTATTATGAGGTAATTCATTTCTTATATAGCTTAAAAAATATAATATTAAACTTGTAAACTTAAATTGCATCAAGTAGGCCACATAATGTCTGGCGTCACCAGGCGCCTATCTCTAGTTTCGGTTTTGTTCGTGGATCCCGTCTCGGCTTCTGGCCTCAGTCCACAATTACTTTTTAGTGCATTTATCATTAGTAACAAGGTTGCATACTAAACTTCCTGACATTGCCGGAGCGGGGGACTTGTTGTGAAGTCAAAGTACAACCTCTCGGCACTACAAAATCGCAAAACAAAGTGGGGGTTGACCATTTTTAGCTCATCAGGCCTGAAAGGCCCAATGGGCTTATGGCATGGCATGGTGTCCGGCGTCCGTCCATCCGTCTGTCCATAAACTTTTCGCTTTTTCGACTTCTTCTCCAGAACCAATGACTCCACAGAGCTGAAATTTTATGTGCAGACTCCTTGGCCAATGGGGATTCTAAATTGTAGATCCCATGACCCCAAATGGGGTCACAGGGGTCACGTCCTTAAAAACCTATTTTCATCTTCTTCTCCAGTTCCAAAAGGTCTAGAGAGCTGAAAAGTTATGTGCAGACTCCTTGTACAATTGGGATTCTAAATTGTAGATTTCTTGACCCTGTGACCCCAAATGGGGTCACAGGGGTCACATTGTTAAAAACCTATTTTCATCTTCTTCTCCAGTTCCAAAAGGTCTAGAGAGCTGAAAAGTTGTGTCCAGACTCCTTGGGTAATGGGGATTCTAAATTGTAGATTTCATGACCCCGTGACCTCAAATGGGGTCACAGGGGTCACATGTTTAAAAACCTATTTTCATCTTCTTCTCCAGTTCCAAAAGGTCTAGAGAGCTGAAAAGTTGTGTGCAGACTCCTTGGCCAATGGGGATTCTAAATTGTAGATTTCTTGACCCCGTGACCCCAAATGGGGTCACAGGGGTCACATTGTTAAAAACCTATTTTCATCTTCTTCTCCAGTTCCAAAAGGTCTAGAGAGCTGAAAAGTTGTGTGCAGACTCCTTGGGTAATGGGGATTCTAAATTGAAGATTTCTTGACCCTGTGACCCCAAATGGGGTCACAGGGGTCACACTGTTAAAAAACTATTTTCATCTTCTTTTCCAGTTCCAAAAGGTCTAGAGAGCTGAAAAGTTGTGTGCAGACTCCTTGGCCAATGGGGATTCTAAATTGTAGATCTCATGATCCTGTGATCCCAATCTAGGTCACGGGTCATGACCCAAAAACCTATTTTCATCTTTATCTCAAGTATGTAAAGCTCTAGAAAGGTGAAATGTTGTGTAGAGACTCTTTGGTCAAAGGTGATTCTTAATCTTCTTAATCCAAATACAGTTCACAGGGGTCATGATCTAAAATCCTATTTTTTGCTTGTTAACAATGTATTACTTGAGATAACTTAGATATTCAACCTTAGATAATAAATCAATGAAATACTGATGAGCTACAGAGCCCATGGCTCTATTTTTTAGTTATGAGTTGAAAATGTAAACATACACTGATACACCACAGAAAACAGACAAAAGTGCACAAAATCAACATACTTTATACCCACCACCCACTCAAAAACACTGACACTAAAAATCTAGCAAAATTTCAGTTGATAGTATACTCTCTCACCTGTCAATACAATCCGGAAACACATGTCTCCAATGTAAACAACCATAAAACTAGCACAATACCACATTTTCCCACGGCTTCCTCCTCCAGTTCCGGGTCAAATTAACTGTGACCTGAGGCTTCTGCAAGCAAATATTTATTGCAAAACGCTGTCTGCTATACGTGTGTCAATCAGGCAAAATATGACGGCTAATAAATTCCGATAAAATGCTTTCGTCTTTAGTTCATCTTGATAAACTTGTCTACTGAGGCATAAGCCGGAAATACGTGTTTATCGAGAGTTCAGCTAAGGTATTAAATTCATTTGTAATCATTTTACTTTTTGCCTTCATCATGTAAATTGCTTTGGTTTGCAATGAGTATGACATCATCAGAGCAAAATAAACTTATCTTATTTGTTCAAAGTGTCAGTACCACAATCACCCAAAAAATGCTGAATTTGGAAAATCTAGTCGCTCTAAGACAAATTTGGGCTTGTTTAGAAATCGGCCTTCAATATCAATGATAACACCCTACTAGATATACTGTATAGTAATTTCTGTTAATTATCAAAGTTATCACATGTATTGGTCAAACCCAAAAATAAAATAAGGCTTCAGATAAGCGCCAGGGATAAGCCACCTTAAATGTTAATAAGGGCCCAGGCTTCTATTACAGGAAATACGGTAATGATAAATGTAACAGAGAAACATGACTTCAGTGTTGGGTGTCAAAGATACGGAAATATTTTGTATCTTTTAAGAAGTAACAATGTATCATTTGTTACATTCAACATGGGGTTACAAGTGTTATCACATGATGTGTAGGGGTAAAAAAAATGGTATCACCACAATAAATTTTCATCAGGCTGATGCAGGAATTTGTGAAATAAGTGTTACAATTATGCATGTTGTAAACTTTTCTCAAAAAGATGGAAGAGATTTTTAGTTTTTATCCCACCGGTATGTAATACCGTGGGATATAGTCATCACCCCGTCCGTCTGTCCGTCCATCCGTCAGTCCGTCCGTCTGTAATCATTTTGTTTCCTGAGCAGAACTCGAAAACCGTTCATGATATCTTTCAGAAACTTTCCATGTGTATTACCCACCAACTGAAGTGGTGCCTTTTGATATTTTCAGATTTCTGAATTTTTTTTTTTTTTTTCGTTTCCATAGAAACTTGTTGAATTTGGACTTTGTTCAGAGACAGGTTTGTTTCCGGAGCACAGCTCCAAAACCGTTCGTCATATCTTCCTGAAACTTTGCATGTGTATTACCCACTAACTGAAGTGGTGCCTTTTGATATTTTCAGATGTTTTCTGAAAAATTAAATTTTTTCTGTTTCCATAGAAACATGAGAGGAATGTTGGTTGTTGTTGATTTTGACTGCTTCTGGAGCAGAAGTCTAAAACCCTTAACATACCTGAAACTCAGCATCTGTAATACCTACTAACTGAAGTACGGTAGTAGATACACAAGTATCTGTCAAAGATGTGTTTTACAAATTTTGTGGAACCGGTGGGATATGTCATCTTCTGATGACTCTTGTTAGAATTTCATCACTAAAAAAACTTTGGCCCTGCAGCTCATCAGGATTTCATGATTTATTATCTTGAAGACTTTTTAACCTGAAAGGCCAGATGGGCCTATGACATGGTGTATGGGGTCTGACTGCGGTCCGGCCGTAAATATTTTGCTTTTTGGGCTTATTCTCCAGAACCAGTGACTCTAGAGAGCTAAAATGGGACCAAATGGGATTCAACACTGTGGATTTGGTGACCCTGTGACCCCTTAAGCAGGTTACCAGGTTTGTGATCTAAAAAAAACAGTACGAAAAGCTCTAGAATGCCAAAATGTTGTTTACAGACTCCTTTGTCAAGGGTGATTCTAAATTGTAGATTTGGTGACCCTGTGACGCCAGATAGGGTCACAGCTAGGGGTCACGACCCTAAAATCCTATTTTCATCTTCTTCTTATATACCAAAAGGTCTAGAAACCTGATATATTGTGTGCAGACTCCTTGGCAATTGGGTTTTCTAAATTGTAGATTTGGTGACCCGTGATCTCAAATGTGGATCAAAGGGGTCACAACCTAAACTCTTTTCTCCTGGACGAAAAGGTCTAGAAAATGGTGGACTAAATACCAAATTCCTGCAATGATCTTGAACAGTTGCTGAAGGTAATATATACAGTTCAACTGGTTTAGGTGTATTCCGCAAATCATGATACAAGATGGTATACAAATTACCGGTAAATGCAATTACTGTAAAGAGAATTTTTAAAACTCTCCCTCCCTTTATCTTAAAGGGGCAGTAGCATGTTTTTTGCAAAATTTATTTTTTCAAATTTCCCATTTATAATGATAGTTTATGTCATTTAAATTAACTTTAGAGGGTAAAACATCTTATCACACAAACCAATTATCTGTAGTGGTAAAAACTATGTTGCGTATAAAGCAAAAATTGCATGGCGGCCATTTTATTGTGAACGCAATTTATTATTTTATATTACAAAAACGATTCCCATGGCTTTACCGAAACATGTACACTCATTTTAAACTTTATTTTCCGAAGAGAGAAGGATGTTTTACTACTGGTGAAATTATTTTTCAAATACATTTCATCAACTTATTTGTGCAAAAAAACGTGCTACTGCCCCTTTAAGTGTTTAGGTATCAGATCACTTGAACTACCTTACACATGGAACACATGAACACATGGCTTAACCGAACCATGTACATTCGTAACTCTCTTTATTGATTGGGAGTATTATTTAATCATTAGTAACACTTATTTACGTTTTCGTGAGAGCACTTTATGTCAGTAAGCAGAACGTGCTACAGCGCCTTTAAGATATTACATTTATACACCAGTCAGATCTGAATATGTTTTAAAGTGATTTTTGAAAGTTATTTCTTGGTACAGACTATTTGTAGAATTGTATTTGTTTATCCTGTATTTGTTTATCGCTGTTTATCAATCTTCTTTCATGAAACTGCAGTGGTATGTTCATACAAAGGACTATATTGTTCATTCTCTTCTCACAGAGGTTACTCCCTTCATAATTTAGTTGTAACCTCTGTTATATTAGAGCTAAATTCCTGATTGGTTGCATTGCACAATCAGCATCGCCATTGTAAAGGCATCCTCGGCTACCCATGGTTTTATATATGCTCCGTTACTCTCCACCCATTTCTCACCCATGGGAAACCTTATCAGAGAAATCTGTACTCAAATTACCTGCCCTTAGGCCGGCTTGAGTCAATCAAACTGCTACACAGCTTGGACCTGCGAGCCAATGACAATTCATATCACTTCGTTTCAAAGCAAGCTAGGTTAGCCATCCATCACCGGTTATCTCCCTTGACCATTTCCGTCTTATCCTATTGAGCATTTTCTTTGATTACTGACTTTGTCACGCTGGCCAAGGGTGGGTAATTTGAGAACAGATTCTCCTGATAAGGTTTCCCATGGGTGATATAGTGGAGAGTAACGGAGCATATATAAAACCATGGGTAACAGAGGATGATCATTCCTTTATATGCTATGAAATGTCATCGACTACATCATTTTTAATCGGCGTAAGCCAATCAAACTGCTATGCAGCTTGGACCTGCTAGCCAATGACAATTCATATCACTTCGTTGCAAAGCATGCGAGGACATTTTGTTAGCCTTCCGTCACCGGTTATCTCCCTTGACCATTTCCGTCTTATCCTATTGAGCATTTTCTTTGGTTACTTCGTCACGCCGGCCAAGAGCGGGTAATTTTAGTACAGATTTCTCTGATAGAGTTTCCCAGAGGTGATATAGTGGAGAGAAACGGAGCATATATAAAAACCCTGGGTAACCGAGGATGAGGAGGGATATGATATGTAGTAACGTTTCTTGCCGCAAGGGTATTATGCTAGAAATGATAAATGTGGCCCAAATAGAACAGAGGTTACGATAGAAAATCTGAAGTAACCTCTGTAGGAAGAAGGAACATTGATAAACCTTTTACTATTTTTTCAGCTCATCAGGCCTGAAAGGGCCGACGGGCTTTTGGCATGGCATGGCGTCCGGCGTCCGGCCATCCGTCGTCCATCCGTCCTTAAACTTTTCGCTTTTTCGACTTCTTCTCAAGAACCAATGACTCCACAGAGCTGAAATTTTATGTGCAGACTCCTTGGCCAATGGGGATTCTAAATTGTAGATTTCGTGACCCCATGGCCCCAAATGGGGTCACAGGGGTCACATCCATCAAAACCTATTTTCATCTTCTTCTCCAGTTCCAAAAGGTCTAGAGAGCTGAAAAGTTGTGTGCAGACTCCTTGGCCAATTGGGATTCTAAATTGTAGATTTCGTGACCCCATGACCCCAAATGGGGTCACAGGGGTCACATCCTTCAAATCCTAATTTCATCTTCTTCTCCAGTTCCAAAAGGTCTAGAGAGCTGAAAAGTTGTGTGCAGACTCCTTGGCCAATGGGGATTCTAAATTGTAGATTTCGTGACCCCATGACCCCAAATGGGGTCACAGGGGTCACATCCTTAAAAACTTATTTTTATCTTCTTCTCCAGTTCCAAAAGGTCTAGAGAGCTGAAAAGTTGTGTGCAGACTCCTTGGCCAATGGGGATTCTAAATTATAGATTTTGTGACCCCATGACCCCAAATGGGGTCACAGGGGTCACATCCTTAAAAACCTATTTTCATCTTCTTCTCCAGTTCCAAAAGGTCTAGAGAGCTGAAAAGTTGTGTGCAGACTCCTTGGCCAATGGGGATTCTAAATTGTAGATTGTGTGACCCTGTGACCCCAAATGGGGTCACAGTGGTCATGATCTAAGAACCTATCTTTTGCTTTTTAACAATAACTTAAATAACTTAAATATTCAACTTTAGATAGTAAATCAATGAAATCCTGATGAGCTACAGAGCCCATGGCTCTATTTTTACCAATACTGGAGGGGTTGTCAGTTCATATTTCCCTGTGGTTTCCCTACAGATATCAAGATGAACCTTGAAGTAATTGATCTAACGTTGGAGAGCGACAGTCTGGAGATAACTGAGGAGCAGGAGGAGGAGGAGGAGGAGGAGATTGAAAGTGAAGATGAGATTGTGATCAGGGTACTTGTCTATGAAGACTTTGATGATAAAACGTCGGATCATGGTAAATATTAGCAATCATGTAATACTCGTAAATCAGTGGCAGATCCGGGTGGGGGGGGGGGTGTCAGGGTTCAGGTCCTCCCCCTTTCATAAAATTGTCCATGTTACCCCCCCCCCCCCCCCCCCCCCCCCCCGTCCTTCTTTTCAATTAGTGAATCCAGCCTTTGAAGGGGTAGATGGCATTGAGCCATCTTTCTGTCTTTCCGTAAGGTATCTGTTCATCTGTCCATGTACGTATGTTTGAACATTTATATTTCCTACAAGAAACTTTTGATATTTGACAGATTATGTTTAATATCGATTATCAGGTTTTGGAAATATATTTTTCAACATTGCATATCTTCAATATTTACAAGAAACATTTGATATCGATATGGTGAATAGGATATGCCTTATGAAAAAAAATTTCAGCTTAATTTTCATACTTTATTAAAATTTGTAAAATTTGCTTTCATTACCTATTATGCATACTTTATACTGATGTTTAAAATATTCTGCATTAAAACAGTTTTTTATTAGACATTCAGGGGTCGATTTCGCCTTTTAAAAACTGCACCAGTGCAGGTGAAAATTGTTGAGTGCAGCCTATTTTGTATCTCAGGTAGCACCCTGTGCAGGTTACTTTTTTCTGATAAAAAGTCTTTCTAAAAAATCCCTTTTTAGCCTAGCGGGTAAGTGCAGTTTTCCAACTGAATTGTGCACATCGTGATGCAAACATGAAATTTGGCACGATTGTAGCTGATACCCATATAATCACATACAGATTGAGAGGCCTCACAAAATTATCATATTTTTTTCATTTTTTGGGGGAAAAAGTGAAAAAATTGAATTTCCCCCCTAATTTAATCATAACTTTTTATACCCCCGCTATGAAGTAAGCAGGGGTATAAAGCGGTCATTCCGTCTGTCCGTCCGTCCTTCCGTCCGGTCAATTTTCTCAAAAAACGTCAAAGGTCACTTTTACATCAACCAAACTTTGTACAGATGTTAACCATGTTCTTCCGATCGCGCACAGACAATTTTCAATTTTCTGAGATTGATATTTTTTGTCGTTTCCATGGAAACAACACTTTTTGGACTTAGTTTTATTGTGTTCAATGGGGATAAGTTTTCTCGGATACTGTTCAACCTGTGAATGAAATTTTGGTTGTGAGTACTCATGACCATACTCTTTATCGAGTTTGAAAACCAGTTCCGAAATATTATTTTTTATGGAGTTATGGCCCTTGAATCCGAATTTGAACTTAGTACCAAAAGATCTGTTATGCTCCAATGGGGACAAGTTTTCTCAGAAACTATTACATCTAGGTGAATGAAATTTAATATGGAGGTAGTCCAGATGATACTCTTCATCGAGTTTGAAAACCAGTTCTGAAATATTATTTTTTTATAGAGTTATGGCCCTTTAATCCGAAATTGAACTTAGTACCAAAAGAACTGTGATGCTCCAATGGGGACAAGTTTTCTCGGAAACTATTATATCTAGGTGAATGAAATTTAATATGGAGGTAGTCCAGATGATACTCCTCATCGAGTTCACAGTCCAGTTCCGAAATATTATTTTTTACAGAGTTATGAAGCCCTTGAATCTGTAATTGAACTTGGTACAAATTACCGGTATGATGCCCTAATGGGAAAAATTAAGTTACCTGAAAAATATTACATCTGGGTGAATGAATTTGTAATATCAGTCAGTTCCTAAAATTATTTTGGACAATATTATGATGCTTGAAGCTGTTTTTATATATTTTTCATAGTAACCTTCACATCTATAATTCTCAATGGACGGTGTATTACATTGAAGAGAGGTAAAACGGCGACAGCCACTGAAACGGGGCGTATATCCTGTCAAAGCCCAACCTTACACCTAAGTTGTGTATTCTGCTAATTAACAGATATGCCTCTCGCTCGTATACACGACTGTCTAAATAACAGGCGGATACCCTCATGAGTGTTACATCATTTTTTGTGTAACAAAACTTGATTGGACTATCACTTTTTAGCTCATCAGGCCTGAAAGGCCCGATGGGCTTATGGCATGGGATGGCGTCCGTCCGTCCGTCTGCCCGTAAACTTTTCACTTTTTCGACTTCTTCTCCAGAACCAATGACTCCAGAGAGCTGAAATTTTATGTACAGACTCCTTGGCCAATGGGGATTCTAAATTGTAGATTTGGTGAACCTGTGACCCCAAATAAGGGCCCCAGGGGTCATAACCTTAAAAGCTATTTTCATCTTCTTCTCCAGAACCAATGACTCCAGAGAGCTGAAATTATATGTACAGACTCCTTGGCCAATGGGGATTCTAAATTGTAGATTTGGTGACCCTGTGGCCCCAAATAAGGGCCTCACAGGCCATTATCTAAAATCCTGTTTTCATCTTTTTCTCCGGAACAAAAAGATCTAGAAGGCTGTAATATTGTATGCAAACTCTTTAGCCAATGGGGATTCAAACTTGTAAATTTGGTGACCCTGTGACCCCAAATATGGGCCACAGCCTAAAAAAACCTTTGAAAATGAATTATGAACTCATATTTTATGACACTTCAATCACAATGATTTGAAATATATGTCAAATTGAGATAACAATCTACATTGTGGACATGTTTGTCAAATTGATGTAATCAATGTGAAATGAGAACTATTGAATAGCCTATGAACTGAAAATTGTGACAAGGCATAAAGGACTAAATTGAAGAGGAGTTAAGAATTCTTTTATTTTACATGAGATATGTGAACTGCATATGACTGGTGATGAAATGATAAGATAAGATTATTTTCATCTTCTTCTCCAGAATAAAAAGACCTAGAAGGCTGTTAGTTGTGTAAAGAGTCTTTAGCCAATGGAGATTCTAAATTGTAGATTTGGTGACCCTGTGGCCCCAAATTAGGGCCCCACAGGCCATTACCTAAAATCCTGTTTTCATCTTTTTCTCCGGAACAAAAAGATCTAGAAGGCTGTAATATTGTATGCAAACTCTTTAGCCAATGGGGATTCAAACTTGTACATTTGGTGACCCTGTGACCCCAAATATGGGCCACAGCCTAAAAAAACCTTTGAAAATGAATTTTGAACTGATATTTTATGACACTTCAATCACAATGATTTGAAATATATGTCGACTTGAGATAACAATCTACATTGTGGACATGTTTGACAAATTGATGTAATCAATGTGAAATGAGAACTATTGAATAGCCTATGAACTGAAAATTGTGACAAGGCATAAAGGACAAACTTGAAGAGGAGTTAAGAATTCTTTTATGTTACATGAGATATGTGAACTGCATATGACTGGTGATGAAATGATAAGATAAGATTATTTTCATCTTCTTCTCCAGAACGAAAAGACCTAGAAGGTTGTCATGTTGTGTAAAGAGTCTTTAGCCAATGGAGATTCTAAATTGTAGATTTGGTGACCCTGTGGCCCCAAATAAGGGCCTCACAGGTAATTACTTAAAATTCTGTTTTCATCTTTTTCTCCGGAACAAAAAGATCTAGAAGGCTGTAATATTGTATGCAAACTCTTTAGCCAATGGGGATTCTAACTTATAAATTGGGTGACCCTGTGACCCCAAATATGAGCCACAGCCTAAAAAACCCTTTGAAAATGAATTTTGAACTGATATTTTATGACACTTCAATCACAATGATTTGAAATATATGTCGAATTGAGATAACAATCTACATTGTGGACATGTTTGTCAAATTGATGTAATCAATGTGAAATGAGAACTATTGAATAGCCTATGAACTGAAAATTGTGACAAGGCATAAAGGACTAAATTGAAGAGGAGTTAAGAATTCTTTTATTTTACATGAGATATGTGAACTGCATATGACTGGTGATGAAATGATAAGATAAGATTATTTTCATCTTCTTCTCCAGAATAAAAAGACCTAGAAGGCTGTTAGTTGTGTAAAGAGTCTTTAGCCAATGGAGATTCTAAATTGTAGATTTGGTGACCCTGTGGCCCCAAATAAGGGCCCCAGACTCACAGGCCATTACCTAAAATCCTGTTTTCATCTTTTTCTCCGGAACAAAAAGATCTAGAAGGCTGTAATATTGTATGCAAACTCTTTAGCCAATGGGGATTCAAACTTGTAAATTTGGTGACCCTGTGACCCCAAATATGGGCCACAGCCTAAAAAAACCTTTGAAAATGAATTTTGAACTCATATTTTATGACACTTCAATCACAATGATTTGAAATATATGTCGACCTGAGATAACAATCTTCATTGTGGACATGTTTGTCAAATTGATGTAATCAATGTGAAATGAGAACTATTGAATAGCCTATGAACTGAAAATTGTGACAAGGCATAAAGGACTAAATTGAAGAGGAGTTAAGAGTTCTTTTATTTTACATGAGATATGTGAACTGCATAGGACTGGTGATGAAATGATAAGATAAGATTATTTTCATCTTCTTCTCCAGAAGGAAAAGACCTAGAAGGTTGTCATGTTGTGTAATGTGTCTTTAGCCAATTGAGATTCTAAATTGTAGATTTGGTGACCCTGTGGCCCCACATAAGGGCCTCACAGGCCATTACCTAAAATCCTGTTTTCATCTTTTTCTCCGGAACAAAAAGATCTAGAAGGCTGTAATATTGTATGCAAACTCTTTAGCCAATGGGAATTCAAACTTGTAAATTTGGTGACCCTGTGACCCCAAATATGGGCCACAGCCTAAAAAAACCTTTGAAAATGAATTATGAACTCATATTTTATGACACTTCAATCACAATGATTTGAAATATATGTCGAATTGAGATAACAATCTACATTGTGGACATGTTTGTCAAATTGATGTAATCAATGTGAAATGAGAACTATTGAATAGCCTATGAACTGAAAATTGTGACAAGGCATAAAGGACTAAATTGAAGAGGAGTTAAGACTTCTTTTATTTTACATGAGATATGTGAACTGCATATGACTGGTGATGAAATGATAAGATAAGATTATTTTCATCTTCTTCTCCAGAAGGAAAAGACCTAGAAGGTTGTCATGTTGTGTAATGTGTCTTTAGCCAATGGAGATTCTAAATTGTAGATTTGGTGACCCTGTGGCCCCACATAAGGGCCTCACAGGCCATTACCTAAAATCCTGTTTTCATCTTTTTCTCCGGAACAAAAATATCTAGAAGGCTGTAATATTGTATGCAAACTCTTTAGCCAATGGGGATTCAAACTTGTAAATTTGGTGACCCTGTGACCCCAAATATGGGCAACAGCCTAAAAAAAACTTTGAAAATGAATTATGAACTCATATTTTATGACACTTCAATCACAATGATTTGAAATATATGTCGAATTGAGATAACAATCTACATTGTGGACATGTTTGTCAAATTGATGTAATCAATGTGAAATGAGAACTATTGAATAGCCCATGAACTGAAAATTGTGACAAGGCATAAAGGACTAAATTGAAGAGGAGTTAAGAGTTTTTTTATTTTACATGAGATATGTGAACTGCATAGGACTGGTGATGAAATGATAAGATAAGATTATTTTCATCTTCTTCTCCAGAAGGAAAAGACCTAGAAGGTTGTCATGTTGTGTAATGTGTCTTTAGCCAATTGAGATTCTAAATTGTAGATTTGGTGACCCTGTGGCCCCACATAAGGGCCTCACAGGCCATTACCTAAAATCCTGTTTTCATCTTTTTCTCCGGAACAAAAAGATCTAGAAGGCTGTAATATTGTATGCAAACTCTTTAGCCAATGGGAATTCAAACTTGTAAATTTGGTGACCCTGTGACCCCAAATATGGGCCACAGCCTAAAATAACCTTTGAAAATGAATTATGAACTCATATTTTATGACACTTCAATCACAATGATTTGAAATATATGTCGAATTGAGATAACAATCTACATTGTGGACATGTTTGTCAAATTGATGTAATCAATGTGAAATGAGAACTATTGAATAGCCTATGAACTGAAAATTGTGACAAGGCATAAAGGACTAAATTGAAGAGGAGTTAAGAATTCTTTTATTTTACATGAGATATGTGCACTGCATATGACTGGTGATGAAATGATAAGATAAGATTATTTTCATCTTCTTCTCCAGAAGGAAAAGACCTAGAAGGCTGTTAGTTGTGTAAAGAGTCTTTAGCCAATGGAGATTCTAAATTGTAGATTTGGTGACCCTGTGGCCCCAAATAAGGGCCTCACAGGTCATTACTTAAAATCCTGTTTTCATCTTTTTCTCCGGAACAAAAAGATCTAGAAGGCTGTAATATTGTATGCAAACTCTTTAGCCAATGGGGATTCTAACTTGTAAATTTGGTGACCCTGTGACCCCAAATATTGTCCACAGCCTAAAAAACCTTTGAAAATGAATTTTGAACTGATATTTTAGGACAATTCAATCACTTTATTTGAAATATATATCTACTTGAGATAACAATCTACATTGTTGACATGTTTGTCAAATTGATGTAATCAATGTGAAATGAGAACTATTGAATAGCCTATGAACTGAAAATTGCGACACGGCATAAAGGATTAAATTGAAGAGGAGTTAAGAATTCTTTTATTTTACATGAGATATGTGAACTGCATATGACTGGTGATGAAATGATAAGATAAGATTATTTTCATCTTTTCCTCCAGAACGAAAAGACCTAGAAGGTTGTCATGTTGTGTAAAGAGTCTTTAGCCAATGGAGATTCTAAATTGTAGATTTGGTGACCCAGTGGCCCCAAATAAGGGCCTCGCAGGCCATTACCTAAAATCCTGTTTTCATCCAGAACAAACTAGAAGGAATATTTTGTTCAGAATGTTTAGATGTTTGGATGACAAGGCTTAGAACCGAGATTGTTTAGCCAAGGTGATTCTAAATTGTACTATGTACGTACCATGAGATTCATCACATTGCCTGTTCTCTTTAAGCCTTATACAGTTAGATCAGTGCTGCCAGTGTTTAGTGCAAGCAAGAGTCTATTACATAATTTGTTGGTAAAACACAAAAAACACAGCTGGCTTGTAACCAGAGCCAAGGGGTCAGAATATTGCATAATCTCCTGTGTGTTGACCTTGCTGAGTGCTCTCTCTCAATTTCAAGAATAAGATTTGTCAGGGTTAGGGATTGTACATTATATTGAGACAACATATTTCTGTCTTCATCATCAAACAAAATAAACTCTGATGAGCTACAGAGTCCATGGCTCTATTTTTTCTTGTTTTTAAAGTTCTCTGATTCTTACAAATCATGTGTCAACTTGTACGAAATTCTAAGCTGAATATTTTTCATCGTATATATGATTTTCTATCTTTAGCGGTTGAGGCTAGAGAGGTCATAATAACTAAAAAAAACTTGACAAATATATATATTTTCTATCTGGCTGTCAGATAGAAGTCGGGTCAATATCGGGAAAATACCCCCTCAACCCCATAAATATTGCCAAATAGAGTCACATAAGTCACAACCTATTTAAAAAAACTATTTTCATCTTTTCTCCAGTACCAAAAGGTCTAGAAAGCTGAAATGTCATGTACAGACCCCTTGGCCGATGGGGATTTTCAATTGTAGGTTTGGTGACCCCGTGACCCAATATATGGGTCACACTGCAGTCATGACATAGAAACCTATTTTCATTTATTTATCCAGTGTGAAAAGCCATAGAAAGTTGAAATGTTGTGTGCAGACTCCTTGGCACTTGTGGATTCTTAATTGTTGGTCTCAGACCTATTTTTCTTTTTCTCAAGCGTTTAAGTGCTTGAAATTTGTTACACCTGTGATAAATTCTCCTGGAAAATTGACATTTTGAAATTGACTTGATGAATATACAGTAGAACACTGGTATAGCGAACACCGATATAGCAAACAAACGGATATAGCGAAGAAATTAATAAGTCCCATCAAAAGCCCTATATGATATGCCAAACACAAATAGCGAACAACGGATATAGCAAACTGAATTCTTTGGTCCCTTGGAGTTTTGATATCCTTGTTTAGGTCAGAGGTAGATAAATCTTTTTTTGAACAATTTCATCAGGATTGCAAACTTGTTATTTCTGTTGCAGATTGTGAAAGCAATGACACCTCAACCCCATGTGCAGAAATTGTTCAAGATAATGACATAGTCAGCTCACAAACAGATCACCATGAGAAGGTCACCAAATACACAGACAATGTTCAAATTACAGATCAAGTTCAAGACAATTGTTCTGCAGCCATGGATTTTCTCTCCCTGGAGAGAAACCATGACGAGCTCCAGAAAACGTTAGGTCCAGAATCTAAGAACAAACAGGAGGAGTTTGATGCTGAAAACAAACGGGAGGAGTTTGAAGCTGAGAACAAATGTGAGGAATTTGATGCTAAGGACAAACAGGAGTTTGACGCTGTGAACAAATGTGAGGAGTTTGACACTGAGAACAAACAGGAGGAGTTTGACACTGAGAACAAACAGGAGGAGTTTGATGCTGAGCATAAATGGGAGGAATTTGACGCTGAGAACAAACAGGGGGAGTTTGACGCTAACGACAAACAGGAGGAGTTTGATGCTGAGAACAAACAGGAGGAGTTTGATGCTGAGAACAAACAGGAATTTGATGTTGAGAACAAACAGGAGTTTGACACTGATAACAAACAGGAGTTTGATGCTAAGAACAAACAGGAGTTTGACGCTAAGAACAAACAGGAGTTTGATGCTAAGAACAAACAGGAGTTTGACGCTAAGAACAAACAGGAGTTTAATGCTGTGAACACATGTGAGGAGTTTGATGCTAAGGACAAACAGGAGGAGTTTGACGCTAAGAACAAAGAGGAGTTTGATGCTAAGAACAAACAGGAGTTTGACGCTGTGAACAAATGTGAGGAGTTTGATGCCAAGAACATACAGGAGTTTGACGCTAAGAACAAACAGGAGGAATTTGACGTTGAGAACAAACAGGAGTTTGACGCTGAGAACAAACAGGAAGAGTTTGATGCCAAGAACATACAGGAGTTTGATGCCAAGAACAAACAGGAATTTGATGCTAAGAACAAACAGGAGTTTGATGCTGTGAACAAATGTGAGGAGTTTGATGCAAAGAACAAACAGGAGTTTGACGCTGTGAACAAATGTGAGGTGTTTGATGCTAAGGACAAACAGGAGAAGTTTGACGATGAGAACAAACAGGAGGAGTTTGATGCTAGAGGAGTCAAACTCGGGACCAGCAATAATGATAAACTCTCAAAAAGTAGAAAGAACATCAAAAGAAACAAAAGTAAGACTGACAGCACAGATCTTTTAGAACACAAAACTTCCTCTCATGCCATCACCTCCTTGAGAAGAAGTGGAGAATTATTTAAAAAAAGAAAATCTGTTGCTTCTCAATCTGACACTGACGAATCCAGAAAGAGAAAAAGCAAACTTGGAATTGATAGAGAGTGCTTGTCTGAAAAACCCAAATATGTTTATGCTTGTGATTGTGGATTTACTGCATTATTCCCCAAAGATGTGCAAGATCATTTCAAAGATTGTGCTCTCTCTCCCAACTTCATTCACTGTAGTTTCAGGACAAATAGGTTCCCATACGTAGTTCAACATCTTGATTTCCAATTACTAAATGATGAAGGAACTGGGTTTGACTTTGGAAGCAGAAAGGATTCTTTAGAAAATGTTTCAAAGAAGAAGAAAAGAGTGAGACCAAAGAAAGACAAAATAATGACTGGTTTAGCCCAAAAAAGTGGTGAAATAACTAAAGGAAAACTGGTTGAATGTCAAGAAACTGCTCTTAGGAAGAAAAGAGGAAGACCAAAGAAAGACAAAATAATGACTGGTTTAGCCCAAAAAAGTGGTGAAATAACTAAAGGAAAACTGGTTGAATGTCCAGAAACTGCTCTTAGGAAGAAAAGAGGAAGACCAAAGAAAGACAAAATAATGACCTGTTTAGCCCAAAAAAGTGGTGAAATAACTAAATAAAAACTGGTTGAATGTCCAGAAACTGCTCTTAGGAAGAAAAGAGGAAGACCAAAGAAGGACAAACTACTTAAGACTGCTTCAGCCAACAATAGTGGTGAAATAACTACAGGAAAACTTTTTGACTGTCCAAAAACTGCTCTTATGAAGAAGATAAGAAGAAGACCCAAAAACAAACCAAATGAAAAGAGAGTTGAAAGTGGAGAGATTGAAACACAGGCAATCAAATATGTCAAGTATTCATGTGACCAGAATCCCTCTTTAGCAGAGTCATCAGTGAATAAGAGGAAAGGACACTTCACAGAAGATCAAGAAAACTGTCTTGTGAAAAGACAAAGAGAATGTTTAAGCAATGAGAGAAAGGATAGTGAAAACACAGAGGACATTTGTGGTTCTTTGTCTTGTTGTACAGTACATGGAGATGTTGCTTTACAGAAAGAGTCTGTTGGTGTTCACATGCTTGATCAAACCAACTCTTCTGTTAATCTTTGTCACAGATGCAAACAGCAAGAAGAACCTTGCTATGAGAACATTTTGAAGAAGATGACAGTTGAGTGTGGAGTGGACACTGCATTTCCCTCTCAAGTCCCCTGGAGAAGCCATGGAGGTGACACTGCAAAAGATGATGAATCTGTGGAAAGAGCAAGTACACTTTTAGCACCATGTGAGTACGTTAAGACACAATTAGAGGACCAAGATGACAGAGATCTGTGTGACCTAGAGGGCAAACGTATTAAACCTTTGATCCAGCTTCAAGAGGTTCCATCATATTTAGTGGCTTCTGCAAACCAATTGACTCATTCGTTGAACCCAAAAGATGGATACCAGATTGATTGCTCACCAAGTCATCAGTATCCAAGCCGTACCTCAAATGCAACTATTTCAGGAGTTGAGCCTTCTGCCATGCATCCAAGAGATCAGGACTACACTGTTGTAAATCAGGATTACTCTGTATTAGATCAGGATTACAATGTAGTTTATCAGGATTACAATGTAGTTCATCGAGATGACAATGTAGTACATCAGGATGACAATGTACATCAGGATTCTTCTGGAGTACATCAGGTTTACTCGGCAGTAGATCAGGATTACTCTCAAGATTACAATGTAGTAGACCAGGATTTATCTGGAGAAGACCAGGATATCTCTGCAGGACATCAGGATTACAGTGTAGTAGATCAGGATTTTTCTGCAGTACATCAGGATTACAATGTTGAAGATCAGGATTTCTCTGGAGAAGATCAGGATTTCTCTGCAGTACATCAGGATTACAATGTTGAAGATCAGGATTTCTCTGCAGTACATCAGGATTACAGTGTAGTAGATCAGGATTTATCTGCAGGACATCAGGATTACAATGTAGTAGATCAGAATTTCTTTGGAGTACATCAGAATTTTTCTGCGATACATCAGGATTACAGAGATCAGGATTTCTCTGCAATATATCCAAATCAGCAAGAGATCATTTCAAATGAAATATACTGTTTACCAACACATCAAACTTTGTCAATTGAGCCCTGTTCAGATGACTTTTCATACTATTATTATTTTGATTCTGAAGCAGGGACTCTTCCATTTCGTGATGGTAATCTAAATGATGTAGTTTTGGATCTGACAACAAACAGGGCCTCTTATGAACCAGCTTTACAGAGTCCATCTTTTGGAAATTCATCAGTGAATATGAAGCCAGAGAATTGGGAAGACACAGACCCTCAGAGGGAGAACTCTTGTGATCAAGAATATTTTCAAGGAGGTTTTATTCAGCACTTTCCAACTACAGTGCACAGTCACAGTACCACATGTGAGAATTTAACAGATTGTGAAACACCTGTTGCAAATGTGTCTTGTGATGCAAAAGGTTTAGAGGATTCAGTTAGGAATTTAGTCAATGCCAATCCAAGTGACAGATCAAAGATTCAAACTTTAGAGCAGTTTTATTCAACTGAAGTTGACAAATCTTCAATGATATTTACAGACCCACCAAACAGAAAACAACATGCTCATTGGTCACCTGACAACCAGCTCACAACATGTCTCACTCAACCTTTGGCACCAGCCACCCTATTCTTTCAAACAACTGCAGGAGTTCCTTCTTTATTCGAAGAAGTCTATGAAAAGCAATTGCAACAGCAGACAAACACGTTTCTCACTGATGTGGATCACCAAAAAGATTTCACTGCCTCAGATTCTGAATTGGATCATTGTGTAGAACGACACAAATGTGTTCCAGACGTTTGTGCACCGAATCCACATCACACATCCACATCACAAGCACCCACAGTCCTTCAAGTTTCTGACAGTCATGGTGAAGCAACAGGAAGTGTTCAAGAGGAAAGTCTTCAAACAACAAGTACAAAACTTGGCCACTGTTCATCATCTGAATCACCTGTGTTGTCCACAGTTACATCTCCTTCTTATCGTTCAAATATCTCCAGACAAATTTCTCCAGAAAAGGTTTACCAGGATTCTAAAGCAAATGACTTTGAGGTAGATGTAGAACCTATCTGCAAATCGACATCTGAAAACATGCCAAGTTCTCTTCTGGATAATGATAGTGCTGCAGACATTTTTGCTGAATGTGAAAACTCACATCATGAACACTTTCCTCTAAACTCCTTTTCTTCTACTGATGAGCTGATCAACCAGCAGCATAAGGATGATGACAGTGCTCCTGACAATTGTTCTATGTATGAAAATTCAAATCATGAACACTTTCCTCTGAACTCATTTTTTTCTGATGAGCTGATCTCTGAGCATGAAGCTGCCTTGTTGCTGACACAGCTGTGTGAAGATTCACGGACCAACATGGACATGAATAGTGATATAAGTGATGACAATCTGAACCTTAGCATCTTTGATCTCTCAACAGAAATGGGCAGCAGCATTGGAAGTCTCAATGATAGTCATGAACAAATCCAAGAACAAGAACAGAACCATGGTTCTGATTTGGAAAAAGTTGAAAATTCTGCCCAGCTGGCAGAAGCTTCTGCTGGATACCAAGCAGAAGATGAAACTATTTTGTTTGTAATGGCAGACTCAGTCACGTCATTATTCTCCGATAGAAAACCTGATGGACTGCTCACACCACCCCCCAACGAGTGTGAGGTAGTAGAGGTCAAATCTCGTCAACATCCAACTATCAATGTAGACAAAAGAACTTTGCATTCAGGTATATCTGATTATCATGTTATTCTTGCAAGTCACGATTTGAAAATAAAAATTGGAAAAATTTCGGCCCAGTACAGTGATGGGAGTCAAAGTCCAAGATGCATAAATGAAACGACTAAAGAGAGTCCAGAAGACAGCACATGTCATCCTCACTGCATGATCAATCCAGATGCACCGAGGGTTCTGACATCTGCACCGAGGGTTCTGACATCTGCACCGAGGGTTCTGACATCTGCACCGACGGTTCTGACATCTAAGGTTGATGCTGTTCCTCAGCTCATGAGCAAGTGGTCCTCAGTTGTGTTCTGTGAGAAGTGCAGCTTCACATGTGTTATACTGGAGAACCTCTTCGTGCACTACTGGAGCAGCCACAGACTGGAGCAAATGTTTCTCTGCCCTGGCTGCAGGTCTGTGTTCATCTACCTGGACGCCTACAAGAAACATGTTGTGGAGTGTGTGGAGCAGTGATATGGGCTGTGTGTGGAGGGGATGGTGTGAGGGAAAGGTAGGATGTTGTTGTGTGTCAGGAGCAGTGTTATGGGCTGTGTGTGGAGGGGATGGTGTGAGGGAAAGGTAGGATGTTGTTGTGTGTCAGGAGCATTGATATGGGCTGTGTGTGGAGGGGATGGTGTGAGGGAAAGGTAGGATGTTGTTGTGTGTCAGGAGCAGTGATATGGGCTGTGTGTGGAGGGGATGGTGTGAGGGAAAGGTAGGATGTTGTTGTGTGTCAGGAGCATTGATATGGGCGGTGTGTGGAGGGGATGGTGTGAGGGAAAGGTAGGATGTTGTTGTGTGTCAGGAGCAGTGATATGGGCTGTGTGTGGAGTGGGTGGTTTGAAAATAATCTGAAGGTTTCCAATATAGCTGCAAATTTGTCTGTAGCAGTATATCTGGATGTTTACAAAAACCTGTGGGAGAACACCATGAACAATGTGAGATATGCAGTGACATGAGCTTTCTATGTTTAAATCTTGAGAGATCATATACCAGCAATGTTAAACTCCTCAGGAAAGATTTTTTATCCACAGCAGTTGCTCAAGTGTAACTAAAAGGAAGGATGCACATTCTTTCTATGGAGTAAATGTATGAAATTTCAGGATATTTTACTGCTGAGTTGAGGGTGTTACTATAAGTGGAACAATATCTGCTTGAAGTAACGCTGGGATGTTTTGATGTATCATTTCAACACTCATCAAAGGTTGAAAATTGGAATTCGGAGTGTTTTGTTTTCTTTTACAAAACATTGATACATCTTGTTGATGTTTAACTGTAGTTTGTTCTCCCAAATGACATATATTGGACATTTTGTCATAATTTCGTGTATGCATGGAAATCAACAACTTTCCAATGCAAGGGATGACTCTTGCCAGTCTCCATTACTGGCTGATTTAGGCCTTGCAGTATTTCCTTAAGAAATCTGTGTTTAGAAATCCAGACCCGCTGTGCATTTCTAGTGCAGCGATTCGCTATCTTGACACAACATAGAGAGGGAAATACCGCAAGGGTTAAATCAGCCAGTACTGCAGACTGGCAAGAGTTATGCCTTGCGTTTGGAAGTTGGGAAATCAACTGATGAAACCATTCATTCTGAGGTAATTGTGCAATTAGTTTGCAAAGCTAAAATAGAGATCGCATTACAAGTTAAATATTTACAAAGTGTTCAAAATGGGGATGTTTGATGTTTGAATCCCCTGAATCCCATCTTTGAATCCAACCCACTGTTTATGGCTCATGAAAGTATCTCATTCGAACCCTCCCTCCCCCTTTTCAAATGTTTTTCATGTAAATTTAATGGACCCCTTCCCCCTTTCAAAATGACTCTCAGAAGGAGAGAGGAGAGGATGGTGTTCGAACCTCTGGATCCCACCACTTTTACATGATCATATTGGACTCTGAGAAGGAGAGAGGAGAGGATGGGGTTCGAACCTCTGGATCCACCACTTTTACATGATCATATTGGACTCTGAGAAGGAGAGAGGAGAGGATGGGGTTCGAACCTCTGGATCCCACCACTTTTACATGATCATATTGGACTCTCAGAAGGAGAGAGGAGAGGATGGGGTTCGAACCTCTGGATCCCACCACTTTTACATGATCATATTGGACTCTCAGAAGGAGAGAGGAGAGGATGGGGTTCGAACCTCTGGAACCCACCACTTTTACATGATCATATTGGACTCTCAGAAGGAGAGAGGAGAGGATGGGGTTCGAACCTCTGGATCCACCACTTTTACATGATCATATTGGACTCTCAGAAGGAGAGAGGAGAGGATGGGGTTCGAACCTCTGGATCCACCACTTTTACATGATCATATTGGACTCTCAGAAGGAGAGAGGAGAGGATGGGGTTCGAACCTCTGGATCCCACCACTTTTACATGATCATATTGGACTCTCAGAAGGAGAGAGGAGAGGATGGGGTTCGAACCTCTGGATCCCACCACTTTTACATGATCATATTGGACTCTCAGAAGGAGAGAGGAGAGGATGGGGTTCGAACCTCTGGAACCCACCACTTTTACATGATCATATTGGACTCTCAGAAGGAGAGAGGAGAGGATGGGGTTCGAACCTCTGGATCCACCACTTTTACATGATCATATTGGACTCTCAGAAGGAGAGAGGAGAGGATGGGGTTCGAACCTCTGGATCCACCACTTTTACATGATCATATTGGACTCTCAGAAGGAGAGAGGAGAGGATGGGGTTCGAACCTCTGGATCCACCACTTTTACATGATCATATTGGACTCTCAGAAGGAGAGAGGAGAGGATGGGGTTCGAACCTCTGGATCCCACCACTTTTACATGATCATATTGGACTCTCAGAAGGAGAGAGGAGAGGATGGGGTTCGAACCTCTGGATCCCACCACTTTTACATGATCATATTGGACTCTCAGAAGGAGAGAGGAGAGGATGGGGTTCGAACCTCTGGATCCACCACTTTTACATGATCATATTGGACTCTCAGAAGGAGAGAGGAGAGGATGGGGTTCGAACCTCTGGATCCCACCACTTCTTATAAGTGTAAATCATTTTGATATCACATGATCATATTAGCATTGTTTGTAAAGAATTTTGCGTCCTAGAAATAATTAATTTCAGAAGGAAAATTAAGTATATTGATGTCCGTTGTTATTGGGAATATAACTTTGACAACATATTGATGTTATGACTGATTGAATATACTCTTCATAAAGTATGTTGTTAATAGAATTATATTTTTCAAATGGAATATGTTCTCTATAATAATATGTTAATGTTACTCACAAAGAATCTTGTTGTGATATATTTTCGAACTATTTCGTTTGTTTTCATTAATTAATTTTGATTAATACTTGTCCTTTATGCCATGTTATCAATAAGGATGTTTGATGAACAGATTTTCTGTTTTAAAAAAAACTTTAAAAAATATTATAAAGGTCCTACCAAATTACCTGCATGTTTAATTTAAGGTTTACATATAATACTGTTATGAAATTAAAATGTCATCTTCGCCTCTTTGCATTATCTGTGCACTTAACTTGGTTTTTTTTTCAGGTTTCATAGTATTACTATACAGATAATAATTTTATAAAATAGTTCCTGACCTTTGGATATTGAAGAACATGTGGCAGCTGGTATGTCACCTGTTCTTTTAAGAGCTGTTAGATTTTTGTTTGGAATTAAGATAATGAAAAAGGTCAATTGTCTTCAAAATGTTCTTTAAAGCATAAAACATACATTGGTTAAAAAAAGCTTTGCTGTATTACATGAAAATGTTTGGTTGAATAAATAAAACTGCTATTTAACTAAGATGCTTGTTTGATTACTAGAAGACTGAAACTGCTGAATTCCAAGACATAATACAAAACAAAAAGTGGATAAATGCACGGACTTAATGTAATTAAGTCTGTGATAAATGTAAAGGCTAAAACAAGAGTTTGTATGGAAAAGTAAGAGAAATTTGGAAAAAGGTCAAATGTAAGTTCCCTAAGCGAAGGGCTTACCTTTTAAGTTTTATTGAAGGAGGACGTTTTTATTGTTTTTCACCTGTCCGTCTGTCTGTCCGTCCACCTGTCTGTGTGTTTGTCCACAAAAACTTTAACCTTGGCCATAACTTTGGATTGCTCAGAGCTAGGGCTTTCATACTTGGCATGTGTATACCTTGTGCTGAGACCTTTCAGATGAGGTCATCATATTTGACCTTGTGACCTTGACCTTGCCACAGTGGACATTTTCATAAAACTTTAACCATGGCCATAACTTTGGATTGCTCAAAGCTAGGGCTTTATTAATACTTGGCATGTGCATACCTTGTGATGAGACCTTTCACATGAGGTCATCATATTTGACCTTGACCTTGCCGCAGTGGACATTTTCTGTAAAACTTTAACCTTGGCCATACCTTTGGATTGCTCAGAGCAAGGGCTTTCATACTTGGCATGTCATACCTTGTGATGAGACCTTCACAATAGGTCATCATATTTGACCTTGTGACTTTGACCTTCCCGCAGTGGACATCCATGTTTAACAAACACATCTTGTTATCCCCCGCCGCGCGTTTAGCGCGAAGCGGGGGATATAGTATTCGGCTGCGTCCGTCCGTACGTCCGTCCGTCCGTCCGTCCGTACGTCCGTACGAAATGGAATAACTCAAATACCATTCACTGGATTCTTTTCATATTTTGCATATGGGTTCATCATAGGAAGAGTAATGTTCCTACAGTAGTTTGAGACCTTGACCTTCATTTCAAGGTCACAACGAGACTTTGTCATTTTACCCTTGTCAGCGGGATATCTCAATAACCATTCGCTGGATTCTCTTCATATTTTATACATAGCTTCTCCAAGGCAAGACGACGGGTTGATTAGATTTTGGTGACCTTGACATTATTTTCAAGGTCACAGCGGAACTTTGAAGTTTTCAACATGTTAATGTACATGTAAAGCTTGTCAGCGGAATATCTCAAGAACCATTCACTGGAATTCCATCATTTCTTGCACAAAGCACCTTCTAGGGATGATGATGGGCTGAATAGATTTTAGTGAAATTGACATTATTTTCAAGGTCACAGCAGAACTTTGAATTTTTCGACATGTTAATGTACATGTTAAGGTTGTCAGCAGAATAACTCAAGAACCATTCACCGAAATTTCATTATATCTTACAAAAAGCAAAAGGACTGATAAGATTTTGGTGACCTTGACATTATTCTCAAGGTCACAGTGGAATTTTAAATTTTTCGACATGTTGATGTACATGTGTGTAATACTTGTCAGCGGGATATCTCAAGAACCATTCACTGGAATTTCATCATATCTTACACAAAGGGTAGATTAGATTTTGATGACCTTGCCATTTTTCTCAAGGTCACAGTGGAACTTTGACTTTTTTAACATGTTTGACGGTCAATTTTGCTGATCTTGACATTATTTTTAAATTTTGAAGTATTAATTTGCGGCGGGGGATCATGTCACCTTAGTGACAACTACTTGTTGTTTAATGAATTACATATATTCTGTCTTGTGCTGAAGATCATAATGCAGCACTACCTGTGACTGTGTCACTCTACTGTAATGAACAATCCATGAGATGTAGATTTGTTTATCTACAACAACATGACCACAGCCAATGAGAATACAAGCACGAGTGACCAGCCAGTGAAACAAGTCAAGGGGAGGTAAAAATAACTGGGTGATTTATGCCCTAGGTGGCATTTGTCCTAGGTGGCATTTGTCCTAGGTGGCAATTGTCCTAGGTCCCAGTGGGTTATTTCTGGGTGGTTTTGGTCCGGGTGGCTTTTGTCCTAGACCCCAAACACATGAAACAGTCAGCAACATTCCACTAAATACATACATCACTGGTGCTAGTTGAAAACCGAAAAAGTAGAATTTTATGAAAGCTTGATTGATGGATCCTTTGGAGAGCGACTCATGGTGGTCTGTCTAGTGGTTAAATCAATCTCATTAAAATCAGATCAAACTTAATTAACACATATTACTTGCTTGGTTTCTGAGTACTTTTCCACAGGGGTCATGTCTTGTAACCTTTTATGTGGGCTGTCACCTTCTATCAACTCAACCAATCACAGGCCTGCATTCATATGGAATCGTGCCCACATTTTACAAGCCTCATCACTGATTGGCTAGAGTATACGGTTTAAGACATACCCAAAGACATGGCCCCTATACGAATGGAGCAGTACTCAGCCCAATTTTTATGAGCGATCTGATTTCAATAAGATCGATAGTTAAAATGTCAAGCAACTGAAGACTCGCAGGAGTTATATCAGCCATGTCCATTCATTTGTATGTCACTGGAGAGGAGTTTATTGAGTTTTGTCACTTCACCAACTTCATCAACTCTGATAAAATAGTAAACACTTCTATTCCTCAATATAATCTCCGTTCGCCTAAATAAACATATCCCATTTGTCTTTCAAGCATTTGATACCGGTACCACTCTCATAGAAATCCACAGATTGGCCTAGTCTATTGTACCAACTTTGTTATATTTTGGATCTACTGTCTTAGATAGTCTAGATAGTGTAGGATATGGTTTGACCAAAAGCAGAGTCTGTAACAATGTAAACGACACTCCCACGCGAAAGAAACGGAAGTAAAGTTGCATGTCTACATCATTGTAATGGCCAATAGCATATACAAGAAAATATTACAGGGTCTCAATACTTCATATCGATTTAAGCTCCAGAGCTTTTTTTCAATTTGAATGAAAAAATTGCGTTTCATTTGCGTGTGTGTATATATTGAAGTGCAAAGATTTCACAAAGATGATAACGATACTTGTTTTTCCAAAAATATACTACTCAAAAGGAGTCAAGGGTCCAAAAAATATTTTGAAGAGGGCATTTCATCAGCCAGAACAAAATAAAACCCAGAACTGCGGGGCACAAATCCGGTTAGAATGAGTTCAATCTGGCATAAGACTGATTTCGTTATGCAGATCAAAAGACAAAACCATTGTGAGGATATTTTGAAAGCTCACCATTTCGAGCTTTGTGGCGTCCAACAAATGTCAAGATTACTCTGTCAAAAGGAGTAAACTGCCAAACAGCCTGAAGGAAGTGCACCAATTCTGGAAGAGAATCCGATTGCCTATGGTTGCAGGGATTGGGAAAGACACCTTCGATAATGGGCCTTTTAGTCATTTTCAGAATTTTAAATGGGCCATTCCCTTTTGTAGCAATAGTAAAATTTAAAATTTCAATAGGCCATTTTTTCATCCAATATGCAAAATGTCCCATGGCCCCTACCTTTCCCAATCTCTGGGTTGTTTCTGAGAGGTCAGGCCAACTTGTCCCATTGAAGTTGAATCGGTGCCAAATCAGGCGACTTTGCAGGCCAATCCATACGTTGAATGACATTTTGGGTCAGAAAATCGTTAACAAACCTTGCATGCTGTAGTCTGAAGCTGTTCCAATTTGGCAAAGACTGGGGGTTGAATATTGTGTGCTCTCTAACGATATCGTATAGTCTGGACGGATACCTGAATATCAGTTGCATTTCAAAACCTCTATATAGTTGTGACAGTTCGCTGATTGAATGCCATTTGAATGACAAACCGGCCTTGACGCCGTGACGTTGATCTTGGCCAGACAGACAGACTGTGGACAGTTGTGTAATGAGATGTTTTACTCATTAACGTAGCAATATATTATACAAACTTTGGTAATTAATGGCAAATTTGAGAAAACATAATATGCAAAAAACCTGCCACTGCGCCTTTATAGGGGCTGTAGTACTTTTTTTTTCAAATTTTATTTTTATTTTAAAGTTTAAATTTCCCACTCGTAATGACAGTTTATGTCATTTATATTTACTTAAGAGGGTATAACATCTTATTACACAAACCAATTATCCGTAGTGGTAATAACGGTGTTGCGTATAAAGCAAAAACTGCATGGCGACCATTTTAATGTGAACACATTTTATTATTTTGAATTACAAACACTACTTCCAAGGCTTTACCGAACCATGTACGTTCATTTTTAACTCATCTGGCCAGAAAGGCCCGATGTGCTTATGGCATGGCATGGTGTCCGCCGTCCATCCGTCCGTCCACCTCTAAACTTACCTCAAACAAGGTCATAGGTGTAACAACCTTAAAAACCTATTTTCATCTTCTTCGCCAGTTCCAAAAGGTATTGAGAGCTTAAATGTTGTGTGCAGACTCCATTGCCAATGGAGATTCTAAATTGTAGATTTCGTGACCCCCGACTCCAAATAGGGTCATAGGGGTCACGACCTTTGAAAACCTATTTTCATCTTCTTCTTCAGTTCCAAAAGGTCTAGAGAGCTGAAAAGTTGTGTGCAGAGTCCTTGGCCAATTGGGATTCTTAATTGTAGATTTATTTGCAATAATCACTTGCTTGATAAGGGTGATAGTTTCTGCACCGAAATGCCTCATCTATGTAATAAAGAAGTTGACTATCCATAGAACTTGTTCTCCTTCATCGAATCATCTTCTAGAATGCCTATCAAAGAAGAAAACTTTCAAAAGCCGGACGTTTGACTTGGCTGTTGAAGACAATAAACTTCATTCATTGTAATACATCTACACATTTTTATATTTTTATATCGAATAGATACTGCATCCACATCAATTATTGAGTTGAAAAACTACTTCACACATGAAGTGCTTAAAGGTACATCCATTGTGTTGTTGTGGGTCACATATGCCAAACGTTAAAAAAGTTGTTAATCTTTCGAGAAGAACTGACTGTCACCGAAAATTGATATTTTGATGATAGTCAATTTAGTATATTGACGATATAAAAGTAAAAGTGTCGTTTTTGATCGAAAACCGGACAATACATCGCGTGTGCCGTGCGTGATAACTTTGGGTTGATAGTGTTAAATAGGTATTATAATTACTGTGCATGTAAATGGGACGCGTAGTTTTGGTTTCTGTAGATTTATAATGATGTTGCTCAATTTTAAATAAAAACTATTAAATGTGATATAATTGGCTATTGGGGATGAATATGCAAGTTGACTGAAATTATTTGAACTGAAATCTACACGTATCGTATGTTGGCACGTAATTCATCGAAATACAATTTTATGAAACACAATGGATGTATCAATTTATCTTATAGGTCTCTCACGAACTGGTAACCTGAATAATGAAGAAGATAAAGAAGGTTGTGTTGTGTTGTCAGGAGTCCTGCCATTCTCTCCCCACAGAGGTTACTCCCTTTAGATTTCCGATCCTACCCTCTGTTGTTTTACGCTTGAAATCGGGGGCAGAAAGGGAGTGTCCTGATTGGTTGCAATTGAATCTAGTTGTGCAATCAGCGACGCCGTTGTAAAGGTGACATTTGCCAATGACACGTCATAATGATAAAACAAACGTAAGACCAACGTTTTCTCGTTAATGCGTTTTCTTCGAAATATGCTATTTGATTTTGTGAAAACTATTGATCTTAAACATCCTTATAAATAAAGAAGACCAAATCAGAAACAACTACGAAAAGTAGTGCCATGGACTCTCTAGCTCATCAGGTTTTAAAAACTAAACTAGGTTCAAAAGGTTCAAAATGAAAATTTTCAAGTGGTCGTTGGGGTAACAAATATTGTGTATTTTTCATACTGGACATAATGAAATAACCGGTTTCGGAGGAGTGAGTGTTTAAGATTTTAGTAAATATGCCTGCCACGACCATAGTGTGGGGGATCGGGACCAAATGAACAAACTTTGGACCCCTAGATGCAAGGTACCTCTCCACACAAAAATTCAGCTTTGGGGCTCTAGAAGTTCTGGAGGAGTAGTAAAAAAAATAATTAAAGTTTACGGATGACGCCCGACGGCCCATGCCATATGACCATCTGGTCTTTGGGGTCTGATTGGTTGAAAATTATATCCTCCAACTTTAAGCTTCAGGACTCAGGGCCATATGTACAAACTAAACTGCCAGCCAAAAGAAAGTACTCACCTCAGTTGATTTTACCATGTATGATTTTCAATTACAAATATATCAAGTTTTCGATGTCATAATCTTAAACTGAAAAGTACAGGTGTTTAGTCAGCAGTCAAAGAATACTTCTACATGTCTTTTAATATAAAAAATATTAAATTTTAAATTTCTTAAAAATATAGTGTTGATAATACACAACTTGTTATTGGCATATAAGTCATATTCTATGTGAAAATTAATAAATGTGCCTGATTCTGCACACATTTACAACATTTAAAACATGGCAGGGGTTATGATGGTGTACATTTCATTAAACAAATATATTTTGAATAAAATTTGACCACCGTCAGCAATTAATTCCTTCAAACTACTACAGATAAGTAATACCAGTATTGTACCGAGCAATAGTCAAATGCATCTGATTTTTTTTTTAAATATTGAATTAATTGAAGGTAAGGTGAGTGCTTTCTTTTGTCTGGCACCCTAGGTACAATAATTTGTTCCAAATGATCCTAAAACACAGGTTCAGTTTAGAATTGCCGCTTTTTGTCACTGAAGTTGTTAACAATCATACAAAAAATTAGTTTTTGAAGAAGTCCAGCATTTCAAAATCATTGATGCGTTTTGAAGAGTGTATAGGACAAGGTGAAGTGAGTTTGGGTTATATCAAGAGTATTTAACTTATATCACGGCTGCTAGTATTATGACAAGGAGAAAGCCTGCAACGCTATGCTTTGCGGTGAAACCTGCGAGCATTGGCTGGAACTAGCGAACCATGGGTGGTACTACGCTGAAATTCAGTGTAGCATTGCCCCCAAACCTTACTGCGTGTAAAACATTCTCTACTGCAGACAAAGTTGCAGTGCCCCTGGCAAAAGACGAAACCGGTATATACATTTACTGATAACTTTATTCAGACAAGTTGTACAATGGTCATGTATACACACAAATCAAGGTTTTAAAAAACATCAGTGATGCCGACAAAAGTTTGTTAACTGTTACATTTTAAACAATGAAATTCAAAGGAAACCACTAATATACAATATTGAAGTATGGCTGTAAATGAAGTATTTATAAAGATTATTGTATCCGGTATTTGTTTTTCCGTTGCATGGTGAATATGAATTATAGTTATATATTTATACAGGGCTCCGTTCCATAACAGGGAGCGCTTATAATCGCTCATTGATCGCTCAATGTAGCGCTCAATGTAGCGCATTCTCTCCTGAACGACACGGTGCCATTCTTCAAAGTTTGCTCGCTTTGCTACGTAGCACTCCATTGAGCAATCGCGTTCAAGAGAGGTTTAAAAGTAATTGCTCATTGAGCGATTACTTTGAAACCTCTCTTGAACATGGCACAGGTATATCGCTATATAAGTCTCGCATGTTTCTTTACTGATGATAACAGAGATAAATAAATAAAAGTCTGAAAACAAAAACAAGATGATAGCAAAATGTATATTTGAGGACAAGATAAAACATTCATTTCATAAATACACAGAACTTGAGAACGAGAATGATAACAAATATGATATATAACGTTGAATCGATTATATATTGGACGTTTCGTAGTCAAAGTATTTCGTACATCGCCCATCTTGTATGTGTTATAAACTTATAAGCGTTGTTGAGGGGTTGGTAATTTGGCATAAGCTGGGTGTTATCTGGGAAGTTCAACAATAATCGGCGTGGCTAGCCGAATGAGAGGCTTAATAGTTTCATTGCTGGGTAAACTGAGAACTTGAAGGGTTGATTCCCTGCCCCGCAGAGAGACATGAGTTGTGAAACGTGCGGCGTTACCGTGGGGAAGTGACGTTATTCAACGTGTGCCTCTGTTCCCCCAGCAGTACAATTGATTACCTCAGTATAGAAGCATAGGAACTCGATATCGTAATTATAACGTAGGTAAAACGTAGGTAAAAAAAACCCTACCCCATACATAACATACTCTATGTTATATAGGGGTGTAGGTGTTTTTTTACCTACGTTTTACCTACTTTATAATTGCGATATCGAGTTCCAGTGTATGGAAGTGAAGGGAATGTGAGAGACAACCTTAACACTCTCAGTGAGTTGAGAATGTAAATGACACTGTAAGGCAATCATTCTCTCATGTAGATGTAATGAAACTAGATAAGGGGATGGTGATGTGGACGTATCATGGGTGAAAGCTTGGGTGATTACTCTTTCGGCAGTTCTGTGCTTTACAAGTTTAAAGGGGCAGTAGCAGGTTTTTTGCAAATTTTATTTTTTTCAAATTTCCCATGTATTATGATTGTTTATGTCATTTATATTTACTTTAGAGGGTAAAATATCTTATTACACAAACCATTTATCCGTAGTGGTAATAACGGTCTTGCGTTTAAAGCAAAAATGGTGGCCATTTTATTGTGAACACATTTTATTATTTCGAATGACAAAAACTATTCCGATGACTTTACGGAACCATTTACACTCATTTTTTAACTTGATTGTCCGAAGAGAGAAGGGTGTTTTACTATTGGTGACATTATTTTTCAAATCCATTTCATCGACTTATTTCAGTGAAAAAAAACGTGCTACTGCCCCTTTAAATTTCGAAATCCTTGAAATATTTAAGTTTTTTTTTACAATTTACCACCCTCATTCTCATGTAGGCCTGCAAAAGATGGAAATGGCGACATTATTAGCACTAACCAAAGGTTGCAAATTTGGTTAATTAGCCAATGAATGCAACATTACTCATACAAATTACAAAATGCTGAAAACATATACATTGGTTTCGTCCATGTTTTTATCAACTTTGATCAAAGTGGTGTTGGTGGACATTTAAAAATATCAACACAAATTTTGCAGAAGCTAATGCATGTTTCCCACAAGATCTTTCCAATCTAAGAGTTCAGATCCAATTTCTGAGGTGATGTCATCTCTTTTCAATCACAACAGACAGTCACAGCTATCCTGTGGTTAAGGAGACAGTGTTGTTATTTGTTTCCGTTACCGCAGAGTCTCGCGTGACTTCACGTTCCTAGTTTGTGATGGGCTCATTTCTCTAACTAGACCCACTTGATTCTTTCAACTTCTGTACCTGATCTTTCTTCTCCCGTTTGAAGAAGCCGGTCTAAAACGCAAAAAAAGTCATGTGTACAGCAGTCATCCAAGAAACAAATACCATACAGATATAAATAATGATCACACAGATTATAGATATATCTCAGATAGCACCGTGACCTGGTTAAACTGTACAGGTACAAACTAAGCAGATAGCATGATTGACTTATTAAACCGTACAAAATCACCTTAATGTTAAGATTCGCTTAGGTAACTGAATAGATAATTACGTCAATTGCAGTGTCCCGTCCATCCTCGATAATCCAGCGCTGGATTATCGAGGATGTGTCCCGTCATGTTATAATTCTTGCGCGATCTGATGCACCAAATACTGGGTTTTGTAACTGGGTCATTATATGTGTATTAGCTGACAGGATATTGTAAGCGATTGTATAATATTTCTTACAAGCGATTTTCTTATCAATTTGGTGGGCACCCAAATGGTTCACATGAGCAATGTGCTAATTATTAAGGTTTTGAAAAATAATAAAAAATTACCCGATAATTTTTTTTTTATGTTTGATAGCTTATATTGACGTGGTATATACTATTGAATGATAATATGATGACAACATTCTGAAATATAATTTCAAACGGACATGGGGTATTGACCTCGTTACTGCGAGTACATTTGTGAGCTATCAAATTGAATACTCTCCAATCTTTTTCTAACAGTTAATTCACAATCTAAAATACGTGCCCATTTACTGTACATATTTAGAATCCATTTGTTTCGTATATATATGTTTACTGTTTAGTGTTGCACTAACGTGAAGTAAATTGAAAGGATAGATTGGATTTGAACCAACACTGTGCATAAGATTTATATCCAACTTAGCGATATATGACAAAACAGCTCTTTTCATGCCTTCGTATGTTAAGAAATTTGTTTGGATATATAAATTTTCGTTGGAATTCTTCAAGATGTAACAGTCTACCCTCATGGTGTATAAGATCATTGATAAATACAACACCTTTTGTGTACCATGATTTGTACATAATGGGTTTTCCATCTATTTTTATTTCATCATTATTCCATAAAGACTGACTAACAAATTCGCATTCTGAAATGTCCGTTGTTTTACACTTACTAAGAAATACAGAGTATGACAATAGGACATCCTTAGCTTCCAGAAAGCATTAGTCATGTCTGGAATTAATTGATTTCTAATGTAGCTGCTATCTGAAAGCCAAAGTAAATTTTTTATCAACTAATCTGTTTGTGAAAATAGTACCCCATTTCTGTTCTCCACTTTGCAGTCTACTAATCCACCTAAGTTTTTGAGATGATATAATTTCTTTAATATTTGGTGCTTTTATTCCCCCATGCTCAGGTTTAAGAACTAATACATCTCGTTTGACTTTGTCCGGCTTACCCCTCCAAATGAAATTGAAACATTTCTTCTGGAATTTTTCAAGTGTGTGTTTTGGTGGGTCTGGCAGTGACGAAAATAAATGATTTAATTTTGGAAGTAAGAGAGATTTTAAGATAGTATTTCTGCCTAAAGGGATAAGATTTCGGGCTGACCAAACATTCATTTGATTTTCAATATAGGAAAAGCTGTCATCATAGTTTTGTTTTTCCATATTATCAAGATCAATATCGAAATTGATTCCCAAAAGAGAGAAACTCGTTTGAGTCCAATCCAATTTCCAATCTTGGCATAATTTGTATCGAGATCGTTTCTTGGATCCGATTAATCAGTTTAGAAAATTTTGAGAGTATTTAGTGTTGCATAAAGGCATTTTTCAGATCCGTCTAAAGTCAGAGTGGTGTCGTCGGCAAACTGTGCAAGAAGATACTCAATATTTCCTAAGTTTATCCCTTTAATTTCTGTATTGGTTTTAATCATAATGCCTAAAATTTCAACACAAAGAATGAATAGATATGGTGAAATCGGGTCACCTTGGCGACAGCCGCGTTGAATTTTGAAGGGTTCTGAGGCGAAACCATTCACAAGTACCGGTACACGTGATTCTATACCGTTATACAGAGTTTCAATCCATTGTATAATACTAGGACCAAAGTTAAAAAAACGTAAAACGTTTGTGAGATACGAGTATGTCCTATCGACTGAATCAAAGGCCTTTCCAAATCAATTAACAGTAATAAGCCAGGAACCTGAAATTTTTCCGTATATTCCATCAAGTCATAAATCAATCTTGTAACTTCCCCAATATATCTACCAGAGATAAAACCTTTTTGATCTTCACTGATAATATTTGGTAGCACTTTCTTAATTCTATTTGCGATGGCAGAAGCTCCAACCTTATATGAAGTATTTAACAGAGAAATAGGTCGCCAATTTTAAAGATATTTTTTAGGTTTTTTACCTTTTGGAACACAGGTTATCAACCTTTCAAGGAATTTTCTTGTATCTATGCTACGAAACTTAACTAGGCATACCTTAATTAAGTAAGAAAGCTTCAGCGCCTTTAATACTTGATATAATAAAAATTATCTCGTTAACCACAACTCGTATTTCTAATGTAGTCCATTTTAAATGGCTTTCAAAGACTCCCCTTTCTCCATATCATTTAACATATACAGAGTAAGAATACTATTATTATCTAGCCATTGGTATAACTTACATTTTCGTGAGATGTCAGCAAGTAGAACGTACCACAGCGCCTTTAACTAAGCCTACCTTATAGAGGATGACAAAGATGATGACGAGAAGAAGAAGACCCCCGATGACACTGACGATGATGATCCAGAGAGACACGGATTTCGGTGGATTTGCCGGATAAATGTGGGTCCCAATCTGTCCAAACAAACAAGAAGCTTCATAAGCATCTAGGAATGGCTTCTATTCTTTATATACGTCTCACATATTCTTGAGAATCACACATTGGTTCTAACAAAACGTGCGGATACACGAAATGCCTATGGAATTTCAACAGAACAATGTATACACTAAAATAACCTTAGATACACATGCGATGGAACCGAGGTTTGTTGGTACAGTTGGTACAAACACAAATGATACATAGGATGCGGATCTAGAGGGTGAGGGGTGTGTTCAGGGGGTTCAAAGCACCCCATCCCTCCCCCGTTTGAACATTTTGGCATGTAAACTTTATGGATCCCAAAGTGACCCCCCTCCCTTTTCAATGAGTGAACACCCTTTGAACATTTCTGGATCTGCCCCTGAGTGAACACCCTTTGAACATTTCTGGATCTGCTCCTGAGTGAACACCCTGTGAACATTTCTGGATCTGCCCCTGACTGAACTCCCTTTGAACATTTCTGGATCTGCCCCTGAGTGAACACCCTTTGAACAATTCTGGATCTGCCCCTGAGTGAACACCCTGTGAACATTTCTGGATCTGTTCCTGAGTGAACACCCTGTGAACATTTCTGGATCTGCCCCTGAGTGAACACCCTTTGAACATTTCTGGATCTGTTCCTGAGTGAACACCCTTTGAACATTTCTGGATCTGTTCCTGAGTGAACACCCTGTGAACATTTCTTGAACTGCCCCTGAGTGAACACCCTTTGAACATTTCTGGATCTGCCCCTGAGTGAACACCCTTTGAACAATTCTGGATCTGCCCCTGAGTGAACACCCTTTGAACAATTCTGGATCTGCCCCTGAGTGAACACCCTGTGAACATTTCTGGATCTGTTCCTGAGTGAACACCCTGTGAACATTTCTGGATCTGCCCCTGAGTGAACACCCTTTGAACATTTCTGGATCTGTTCCTGAGTGAACACCCTTTGAACATTTCTGGATCTGCTCCTGAGTGAACACCCTGTGAACATTTCTGGATCTGCCCCTGACTGAACTCCCTTTGAACATTTCTGGATCTGCCCCTGAGTGAACACCCTTTGAACATTTCTGGATCTGCCCCTGAGTGAACACCCTGTGAACATTTCTGGATCTGTTCCTGAGTGAACACCCTGTGAACATTTCTGGATCTGCCCCTGAGTGAACACCCTTTGAACATTTCTGGATCTGTTCCTGAGTGAACACCCTTTGAACATTTCTGGATCTGTTCCTGAGTGAACACCCTGTGAACATTTCTTGAACTGCCCCTGAGTGAACACCCTTTGAACATTTCTGGATCTGTTCCTGAGTGAACACCCTTTGAACATTTCTGGATCTGTTCCTGAGTGAACACCCTGTGAACATTTCTGGATCTGCCCCTGACTGAACTCCCTTTGAACATTTCTGGATCTGACCCTGACTGAACACCCTTTGAACATTTCTGGATCTGACCCTGAGTGAACTCCCTTTGAACATTTCTGGATCTGCCCCTGACTGAACACCCTTTGAACATTTCTGGATCTGCTCCTGAGTGAACACCCTGTGAACATTTCTGGATCTGCCCCTGACTGAACTCCCTTTGAACATTTCTGGATCTGCCCCTGAGTGAACACCCTTTGAACAATTCTGGATCTGCCCCTGAGTGAACACCCTGTGAACATTTCTGGATCTGTTCCTGAGTGAACACCCTGTGAACATTTCTGGATCTGCCCCTGAGTGAACACCCTTTGAACATTTCTGGATCTGTTCCTGAGTGAACACCCTTTGAACATTTCTGGATCTGTTCCTGAGTGAACACCCTTTGAACATTTCTGGATCTGTTCCTGAGTGAACACCCTGTGAACATTTCTGGATCTGCCCCTGACTGAACTCCCTTTGAACATTTCTGGATCTGACCCTGACTGAACACCCTTTGAACATTTCTGGATCTGACCCTGAGTGAACTCCCTTTGAACATTTCTGGATCTGCCCCTGACTGAACACCCTTTGAACATTTCTGGATCTGACCCTGAGTGAACTCCCTTTGAACATTTCTGAATCTGCCCCTGACTAAACTCCCTTTGAACATTTCTGGATCTGCCCCTGAGTGAACTCCCTTTGAACATTTCTGGATCTGCCCCTGAGTGAACACCCTTTGAACATTTCTGGATCTGCCCCTGAGTGAACTCCCTTTGAACATTTCTGGATCTGACCCTGAGTGAACTCCCTTTGAACATTTCTGGATCTGACCCTGAGTGAACACCCTGTGAACATATCTGGATCTGTCCCTGAGTGAACTCCCTTTGAACATTTCCGGATCTGCAGCTGAATAAACACCCTTTGAACATTTCTGGATCTGTCCCTGAGTGAACTCCCTTTGAACATTTCTGGATTTGCCCCTGAGTGAACACCCTTTGAACATTTCTGGATCTGCTCCTTAGTGAACACCCTGTGAACATTTCTGGATCTGCCCCTGAGTGAACTCCCTTTGAACATTTTTGGATCTGCCCCTGAGTGAACTCCCTTTGAACATTTCTGGATCTGCCCCTGAGTGAACACCCTTTGAACATTTCTGGATCTGTTCCTGAGTGAACACCCTGTGAACATTTCTGGATCTGCCCCTGACTGAACTCCCTTTGAACATTTCTGGATCTGCCCCTGAGTGAACACCCTTTGAACATTTCTGGATCTGTTCCTGAGTGAACACCCTGTGAACATTTCTTGATCTGCCCCTGACTGAACTCCCTTTGAACATTTCTGGATCTGCCCCTGACTGAACACCCTTTGAACATTTCTGGATCTGACCCTGAGTGAACTCCCTTTGAACATTTCTGGATCTGTCCCTGAGTGAACTACCTTTGAACATTTCTGGATCTGCCCCTGAGTGAACTCCCTTTGAACATTTCTGGATCTGCCCCTGAATAAACACCCTTTGAACATTTCTGGATCTGCCCCTGACTGAACACCCTTTGAACATTTCTGGATCTGACCCTGAGTGAACTCCCTTTGAACATTTCTGGATCTGTCCCTGAGTGAACTACCTTTGAACATTTCTGGATCTGCCCCTGAGTGAACTCCCTTTGACCATTTCTGGATCTGCCCCTGAATAAACACCCTTTGAACATTTCTGGATCTGTCCCTGAGTAAACACTCTCTGAACATTTCTTGATCTGCCCCTGAGTGAACACCCTCTGAACATTACTGGATCTGCCCCTGAGTGAACTCCCTTTGAACATTTCTGGATCTGACCCTGAGTGAACTCCCTTTGAACATTTCTGGATCTGACCCTGAGTGAACACCCTGTGAACATATCTGGATCTGTCCCTGAGTGAACTCCCTTTGAACATTTCCGGATCTGCAGCTGAATAAACACCCTTTGAACATTTCTGGATCTGTCCCTGAGTGAAGTCCCTTTGAACATTTCTGGATTTGCCCCTGAGTGAACTCCCTTTGAACGTTTCTGGATCTGCCCCTGAGTGAACATCCTTTGAACATTTCTGGATCTGCCCCTGAGTGAACTCCCTTTGAACATTTTTGGATCTGCCCCTGAGTGAACTCCCTTTGAACATTTCTGGATCTGCCCCTGAGTGAACACCCTTTGAACATTTCTGGATCTGTCCCTGAGTGAACACCCTCTGAACATTTCTGAATCTGCCCCTGACTTAACTCCCTCTGAACATTACTGGATCTGCCCCTGAGTGAACTCCCTTTGAACATGTCTGGATCTGCCCCTGAGTGAACTCCCTTTGAACATTTCTGGATCTGCCCCTGAGTGATCTCCCTTTGAACATTTTTGGATCTGCCCCTGAGTGAACTCCCTTTGAACATTTCTGGATCTGCCCCTGGGTGAACTCCCTTTGAACATTTTTGGATCTGCTCCTGAGTGAACTCCCTTTGAACATTTTTGGATCTGCCCCTGAGTGAACTCCCTTTGAACATTTCTGGATCTGCCCCTGAGTGAACACCCTTTGAACATTTCTGGATCTGTTCCTGAGTGAACACCCTGTGAACATTTCTTGAACTGCCCCTGACTGAACTCCCTTTGAACATTTCTGGATCTGCCCCTGACTGAACACCCTTTGAACATTTCTGGATCTGACCCTGAGTGAACTCCCTTTGAACATTTCTGGATCTGTCCCTGAGTGAACTACCTTTGAACATTTCTGGATCTGCCCCTGAGTGAACTCCCTTTGACTATTTCTGGATCTGCCCCTGAGTGAACTCCCTTTGAACATTTCCGGATCTGCAGCTGAATAAACACCCTTTGAACATTTCTGGATCTGTCCCTGAGTGAAGTCCCTTTGAACATTTCTGGATTTGCCCCTGAGTGAACTCCCTTTGAACATTTCTGGATCTGCCCCTGAGTGAACACCCTTTGAACATTTCTGGATCTGCCCCTGAGTGAACTCCCTTTGAACATTTTTGGATCTGCCCCTGAGTGAACTCCCTTTGAACATTTCTGGATCTGCCCCTGAGTGAACACCCTTTGAACATTTCTGGATCTGTCCCTGAGTGAACACCCTCTGAACATTTCTGAATCTGCCCCTGACTTAACTCCCTCTGAACATTACTGGATCTGCCCCTGAGTGAACTCCCTTTGAACATTTCTGGATCTGACCCTGAGTGAACTCCCTTTGAACATTTCTGGATCTGACCCTGAGTGAACACCCTGTGAACATATCTGGATCTGTCCCTGAGTGAACTCCCTTTGAACATTTCCGGATCTGCAGCTGAATAAACACCCTTTGAACATTTCTGGATCTGTCCCTGAGTGAACTCCCTTTGAACATTTCTGGATCTGCCCCTGAGTGAACACCCTCTGAACATTTCTGGATCTGCCCCTGAGTGAACTCCCTTTGAACATTTCTGGATCTGCCCCTGAGTGATCTCCCTTTGAACATTTTTGGATCTGCCCCTGAGTGAACTCCCTTTGAACATTTCTGGATCTGCCCCTGAGTGAACTCCCTTTGAACATTTTTGGATCTGCTCCTGAGTGAACTCCCTTTGAACATTTTTGGATCTGCCCCTGAGTGAACTCCCTTTGAACATTTCTGGATCTGCCCCTGAGTGAACACCCTTTGAACATTTCTGGATCTGTTCCTGAGTGAACACCCTGTGAACATTTCTTGAACTGCCCCTGACTGAACTCCCTTTGAACATTTCTGGATCTGCCCCTGACTGAACACCCTTTGAACATTTCTGGATCTGACCCTGAGTGAACTCCCTTTGAACATTTCTGGATCTGCCCCTGAGTGAACACCCTTTGAACATTTCTGGATCTGTCCCTGAGTAAACACTCTCTGAACATTTCTGGATCTGCCCCTGAGTGAACACCCTGTGAACATTTCTGGATCTGCCCCTGAGTGAACTCCCTCTGAACATTACTGGATCTGACCCTGAGTGAACTCCCTCTGAACATTACTGGATCTGCCCCTGAGTGAACTCCCTTTGAACATTTCTGGATCTGACCCTGAGTGAACTCCCTTTGAACATTTCTGGATCTGACCCTGAGTGAACACCCTGTGAACATATCTGGATCTGCAGCTGAATAAACACCCTTTGAACATTTCTGGATCTGCCCCTGAGTGAACTCCCTTTGAACATTTCCGGATCTGCAGCTGAATAAACACCCTTTGAACATTTCTGGATCTGTCCCTGAGTGAAGCCCCTTTGAACATTTCTGGATTTGCCCCTGAGTGAACATTTCTGGATCTGCCCCTGAGTGAACACCCTTTGAACATTTCTGGATCTGCCCCTGAGTGAACTCCCTTTGAACATTTCTGGATTTGCTCCTGAGTGAACTCCCTTTGAACATTTTTGGATCTGCCCCTGAGTGAACTCCCTTTGAACATTTCTGGATCTGCCCCTGAGTGAACACCCTTTGAACATTTCTGGATCTGTCCCTGAGTAAACACTCTCTGAACATTTCTGGATCTGCCCCTGAGTGAACTCCCTTTGAACATTTCTGGATCTGACCCTGAGTGAACTCCCTTTGAACATTTCTGGATCTGACCCTGAGTGAACTCCCTTTGAACATTTCTGGATCTGTCCCTGAGTAAACACTCTCTGAACATTTCTGGATCTGCCCCTGAGTGAACTCCCTTTGAACATTTCTGGATCTGACCCTGAGTGAACTCCCTTTGAACATTTCTGGATCTGACCCTGAGTGAACACCCTGTGAACATTTCTGGATCTGTCCCTGAGTGAACTCCCTTTGAACATTTCAAGATCTGCAGCTGAATAAACACCCTTTGAACATTTCTGGATCTGTCCCTGAGTGAACTCCCTTTGAACATTTCTGGATCTGCCCCTGAGTGAACTCCCTTTGAACATTTCTGGATCTGTCCCTGAGTGAACACCCTTTGAACATTTCTGGATCTGTCCCTGAGTGAACTCCCTTTGAACATTTCTGGATCTGCCCCTGAGTGAACTCCCTTTGAACATTTCTGGATCTGCCCCTGAGTGAACTCCCTTTGAACATTTCTGGATCTGCCCCTGAGTGAACTCCCTTTGAACATTTCTGGATCTGTCCCTGAGTGAACTCCCTTTGAACATTTCTGGATCTGCCCCTGAGTGAACTCCCTTTGAACATTTTTGGATCTGCTCCTGAGTGAACTCCCTTTGAACATTTTTGGATCTGCCCCTGAGTGAACTCCCTTTGAACATTTCTGGATCTGACCCTGAGTGAACACCCTGTGAACATATCTGGATCTGCAGCTGAATAAACACCCTTTGAACATTTCTGGATCTGCCCCTGAGTGAACTCCCTTTGAACATTTCCGGATCTGCAGCTGAATAAACACCCTTTGAACATTTCTGGATCTGTCCCTGAGTGAAGCCCCTTTGAACATTTCTGGATTTGCCCCTGAGTGAACTCCCTTTGAACATTTCTGGATCTGCCCCTGAGTGAACACCCTTTGAACATTTCTGGATCTGCCCCTGAGTGAACTCCCTTTGAACATTTCTGGATTTGCTCCTGAGTGAACTCCCTTTGAACATTTCTGAATCTGCCCCTGACTTAACTCCCTTTGAACATTTCTGGATCTGCCCCTGAGTGAACTCCCTTTGAACATTTCTGGATCTGCCCCTGAGTGAACACCCTTTGAACATTTCTGGATCTGCCCCTGAGTGAACACCCTTTGAACATTTCTGAATCTGCCCCTGAGTGAACTCCCTTTGAACATTTCTGGATCTGCCCCTGAGTGAACTCCCTTTGAACATTTCTGGATCTGCCCCTGAGTGAACTCCCTTTGAACATTTCTGGATCTGCCCCTGAGTGAACTCCCTTTGAACATTTTTGGATCTGCTCCTGAGTGAACTCCCTTTGAACATTTTTGGATCTGCCCCTGAGTGAACTCCCTTTGAACATTTCTGGATCTGTTCCTGAGTGAACTCCCTTTGAACATTTCTGGATCTGCTCCTGTATACACTTCTTAGACAGCAATCTCTATACTTCAACAGCTCAATTTTGCCACACTATAGTCACTGCACTACATATTACAACCATAATCAATGAACGCATTGGCTAACATGCAGTATTACATAATTGTAACATGATTTCAGTGTATCCTTGATTCTGATTGGTTGATTTGCCTATGTTGAATTACAATGAATACCCGCAAATTACTTGTGGCGAATCACCGCGAACATATACATCGTGTTCACAAGATTCGGCTCGACTCAAAATTTATTTTTTCTATTTCTCTTAATATGTGCTCCTTACTCAAATTTGACAGGTGGCATTGTCATTTTCTTACTTGTGTATAGCAGTATAGGCCACAAATAACTCTCAAAATTAATTAGTTTCAAGTAACTAAAATGTTGTTCCTAGGTCTTTTACTGTTTTGAAGTCGTAGATAAATGTTTATCGCCATCTAAAAGGATACGTGAATATAGTTGAAGTGAACATAGTTGAGTGACACTGTTTGAGCTTATGTGTAAATTGTTGCTAATGTACATATTACGCCGAGTATTTACATTTGTTTTCACCTGACCACACCTCTTACAAAAATGGAACAGTCGCAAAGTCCTTTTCTCTCAGAGATAGTTACGCAAAAAGAGAGTTCGTTTCAAAACGCCTAATAACTAACGGTCATGTTACAATATCGATAAATAGTTGCGTTTGTAAAATTTCCGGGATTCATTGCTATTCAACACCCGCAAATTTCAGCATTTAAAACCTCCGGCTAACGCCGTCGGTTTTAAACTAAATTTGCGGGTGTTGAATAGCAATGAATCCCGGAAATTTTACAAACGCAACTATTTATCTTATAAATCAACCAGAACTCACCCCCAGCTCCTTAGCCTGAGTCCAGGGATAGAAGAGTGGGGTACCTGGTTCCTGTACCTTGGACCTTGTCTGATACACCAGTCGCTTCACACCTTTCTCCTGCAACCAGGCGGATCTTATCAGTGCATTAGAAAATGTTAACACATGCATACTGTTATCATTTCACTATGATATAAACTCATTTAACTTCAAATGAATGTTTCAAGAGTTTCAAATAGACTCACCTTGAAGTATTCATAGGGGATGTTCTGTGCTGGAATGGTGATGTTAACCTCCGCTATAACACTTTCACGCGCTTCAAGGTTGTACAAGGGGCACACATACCTTTCACACAGGTAGCTGGCACAATCCTGTAGGTGGAATAAAATTCAGCGGGTGTTCAAGAAAGTAGGCTAATAAGATCAACACAGTCATCTTGCTCCATCGGTGTACTAACCTACTGCAGTAACCTGATTCCCTTAAGGCCTTAAACTGTTGTATTGACCATAAATGACCAGCTAATGAAAGAACTACCATTCGCCCTAAAGAGGCAGTATCTGGATTTGAGGACATTGACTAGTCACTTTCAAAGAACCTGCTATGCCGAAGCCATCCTCGGTTACCCTGGGTTTTATATATGCTCCGTTACTCTCCACTATATCACCCCTGGGACACTCCATCAGAGAAATATGAACTCAAATTACCCACCCTTAGTCGGCGTGAGCCAATAAAACTGCTACGCAGCAAACTACGAGCCAATGACAATTTATATCACTTCGTTGCAAAGCACGCTCCTCCTGGGCACGGTCATTTCGTTAGCCATCCGTCACCGGTTATCTCCCTTGACCGTTTCCATCTTATCCTATAGAGCATTTTCATTGGTTACTGACTTCGTCACGCCAGCCAAGGGTGGTTAATTTTAGAACAGATTTCTATGATGGGGTTTCCATGGGGTGATATAGTGGAGAGTAACGGAGCATATATAAAACCCTGGGTAACAGACGATGTGCCGAAGCGAAGAAGAGAGTTATTCGTGAGATAAGGGTATTATAGTAGCGTAGTGGAAACAAATACACTGATCGAGCAGGATGGAACAAAGTCGGCCATCTTTGATCCTCACATGTGGCCAGAAATGGTAACTAGTGGAAGTCTAGATATTTTACAAAGAGTAATCTAGTCAAGAAACAAGTTTCACAAATCCGGCCAAAATATGAGGATCCAAAATGGCAGACGGTGTCCCACCTTCTTTACTGATAGATAGATTTGCTTATAATTATATCTAGAGTCAAGCCTGTGGCGAGTGTTCTATTACCATGACAAAGACGTTTGGCTCATGTTGAGGAACGTTTTGTTGAAGGTCGACCAATTTTGCAGGTTTCTTTGGACGATTATAGATAGTTGTCTTCTCTTCCCTGGAGGTCATCGGAGCTGTTACAGGGGTGGGCGTTGTTGTGTGTTTTTTCTGTACAGTTTCTGTTTCTGGAGTACATCCAATAGTTCCTTCCTCTTGTGTTATCTGAAGATGATATATGTATATATACACATCATTTTGAAATATTCAATCCCGTTTAGAAAATACTCATTTTGGAGTTATCTCCCTTCTTGATTTGTATAATGTTCACGCCGTGTGTCACTTTGACCTGATGGAGTTTCTTCTGCCGAGAATGGCAAGACGATTTCATTGTATATATAACGACGCTTTCAAGAGTATTTCACTAAAATCATACAGCCTCTAGGACTTATTTCAGAGACAAAGTTGCGGTAGGTTATTTCCTTTTATACAATAACAGAGTAGGGTCCATGGGCATATGTGTATTTCAAACACTATATCTAAGTGATACACGCCCTTAGCTATGTGTAATTTTATGTATATCAAAAAGGCAACACCATTGCAACGACCTTTGGTTTTGGAAACTTAATCTGCACCCTTCTTCATCAGGTTTTGGGGCCTCAAGGCTTCTTAAATCACCTGGGCCATGTGCAAGAGAGGTTTCAAAGTAATCACTCAATTAGCGATTACTTTTAACCTCTCTTGAACACGATTGCTAAATGCAGTGCTACGTAGCAAAGTGAGGATTTGCACCGTGTCGTTCAGGAGAGAAGGAGCGCTACTTGAGCGCAACATTGAGCGCTAAATTGAGCGATCAATGAGCGATTATAAGCGCTTGCTGTTATGGAACGGAACCCAGATTTCGCAGCTTATACAGTATGCTTACTCCGAGCAAAGGTCATGTTGATGGAGACTCACGGTAACAATGGTGTCACTGACAAGCTGTTTCTTGGAGACTGCCTCTGATTCTTCTGGTTTGATGTAGACGGGAATCATGATAACGAGGTTGGTGGAAGGGAGATAACTCGGGCCTTTGTTGGTCACCAGGTAGTTGTGCAGGATCTTCACAGTGTTCTCCTCTCGCCCTTCCTCGGACATCACGATCTGCTCCGGCTCAGCTTTTCTTGAAACATATGCGTGCAATTGGATGCATTCCTGGTTAAGGAGAGATGGGACCCAGAAATCGAACTCGCTTACGGTAACATTTTGCGACAACAAATTATTGTACTGAATAAGTCTAAAAATATATGGATTACGTTGTTTGGGGCATACGCTTATCCATACACTAACGGAAAGTGCTTAAATTTTCCGTAACGCCTTTTTAACAGTCATTTTACGACTTGCCGCATAACGTTATCGTCACCTATATTTGCGGTAAATATGTTACTGTGTGTGTTATTCGAATTACATACGTATCTTTAGTAACTGACGAATTCAAATCGCCTGGTATAATCAACTGATAGTTATTCTTCCATCATGCACTCCTAGATTGATAGTATGTTCAATAATGATTACACGGTAGGCCTTCATTGTTACATTTGAAACCATCAAAATTGCCGTGACGTTAGGTTTTTACGTTTATGAAGGTAATTTAAAAAATGACGTTAAAGTGATGAAAAACCTCCGGTGACCCCCTATTTTTATTTCTGAATTCGTTTGTTTATTCAAATGTGCACATTATATTTCATTCTTAGCAATATCTAAAATATGTGTGTCAGTGAGAAATCCTGTTCAATATGAGAAAAACGATGAGAAAAATGCCGTTTTTAATTAAAAAGTGCTTAATTTAATTTTGTTTCTCTTTCCAGTGTCATTAATTTTCAAAATATAGACTTGCTATGCATCCCCGTATGTAACTGAAATGTATTTGAAAGGATTCTGAGCTTATTCGTTGAAAGCAAGCGCTTCATCTAAATACATCAAATCAGTCAAAAATGGCGTAATTTGCCGACAGGAGTATTATTATTAATGCGGATAACTCTTTAAATCGTTCGGTGACCCCAAAATTTTCTTACATTTTTGGATAAAAGACACAATAAACCTGCTATTTTGAAAAAATAAACGAATTCTAAAATATTTTGTTTCATCGTCCCATCTGTCCTTAACTAATGGGATCTTACATGTAACAAATTACAATGTCTTCAATGAAAACTCCGGGTATCAGACAGTCGTATAAATGTATACAATCGTCATATGTTTTGTTCTTTAATATTGCATTTTGTATTCTCTCTTGAGTAAATATTTGAATATGTCATATCAAGATTTATGTACCCACCCTTTCAGCATAATGTCTGCGTCTATCCACACCTCTGTAGTGATGTTGTTTACGTTGTTACTGGGGTCTGTCTCGTTACTTTGTGAGTCAATAGAAATATGTAAATCCACTGTCTTCATATCCATGTTAGGGTTGTCAGCCAGGAAGGACGTTAGGAGGTCAAACTTAAAATCTTCACCAACAGGAGACAGAACATTACATTCAACCTTACCGGAAGAGCTCCCAATCTGTGCAGTCTTGTCATTGCACAGGATATCCTGATAATCTGATTGGCTGCTTTTAAATGTGATACTTCCGGTCCACGAGATGATAATATTAGTTGCATACGCAGTTTCTCCCTTGTTCTCCACAGCGATGTCCAGATCTATAGACTTGGTTGCGTTGACGACAACACTGTTCATCAGGGCGTATCTGACCTGAGTAGATCCATGATGGACTCTAGTGTTTGCTTGGAGTACCAGGTCTGACCAACACTCGTCATCTTCCCCACACGACCACTGAAACGCGATCTGCAAGCAACAAGGTGTTAAAAGAACAGTAATCGACATATTTTCAACTTGCACTTGAAACATGATTAACTCTCATTATTTGCAACATAACTTCAAATTGGTATAAATAAAATATTTGTCAAATCCCAGAGTGCACTGGTTATGAATGGCTGATCTGCCTCCGGATCCGGACTCTGTTCCACTTATTAATTAACGTTGAATCAGAGAATGAGAGTCACAAAGAGTCCCTTGGAATGTGAAAAGCAGAAATAGCTGTTGACTGTCCTCGGCATCCAACTGCGGCTGGAGAAATACTAGCACATCAACTAAATCTGCAGTCGTTAATCTGAAAGTCGGCTATTCCAGGGGCAGATTGGTGTCCTCAAGACATGCAACAAAAGAAACTACGGAGTTATGATGGATTGATGTAAAGGTTGCTTTGTGAAAGGAGTCCCATATCTATTGGCACCAAGCCGATGTCTAACTATGTTTATTGGAGATGTTGTCTTACAGCTGAGTGATGATAATCTGAAGTTACTCGCGTCTGTGTTGCTTTAAACTGGAAGTGTTGTCCTGCGGAGTGTTGATTTTTAATCATCTTTGTTTGGGCCTCGTACAGAAAAAACATTATATATTTATAATTACTTACATCTTTCACAACACGCCGAATTGTATCTGGGTTGGCTATGGGCTGTATATCAGAGCTGTTGGCTGGTAGAAAGAGGTTATACTCGGCTTCAAGGCGCACCACAGTCACAAGATCCGTCTCGTTCAGGTACTGAATAAGAACAATAAATAAAAAAAATCAATAAACATAGAATCATTGAAAGGGAGAGACGGGGGTACAAAGTTAATATCGTTAAATAATAATGTAGATGTCTTTCTATACGATACACGGAGAAAAATGACGCTTTTGTAGGTTTGCTAATAACGTTTTCAAGAATGTCTCTGTTGTGATTTCAAGTATCCAACATACAAGATGGTGATGCCTATAGCTATTGTCTTTCAATGAAGAGTTTGGTTCAAACACTTTGAAACGTTGAAGTTGACGATGTCGACAATGACAATGACGTTGATGATTTCTCAGAAATACAATACGCCATTTGATAATATCATCCTATTAAAAATATCTGTACTTTTTTTGACATTTTCAATCTGACAAAAGCCTAATATTCGATATTTCGTCACAACTCGAATGAACAACAAAAACACATTATTTCAATAAATGAATTTTAAAACAACTATTGACTCACCTTTTTACTTATGGCCTGGTATTCTTCACAGGTACCCTTGCTGTTTGCAATCAGTATTCTAGTGATAGAGTCCACCTGTCCTTCAGGTGTCACCAACCATATCCGCCTTGTTCTTTGGGACTTGAGTGTGTCGACACTCACTGTGTAGTTAAACTCTGCAATGAAGGAGTGATCCTCAATTTGATCTGTCTACGCACATAATACCGTTTGCAATCTGCTCTGGCCGGTCTAACATGCGTATGAAACAACACGAAACTGTTGAAATCTGCTCTGGCCGGTCTAACATGCGTATGAAACAACATGAAACTGTTGAAATCTGCTCTGGCCGGTCTAACATGCGTATGAAACAACACGTAAATGTTGCAATCTGCTCCGACTGGTCTCACAGGCGTATGAAACAACACGTAACTGTTGTAATCTGCTCTGGCCAGTCTAACATGCGTATGAAACAACACGTAACTGTTGTAATCTGCTCTGACCGGTCTAACATGCATATCAAACCAAAGGTTATTGTTGCAATCTGCTCTGGCCGGTCTAACAGGCGTATCAGACCAAAGATTATTGTTGCAATCTGCTCTGACCGGTCTAATAGGCGTATCAGACCAAAGGTTATTGTTGCAATCTGCTCTGGCCGGTCTCAAATGTGTATCAGACCTAAGATTATTGTTGCAATCTGCTCTGGCCGGTCTAAAATGCGTATCAGACCAAAGGTTATTGTTGCAATCTGCTCTGACCGGTCTAACATGCATATCAAACCAAAGGTTATTGTTGCAATCTGCTCTGGCCGGTCTCAAATGTGTATCAGACCTAAGATTATTGTTGCAATCTGCTCTGGCTGGTCTAATATGCGTATCAGACCAAAGATTATTGTTGCAATCTGCTCTGACCGGTCTAACAGGCGTATCAAACCAAAGGTTATTGTTGCAATCTGCTCTGGCCGGTCTCAAATGTGTATCAGACCTAAGATTATTGTTGCAATCTGCTCTGGCCGGTCTAAAATTTGTATCAGACCAAAGATTATTGTTGCAATCTGCTCTGACCGGTCTAACATGCATATCAAACCAAAGGTTATTGTTGCAATCTGCTCTGGCCGGTCTCAAATGTGTATCAGACCTAAGATTATTGTTGCAATCTGCTCTGGCTGGTCTAAAATTTGTATCAGACCAAAGATTATTGTTGCAATCTGCTCTGACCGGTCTAACATGCATATAAAACCAAAGGTTATTGTTGCAATCTGCTCTGGCCGGTCTCAAATGTGTATCAGACCTAAGATTATTGTTGCAATCTGCTCTGGCTGGTCTAAAATTTGTATCAAACCAAAGATTATTGTTGCAATCTGCTCTGACCGGTCTAACATGCATATCAAACCAAAGGTTATTGTTGCAATCTGCTCTGGCCGGTCTCAAATGTGTATCAGACCTAAGATTATTGTTGCAATCTGCTCTGGCCGGTCTAAAATTTGTATCAGACCAAAGATTATTGTTGCAATCTGCTCTGACCGGTCTAACAGGCGTATCAAACCAAAGGTTATTGTTGCAATCTGCTCTGGCCGGTCTCAAATGTGTATCAGACCTAAGATTATTGTTGCAATCTGCTCTGGCCGGTCTAATATGCGTATCAGACCAAAGATTATTGTTGCAATCTGCTCTGGCTGGTCTAAAATTTGTATCAGACCAAAGATTATTGTTGCAATCTGCTCTGACAGGTCTAACAGGTGTATCAGACCAAAGGTTAGTGTTGCAATCTGCTCTGGCCGGTCTAACAGGCGTATGAGACCAATGGTTAGTGTTGCAATCTGCTCTGACCGGTCTAACAGGCGTATCAGACCAAAGATTATTGTTGCAATCTGCTCTGACCGGTCTAACAGGCGTATCAGACCAAAGGTTAGTGTTGCAATCTGCTCTGGCCGGTCTAACAGGCGTATGAGACCACCGATAAGTTTGGTAAGATTCTCTGACCAAACTAAAATTATCAGACAACAGGTAAGTGTTGTCATCTGCCCTGACTGATCTAACATGCGTATGAAAACATAGATATGGTTATATATGGTTATGCCATGTTAGAGACTAGTTAGATAGAGTTACTAACGTTCATTATATAAACCATCAAATACTATTTTATCTGAATGACGTCCAATATGTATGGATAATTATTACATACATAAGTAAACATATCGCACGAGCTAGATTGGTATTAAAGGCGCTGTAGCACGTTTTTTTCGCTAAAATAAGTCGATGAAATGTATTTGAAAAATAATGTCAACAAAAGTAAAACACTCTTCTCTCTTCGGAAAATCAAGTTACAAATGAGTGTACATGGTTCTGTAAAGCCATGGTAATTTTTTTTGTCATTCGAATATAATAAAATGTGTTCACAATAAAATGGCCGCCATGCAATTTTGGCTTTATGCGCAACACCGTTATTACCACTACGGATCATTGGTTTGTCTAATACCCTCTAAAGTAAATATAAATGTGAGAAATAATCATTATAAATGAGAAATTTGAAAAAATAAAATTTGCAAAAAACGTGCTACAGCTCCTTTAAACAGTAATAAATTGGTAATAATCAACAGTGTAGCATGATATATGTATCAGTTGAAGATATCACATCGAATAAAAGAAAATTAAAATATTTACCTAGTTGGGTAGGTAAACTGACTCCCGTGTACCGGAAACAGATATTCAATCGGAAGCAGCTATCTGAGTCGACGCCAGAAGGACAGAGGGACTTGTCCTGAATGATGAGTCTTGGATCTGTGGTGATTGAAACTTGAACATCCACTATGGGCCTCGTTCTCAGAATAACAGCTTTGCTCGAAAGGTAAGCCCCGACTGCAAAATCTGTGAACACAACGTCACTATTATCAAACGTTTGACTATCGAATTGCTTTAAAAGTGAAACAAAAATAGTTTCACAAAAACATGAGGAGTGGCCAAAACATTAAAGATCAACTGTCTAAACTGTAACAGTGATATGAAAGACTGATGTTAGCTATTCCTACATCTCACAAAGGTTGCAACCTGTTTCAAATATAACTGACAATATAAAGTGCATTAAAAGCAGTATTGATGTAACGGACATGTTTATCTTCCAATCTGCACCTAGCAGTTAAAGTCATCTTGATTTAATCAAACGATTATCACATTGTCTTTCATGGCACAACTTTAAAGTGAACCAAGAACGGCCCTTCAGGGACTTCCTTAATAAACCAACCAAACCCTTCCTCTTCAAATCCTTAAAGGTGATGGGGGTCACATATTCCAAACGGTATAAAATGTGTTATTTTATCGCGACTGTTACCGAAAACTATAATGTTGGTGATAGTCGACTTAGTATGTTGACGATATGAAGGTAAAAGTAGAGATTTCTGATCGAAAACCGGACAATGCCTCGCGATTGACGCGCGCCTATGAGTCAAACGTACTTTTAGAATCTTATTTACAACAGACAAAATGACAAATTTGGTTTGACAATGTTCAATAGGTCATATAACTACTGTGCATGTAAATGGGACGTGCAGTTTCGGTTTCTACACATGCATAATGATGTTACTCGATTTTAATTGGAAACTAGCAATTATGATATATTTGGCGATTGGTGATGAATATGCAAGCTGAGTGAATTTATTTGTACTGTAAACAGCACATATGGTGAGTTCGAACGTATTAAGACAATTACAATTTTATTAAACACAATGGATGTACCTTTAATCTCTCAGAAGGGTGACCGTGTTCTCTCAGAGCTCTTACTACCATTGACTCTTAACCTCATCCTAAACTGCTCGATTTGTTTAAAGTACGAACCTGGATGTTGATTCCCATCAACGTCCGCTGGCCTTGAAATACTCCAACCGAATGAGGCCAAAGTCTCGTTGATATCTCGTGCCATGATACGTTGCTTGACTTCCGGTTGAAGGCCGTCTGGACCTCCATGGTAGATATAGACGACTCCTCTACCCCCGTCTTCGTAGGGTGCCCCAATCGCTACATCTAAAGAAGGAAGAAGGCCATTCATGCATATATGTGTAAGAGTCTATGATCAAATTCATTCTGAAGAGACTTAAAGGCGCTGTAGCACGTTTTTTGCAAAATTTATTTTTTCAAATTTCCCATTCATAATGATAGTTTATGTCATTTAAATTAACTTTAGAGGGTAAAACATCTTATTACATGCACAAACCAATTATCTGTAGTGGTAAAAACTATGTTGCGTATAAAGCAAAAATTGCATGGCGGCCATTTTATTGTGAACACAATTTATTATTTTGTATTACAAAAACGATTCCCATGGCTTTACCGAAACATGTACACTTATTTTAAACTTTATTTTCCGAAGAGAGAATGATGTTTTCAAATACATTTCATCAACTTATTTGAGCGAAAAAACGTGCTACTGCCCCTTTAAAATATCGCCAGAACATTAACTACTATAGGCGTATAATCATCAACTGAAGGACACAACTACATGAGGGTATATCAACCTATTATTGTAGGTGGATGTTCGATTGTTTCATGACGTGTCACATCCTCGGTTACCCAGGGTTTTATATATGCTCCGTTTCTCTCCACTATATCACCCATGGGAAACTTCATCAGAGAAAATTGTACTGAAATTACCCGCCCTTGGCCGGCGTGAGCCAATCAAACCACTACGCAGCTTGGACCTGCGAGCCAATGACAATTCATATCACTTCGTTGCAAAGCACGTGGGGTCATTCTGTTAGCCATTCGTCACCGGTTATCTCCCTTGACCATTTTCTTTGGTTACTGACTTTGTCACGTCGGCCAAGGGCGGGTAATTTTGTTTACATTGGAGACAGGTGTTTCCGGATTGTATTGACAGGTGAGAGAGTATACTATCAACTGAAATTTTGCTAGATTTTTAGTGTCAGTGTTTTTGAGTGGGTGGTGGGTATAAAGTATGTTGATTTTGTGCACTTTTGTCTGTTTTCTGTGGTGTATCAGTGTATGTTTACATTTTCCACTCATACTTAAAAAATGGCATGGTCAACCTCCACTTTGTTTTGCGCTTTTGTAGTGCCTAGAGGTTGTACTTTGACTTCACAACAAGTCCCCCGCTCCGGCAATGTCAGGAAGCGAAGTAGGCAACCTCATTACTAATGAGCTTCACGTGTGATGTGATGTCAAACTCGTGTTGTACAGGGGTAACCAATTGGATGCGACATTTTGGATCACATGTATGGCGCCATTTTAGCTTAACAACAGGTCAACAGTTAACAGTTAGCAATTATGACGTCATCTTGTAATAAGGTCACTCAGTATAACGTCATGACACAATCGGACAATCAAACTCGCGTGGATTGTGAAGTCCACCATTGATTATAGACCAGCCACAGATGTGAGTTTTACAAGAGTAAGGCAATGGCGGATCCAGGAACTTTGAAAGAGGGGTCCAATTTTTTTTCCCACACCCGCTCATGCAAAAATTTTTGAAAGGGGATGCTCAGAAAGACCAAAGTAGTAGTTGTAGAATTTAGGTGTTTTTTTTATTGTAATCCACTACTAGATGTCCCACACCGCCTTGAAGATAGAAGTTGCTATACTGACCATCATACTTGTCCTTGTTAACATCACCAATGTTGGTTATCGACGTTCCGAATCTAGCGTTCTTGATGTTGGACCCTTTCAGTACAGTACTAGCCCTGTTTTTGAACACTTTCTGAAAGAGTGAATATATCTTTTTTAAAAAACATAAATGCACAGTGTTGATATGAGATCATTTCTCATCATTAACTATGTTAGTCGCTCTCTTCTTTTCCGAACAAGGTTAAGGTGAAAGTGGTGAACAAACCCCCGCCTGTAGTTCGACTGACTAACTGACATATTACATACACGTACGAGAATTAGTTCGAAAACATATTTAGTCAAACATGTCATTGAATGACGATGATTTCCAATGAACAATGAGTTGAAACCCCTAAATGCCAACACACTGGTAACTTTTCCAAACCAAATTTGAAGTTTCAAGGTCATACAGTTTTCGAGTTATGCTCGGAAACGAATCAAGTCGGAACATTTGGCCGTTTTATTAAATATTTTAAAAATATATACCTTTAAGTTGTAACTCTACAACACCAATGCATTGATTTGAAATTCGAGGTCATGTAGTTTTCAAGCTAGGTTCCGGTAACGGAACAAAGTCCGAGAATTATGCCGTTTTATTATCAAAATCTCAAAACTTATGCAAAACCTGGAGTTTGAGTTCGACGGACCGACTATGTCGTAACAGTGTATAATGATTTATCATCCAAAACTGGGTTCCACAGGAGATATCGCTTGTATGAGATCAAGCGATATCTCCTAGGAGATATCGTTTTGACAGTAGATTTTGAACAATGCCCTGTTGGCGTCAGCTACATGACATCACAATGGTTTTGCATCATCAAGTAATGACATCACAGTGCTATGACGTCATAATCATGATGACATCACAATGCCATGACATCAAGGCACTGGAAGCCAAATGGCAGTTTTGTGTTCAGATATGTTCATTTTTCATTAAAAACTAATGAAGAATGATTTTGGATGATAAATAGAATCTCACCCTCGTGTCTTCTGATATCAAATATATCAACGAGTGTTGATATATTTGATATCAGAAGACACATGGGTGAGATTCTCTATGTGTTTACCATGATGAAATGTTCTGTCTCTGGCATTACCGTGTTGATGACTTTATAAAAATGAATAATCTTCTTACAATGTTGTCGTCTACAGTTCTGATACTTAATAATGTTCTTACCATCTTGTCGCCTTCTGTTCTGATACTGAATAATGTTCTTACAATGTTGTCGCCTTCTGTTCTGATACTGAATAATGTTCTTACCATGTCGTCGCCTTCTCTTCTGATACTTAATAATGTTCTTACCATGTTGTCGTCTTCTGTTTTGATACTTAATAATGTTCTAAACATGTTGTCGCCTTCTGCTCTGGTACTGAATAATGTTCTTACCATCTTGTCGCCTTCTGTTCTGATACTTAATAAAGTTCTTACCATGTTGTCGCCTTCTGCTCTGATACTTAATAATGTTCTTACCATGTTGTCGCCTTCTGCTCTGATACTGAATAATGTTCTAAACATGTTGTCGCCTTCTGCTCTGGTACTGAATAATGTTCTAACCATGTTGTTGTCTTCTCTTCTGTTACTTAATAATGTTCCTATCATGTTGTCATCTTCTGTTTTGATACTTAATAATGTTCTTACCATGTTGTCGCCTTCTGTTCTGATACTTAATAATGTTCCTTTCATGTTGTCGTCTTCTGTTTTGATACTTAATAATGTTCTTACCATGTTGTCGCCTCCTCTTCTGATACTTAATAATGTTCTTACCATCTTGTTGCCTTCTGTTTTGATACTTAATAATGTTCTTACCATGTTGTCGTCTTCTGTTTTGATACTTAATAATGTTCTAAACATGTTATCTCCTTCTGCTCTGATACTTAATAATGTTCTTACCATGTTGTCGCCTTCTGTTCTGGTACTGAATTATGTTCTTACCATGTTGTCGCCTTCTGCTCTGGTACTGAAAAATGTTCTTACCATGTTGTTGTCTTCTCTTCTGATACTTAATATTGTTCTTACCATCTTGTCGCCTTCTGTTCTGATACTGAATAATGTTCTTACCATGTTGTCGCCTTCTCTTCTGATACTTAATAATGTTCTTACCATGTTGTCATCTTCTGTTTTGATACTTAATGATGTTCTAAACATGTTGTCGCCTTCTGCTCTGATACTTAATAATGTTCTTACCATGTTGTCGCCTTCTGTTCTGGTACTGAATAATGTTCTAACCATCTTGTCGCCTTCTGTTCTGATACTTAATAATGTTCTTACCATGTTGTTGCCTTCTGCTCTGATACTTAATAATGTTCTTACCATGTTGTCGCCTTCTGCTCTGATACTGAATAATGTTCTAAACATGTTGTCGCCTTCTGCTCTGGTACTGAATAATGTTCTAACCATGTTGTTGTCTTCTCTTCTGATACTTAATAATGTTCCTATCATGTTGTCGTCTTCTGTTTTGATACTTAATAATGTTCTTACCATGTTGTCGCCTTCTGTTCTGATACTTAATAATGTTCTTTTCATGTTGTCGTCTTCTGTTTTGATACTTAATAATGTTCTTACCATGTTGTCGCCTTCTGTTCTGATACTTAATAATGTTCCTTTCATGTTGTCGTCTTCTGTTTTGATACTTAATAATGTTCTTACCATCTTGTCGCCTTCTGTTCTGATACTGAATAATGTTCTTACTATGTCGTCGCCTTCTCTTCTGATACTTAATAATGTTCTTACCATGTTGTCGTCTTCTGTTTTGATACTTAATAATGTTCTTAACATGTTGTCGCCTTCTGCTCTGATACTTAATAATGTTCTTACAATGTTGTCGCCTTCTGTTCTGGTACTTAATAATGTTCTTACCATGTTGTCGCCTTCTGCTCTGGTACTGAAAAATGTTCTTACCATGTTGTTGTCTTCTCTTCTGATACTTAATAATGTTCTTACCATCTTGTCGCCTTCTGTTCTGATACTGAATAATGTCCTTACCATGTTGTCGCCTTCTGCTCTGGTACTGAATAATGTTCTTACCATGTTGTTGTCTTCTCTTCTGATACTTAATAATGTTCTTACCATCTTGTCGCCTTCTGCTCTGATATTGAACAACGTTCTAAACATGTTGTTGCCTTCTGTTCTGATACTGAATAATGTTCTTACCATGTTGTCGCCTTCTGCTCTGGTACTGAATAATGTTATTTCTGCTGCTCTGATACTTAATAATGTTCTTACCATCTTGTCGCCTTCTGCTCTGATACTGAACAATGTTCTAAACATGTTGTCGCCTTCTGTCCTGATACTGAAAAATTTTCTTACCATATGTTGTCAACTTCTGCTCTGGTACTGAATAATGTTATTTCTTCTGCTCTGATACTTAATAATGTTCTTACCATGTTGTCGCCTTCTCTTCTGATACTTAATAATGTTCTTACCATGTTGTTGCCTTCTGTTCTGATACTGAACAATGTTCTAACCATCTTGTCGCCTTCTGTTCTGATACTTAATAATGTTCTTACCATGTTGTCGCCTTCTCTTCTGATACTTAATAATGTTCTTACCATGTTGTTGCCTTCTGTTCTGATACTTAATACTGTTCTTACCATGTTGTCGCCATCTGTTCTGATACTTAATAGTGTTCTTACCATGTTGTCGCCTTCTGTTCTGATACTTGATAATCTTCTTACCATGTTGTCGCCTTCTCTTCTGATACTTAATAATGTTCTTACCATGTTGTCGCTTTCTGTTCTGATACTGAATAATGTTCTAAACATGTTGTTGCCTTCTGTTCTGATAATGAATAATGTTCTTACCATCTTGTCGCTTTCTGTTATGATACTTGATAATCTTCTTACCATGTTGTTGTCTTCTGTTCTGATACCTAATAATGTTCTTAACATCTTGTCGCCTTCTGTTCTGATACTTAATAATGTTCTTACCATCTTGTCGCCTTCTGCTCTGATACTTAATAATGTTTGTACCATGTTGTCGCCTTCTGTGCTGATACTGAATAATGTTCTAAACATGTTGTCTTCTGTTCTGCTACTGAATACTCGTTTTACCATATTGATGTTTTATGTTCCGATATGGAATAATGCTCATACCACGTGCTGTCTTCTGTATTGACATTGAATAATGTTCTTACCTCGTTGACATCTCCTGTTCTTATATTGAGGTACACGTAGACCCGACCTTCATCTGCAAACACTCTTTTCATGCTGCTGTCCTGCTTTATATCCGAGAAGTGAGGGGCTCCGACAAGGAGATCGTCATTGCCGTCACCATTTACATCAGCAGCACAGACAGATGCGCCGAAATATGACCCAAACTGTTAATGGAAGGTGTTATCTTTCTCAGATGTATTTCATTTTGATTGAAAAATAGTTCTGACGATAGATATCGTTTGTGTGAGATCTATATATATTTAGTTGGGATCATTTTACTTGTCATAATGCTTATAACATCATCTGTTTATATATGCTACTCACAAGACTTAAACACCACTGCAAATACAGTAAAAATGTTATGACATGACACAACTGGTGACATCACAATGCTAATGACATGACAATGTTGATGACGTTGCAATATCATATCTGCATTGCCGTGGTCGCTGCGGTTTTTTAATCTTATCTGTTAACGTTAGTAGTTGGTCCTATCAGAGATTTGATTTCTACATATAAGGCAAGCAAAGAACTCGTAATGAACACAGTGAGTGGTCAACCCAAAGACAAGCATTAGTGTGCAAGCATTTGGGGGAGTGCGTAATATTAATATCCACTATTATCATCATTATTTGCTTATGTTGATATACATTCCCATTGTAATGATGGTACTCTAGTTGTTTACGAAGATTCATAAATGGTATATAAAATGTTTTTAGAAAGTAATGATAAATATGCAAGCGACGATAAACAGATTCATAAATGAGTCAAATATTCGAAATACAATTAACTAAGACAACTTTCCAATGTTATTGCACATCCTTTAAAACAAGTTGCAAGTTTCTAGCATGTCTCAAGGATTATTGATACCCAATATGCACATGTCAAATCAAAGAAACCACATGAGCTTCAACTTCATCACGATTTACTTTTTTGCTCATATTGTTATTGCGTATGTTTTGCAGTCTGTTGATTCGAGTCTCTATATTGATTTTGAAAATGTTTCCAATGCTAAAAATCTAAATTTGGATTCGAACTGGACCTTTAATGGCTGGACCGATTTGGCCCACAAGCTTCGCCTGGCGAGTGCTCAGTAAGGGCTGTCAGCCTGTAAAGTTTGGTTGAATTATCTGCAGCCGTTTTTGCTGAAAGTTGTTAACAAAGATCGGTGCAAATAAAAAATGAAAAAATTAACGAATGAGTATAGATGTGTGCATGGCTGGGTACCTTATGATAAGTTAATGAATTGTTACTTACCTGCTCTCCTTCCAAAACCTGTATTAATGTATGTAGAACGCGCTTTATATAGATGAAGATGAAAACCTAATGTAGATGAAAATATTCGATAATGATAATATATTTGTTGAAAATTTTCTTATTATATAAAAATATTTAAAATCTAGCAAGGAAGCAACAACCTTTTTCAAACGTTAAGCTTCTCTGTTCTTAAGACTTGGTTGTTGTAGAAGCCTCAACCAACTTGAACCAAGTCAATTGACTCATTACTTTCACATGATTGTGACCCTTATAATATTCGTGGCGAACTACACCCCCGGCCAAAAGAAACGCCTACTTTATGTTCCTAAAAATGAAAGGTGCAATAATTTCTTAAAAATAATTAATGGCGGTCTCCACGTTATGCTGAAGCAATAACTAATAACTGTGATTCGAGTCAATAACATTCATGAAAATCACGCCCAATGAAGACTGCTATTTTCGGTTGATTCACTTGCGCACCTTAACCACGTACATCGGTAGCATCATCACCACTTTAACGCGAATGCGTGCCTGTATTGTTGCTCATGGTTGTATGAAACTCTTTTTAAAATGTTTTTCTGATCAAGCACTGATCGAAAACTGAACAATTATTGTTTTCTCATTTCAACAATCGCCCTTCTTTCGTGACATGAACTTCTGAAATTCAAATATATAATGCAGAAATGGTGCAACTTCATTATATTATAATATTGCTAAACTGTTCATAACAGTTTTTACAATATCTGATAAGATATCTAGTAGACGTTTCTTTTGGCCGGGGGTGTAGCGTTAAAACACTGTACCACTAGCATGGGCATATCCTCAACGCTGACATCAGGTAAAATGCATTTACTAACTTTTATCATTGGAGCCAAAAGCGGTCCTTCATCTGTTGTATGACTTGTAAAAAGTGTCATGATGATCATGTAAAGGCCCCTTTAAACAGACATAAAGACCGTTGTGCGTCCTCTGTGCGACCAAAAAACATAACAGATCGCCGTTGGACGCTCAAGGGAGGCAGAATGGTTGCTCAGGTCGTGAGGAGGTGGCACAAGGGATGTTGAGACATCGCGATTGATCCCCAAGGACGCGGAGGACGCCAAAAACTTTTGAACATGCTCAAAACTTCCGCAGAGGGGTCGCCGTCGATTCTGGTGGCTCAACGGTTGCTCCCAGGAGGCAGAAAGATCGTACAATGGACGTTCTAAGGTCGCAAAGGACGCTCAATGATCGCCATGTAAGAAATTCGATAACGTTGGGCGATGCCTCTGCCTCCCTTGTGCCTTCCCACTGCGTCCTCTGTGCAATCAGAGCCGTTTATACCACGACCGTTCTGCCTTCATGCAGCGACCACGACAACCTTTGTGCGACCATGACGAGTGTTGTGCCTTCTTACTGCATCCACTCAGCCTTCTGTGAGCATCCTCGTAAATTCTCCAAAAAATAGATTATCGATTCTCACATGTTTCCTGGTTTTTGTTGGCAAATCATTGAAAAGACTATGGCACCAAAAAGGAGCAAGACAATAGAAAAGTCAAGCGAATAAAGATGTATAAACTCACTTGTAAAGAAACGCCATCACATATTTAACAATTAGAACGGAATGCTGCTGTCGGATAAAGTCGATTTTAAATGTCTTTGATAATAACAAGTTTTGTAAAGAAGTACGCACAATTTCATTCTTTCGGGTTTGATACTTTTATCATGATCTTTATTCAAACACATACGGGTGTTGGAATAGCTTTTTTGGTCCAGAATGTTGGGTAATTTTCTTAAGAAAATTACGAAATAACGAAAATAAATTAATAAAAGATGTTGGTGACCTATTGTATCTCCCTAACTTTAATTCTAAACTCTAACATTGAAGCATCGTCACGGTAGGACATCGTAAAACAAGCCAAAAAGACCCTTTTTACTCTCTTTTTACTTTTTTATCTCCCCGTTAAGAAGATTTTTAAAAAAGACTAGTTTTTACAAGGCATGATTTTCAGAAGTATGAACAGATAATGTTTCATAAACTTAAATATAACCCATTTGACTTCTGGAGGATGATGAAGCCGTGTTTCATTCGTTTGTTTACCCGTGGATTGAATAATTTCATGTATTTTTTGTATATTTACTTCTTTAGTTTTTTTTTTTATTTATTGCAGCTGCAAAAGCTAATTGGTTGGTTGTTTTTTACTGTTATTTGTTGTTATCGCAGAGGAGGCAGAAGTGTTGCTGCATTGTCGGCCAACTGTCGCCATAGTCGTCAATGGTGGCACAGCGAAGGCACAGAGGAGGCACAGTGGTGGCTGACGGGTTGTACGGGGATCACCCTTGATGCTGAAATGTTGTTAGGGTTGCACAGTGAACGCCCAGCGAAGGCAGTGTAGAGGCTCCATAAACGTGCAGGTTGTTCAAAGATCGTCATGGAAATTACCGTTAATTGCATTTTAGGTCGTACAAAGGACGCACGAAGATCGCAGGAGCATTTACACAGAAACGGGATTTCGCGAAATCAACCGACCATTGAGCGTCCTGTCCATTTTTTTGGTCACTCAATGGTCGTACGAAGGACGCGGCTCTGTGTAAAGGGGCCTCAAGATATACGATTCTACGATTCATGAGATATAGCATTCACGTGAGTTTGAAAAGGTCACTAAAGTTGACTGGTGTCTGCGTAATCCCCCAATACAGGATATCACCCCAATTTTGAAGACATTTAGTGAAACGCGCGACATTATTAGAGTTTGACAAAAGGCCTAAGTGTAGTGGCGACCTTGAAAATAAGATCAAGGTCAACAAAGTTGACTGGTGTCGGAGTAATCCCCCAATGAACTGTCACCAAATTTGAACACACTGGGTACAATGGGTCATGAGGTATCACGTTAACAAGAGTTTGAAAAGTGGTAAAAGATTAATGGTGACCTTGAAATATGGTAAAGGTCAAGACAGCATATTGTATATGTTATTTCTTAACTCTTCGAGTACAGAAGAACTACAATGTATTCATACATTTTATACATTTGTACGTGTTCAAGAAATACACAAAGGGACTAAAGAACCATTGATTATTCACCTTCCCAGCCTTCTTTCCAGGCGCTCCCGTGGCATAGCAAGAGCGTCCTCCATAGAATCTTCCTGCAACTACGGAGTAGCCTGTGGAATAAACCAATCATTTACACAGAATCTTCCTGCAACTACGGAGTAGCCTGTGTAATAAACCAATCATTTACACAGAATCTTCCTGCAACTACGGAGTAGCCTGTGGAATAAACCAATCATTTACACAGAATCTTCCTGCAACTACGGAGTAGCCTGTGTAATAAACCAATCATTTACACAGAATCTTCCTGCAACTACAGAGTAGCCTGTGGAATAAACCAATCATTTACACAGAATCTTCCTGCAACTACAGAGTAGCCTGTGTAATAAACCAATCATTTACACAGAACCTTCCTGCCACTACAGAGTAGCCTGTGGAATAAACCAATCATTTACACAGAATCTTCCTGCAACAACGGAGTAGCCTGTGGAATAAACCAATCATTTACACAGAATCTTCCTGCAACTACGGAGTAGCCTGTGTAATAAACCAATCATTTACACAGAATCTTCCTGCAACTACAGAGTAGCCTGTGTAATAAACCAATCATTTACACAGAATCTTCCTGCAACTAAGGAGTAGCCTGTGTAATAAACCAATCATTTACACAGAATCTTCCTGCAACTACAGAGTAGCCTGTGGAATAAACCAATCATTTACACAGAATCTTCCTGCAACTACAGAGTAGCCTGTGTAATAAACCAATCATTTACACAGAACCTTCCTGCCACTACAGAGTAGCCTGTGGAATAAACCAATCATTTACACAGAACCTTCCTGCAACTAAGGAGTAGCCTGTGGAATAAACCAATCATTTACACAGAATCTTCCTGCAACTACGGAGTAGCCTGTGTAATAAACCAATCATTTACACAGAATCTTCCTGCAACTAAGGAGTAGCCTGTGTAATAAACCAATCATTTACACAGAATCTTCCTGCAACTACAGAGTAGCCTGTGGAATAAACCAATCATTTACACAGAACCGTCCTGCAACTACAGAGTAGCCTGTGAAATATAAACCAATCATTTACACAGAACCGTCCTGACACTACAGAGTAACCTGTAAAATATAAACCAATCATTTACACAGAACCGTCCTGCCACTACAGAGTAACCTGTGAAATATAGACCAATCATTTACACAGAACCTTCCTGCAACTACAGAGTAGCCTGTAAAATAAACCAATCATTTACACAGAACCGTCCTGCAACTACAGAGTAGCCTGTGAAATATAAACCAATCATTTACACAGAACCGTCCTGACACTACAGAGTAACCTGTAAAATATAAACCAATCATTTACACTGAACCTTCCTGCAACTACAGAGTAGCCTGTGGAATAAACCAATCATTTACACAGAACCTTCCTGACACTGCAGAGTAGCCTGTGTAATAAACCAATCATTTACACAGAATCTTCCTGCAACTACAGAGTAGCCTGTGTAATAAACCAATCATTTACACAGAACCTTCCTGCAACTACAGAGTAGTCTGTGGAATAAACCAATCATTTACACAAAACCTTCCTGACAGTACAGAGTAGCCTGTAAAATATAAACCAATCATTTACACAGAACCTTCCTGCAACTACAGAGTAGCCTGTTGAATAAACAAATCATTTACACAGAACCTTCCTGACACTGCAGAGTAGCCTGTGGAATAAACCAATCATTTACACAGAACCTTCCTGACAGTACAGAGTAGCCTGTAAAATATAAACCAATCATTTACACAGAACCTTCCTGCAACTACAGAGTAGCCTGTTGAATAAACAAATCATTTACACAGAACCGTCCTGACACTAAAGAGCAGCCTGTGGAATAAACCAATCATTTACACAGAACCTTCCTGCAACTACAGAGTAGCCTGTAAAATATAAACCAATCATTTACACAGAACCTTCCTGCAACTACAGAGTAGCCTGTAAAATATAAACCAATCACTTACACAGAATCTTCCTGCAACTACAGAGTAGCCTGTGAAATATAAACCAAACATTTACACAGAACCTTCCTGCAACTACAGAGTAGCCTGTAAAATATAAACCAATCATTTACACAGAACCTTCCTGCAACTACAGAGTAGCCTGTGAAATATAAACCAAACATTTACACAGAACCTTCCTGACACTACAGAGTAGCCTGTAAAATATAAACCAATCATTTACACTGAACCTTCCTGCCACTACAGAGTAGCCTGTAAAATATAAACAAATCATTTACACAGAACCTTCCTGCAACTACAGAGTAGCCTGTGAAATATAAACCAAACATTTACACAGAACCTTCCTGCAACTACAGAGTAGCCTGTAAAATATAAACCAAACATTTACACTGAACCTTCCTGCAACTACGGAGTAGCGTGTGAAATATAAACCAATCATTTACACAGAACCTTCCTGACACTACAGAGTAGCCTGTGTAATAAACCAATCATTTACACAGAACCTTCCTGACACTACAGAGTAGCCTGTGGAATAAACCAATCATTTACACAGAACCGTCCTGACACTAAAGAGCAGCCTGTGGAATAAACCAATCAGTTACACAGAACCTTCCTGCAACTACAGAGTAGCCTGTAAAATATAAACCAATTATTTACACTGAACCTTCCTGCAACTACAGAGTAGCCTGTGAAATATAAACCAAACATTTACACTGAACCTTCCTGCAACTACAGAGTAGCCTGTGAAATATAAACTAATCATTTACACAGAACCTTCCTGACACTACAGAGTAGCCTGTGTAATAAACCAATCATTTACACAGAACCTTCCTGACACTACAGAGTAGCCTGTGGAATAAACCAATCATTTACACAGAACCGTCCTGACACTAAAGAGCAGCCTGTGGAATAAACCAATCAGTTACACAGAACCTTCCTGCAACTACAGAGTAGCCTGTAAAATATAAACCAATTATTTACACTGAACCTTCCTGCAACTACAGAGTAGCCTGTGAAATATAAACCAAACATTTACACTGAACCTTCCTGCAACTACAGAGTAGCCTGTAAAATATAAACCAATCATTTACACAGAACCTTCCTGCAACTACAGAGTAGCCTGTGTAATAAACCAATCATTTACACAGAACCTTCCTGCCACTACAGAGTAGCCTGTTGAATAAACCAATCATTTACACAGAACCGTCCTGACACTAAAGAGCAGCCTGTGGAATAAACCAATCAGTTACAAAGAACCGTCCTGACACTACAGAGTAGCCTGTTGAATAAACCAATCATTTATGCAGAACCTTCCTGCAACTACAGAGTAGCCTGTGTAATAAACCAATCATTTACACAGAACCTTCCTGACACTACAGAGTAGCCTGTGGAATAAACCAATCATTTACACAGAACCTTCCTGACACTACAGAGTAGCCTGTGTAATAAACCAATCATTTACACAGAACCTTCCTGACACTACAGAGTAGCCTGTGTAATAAACCAATCATTTACACAGAACCTTCCTGCCACTACAGAGTAGCCTGTGTAATAAACCAATCATTTACACAGAACCTTCCTGCAACTACAGAGTAGCCTGTGAAATATAAACCAATCATTTACACAGAACCTTCCTGCAACTACAGAGTAGCCTGTGGAATAAACCAATCATTTACACAAAACCTTCCTGACACTGCAGAGTAGCCTGTGGATAAAACCAATCATTTACGCAGAACCTTCCTGACAGTACAGAGTAGTCTGTGCAATAAACCAATCATTTACACAGAACCTTCCTGACACTACAGAGTAGCCTGTTGAATAAACCAATCATTTACACAGAACCGTCCTGACACTAAAGAGCAGCCTGTGGAATAAACCAATCATTTACACAGAACCTTCCTGCAACTACAGAGTAGCCTGTAAAATATAAACCAATCATTTACACAGAACCTTCCTGCAACTACAGAGTAGCCTGTAAAATATAAACCAATCACTTACACAGAATCTTCCTGCAACTACAGAGTAGCCTGTGAAATATAAACCAAACATTTACACAGAACCTTCCTGCAACTACAGAGTAGCCTGTAAAATATAAACCAATCATTTACACAGAACCTTCCTGCAACTACAGAGTAGCCTGTGAAATATAAACCAAACATTTACACAGAACCTTCCTGCAACTACAGAGTAGCCTGTAAAATATAAACCAATCATTTACACTGAACCTTCCTGCCACTACAGAGTAGCCTGTAAAATATAAACAAATCATTTACACAGAACCTTCCTGCAACTACAGAGTAGCCTGTGAAATATAAACCAAACATTTACACAGAACCTTCCTGCAACTACAGAGTAGCCTGTAAAATATAAACCAAACATTTACACTGAACCTTCCTGCAACTACGGAGTAGCGTGTGAAATATAAACCAATCATTTACACAGAACCTTCCTGACACTACAGAGTAGCCTGTGTAATAAACCAATCATTTACACAGAACCTTCCTGACACTACAGAGTAGCCTGTGGAATAAACCAATCATTTACACAGAACCTTCCTGACACTACAGAGTAGCCTGTAAAATATAAACCAATTATTTACACTGAACCTTCCTGCAACTACAGAGTAGCCTGTGAAATATAAACCAAACATTTACACTGAACCTTCCTGCAACTACAGAGTAGCCTGTGAAATATAAACCAATCATTTACACAGAACCTTCCTGACACTACAGAGTAGCCTGTGTAATAAACCAATCATTTACACAGAACCTTCCTGCCACTACGGAGTAGCCTGTGGAATAAACCAATCATTTACACAGAACCGTCCTGACACTAAAGAGCAGCCTGTGGAATAAACCAATCAGTTACACAGAACCTTCCTGCAACTACAGAGTAGCCTGTAAAATATAAACCAATTATTTACACTGAACCTTCCTGCAACTACAGAGTAGCCTGTGAAATATAAACCAAACATTTACACTGAACCTTCCTGCAACTACAGAGTAGCCTGTGAAATATAAACCAATCATTTACACAGAACCTTCCTGACACTACAGAGTAGCCTGTGTAATAAACCAATCATTTACACAGAACCTTCCTGCCACTACAGAGTAGCCTGTGGAATAAACCAATCATTTACACAGAACCGTCCTGACACTAAAGAGCAGCCTGTGGAATAAACCAATCAGTTACACAGAACCTTCCTGCAACTACAGAGTAGCCTGTAAAATATAAACCAATTATTTACACTGAACCTTCCTGCAACTACAGAGTAGCCTGTGAAATATAAACCAATCATTTACACAGAACCTTCCTGCAACTACAGAGTAGCCTGTGGAATAAACCAATCATTTACACAAAACCTTCCTGACACTGCAGAGTAGCCTGTGGATAAAACCAATCATTTACGCAGAACCTTCCTGACAGTACAGAGTAGTCTGTGCAATAAACCAATCATTTACACAGAACCTTCCTGACACTACAGAGTAGCCTGTTGAATAAACCAATCATTTACACAGAACCGTCCTGACACTAAAGAGCAGCCTGTGGAATAAACCAATCATTTACACAGAACCTTCCTGCAACTACAGAGTAGCCTGTAAAATATAAACCAATCATTTACACAGAACCTTCCTGCAACTACAGAGTAGCCTGTAAAATATAAACCAATCACTTACACAGAATCTTCCTGCAACTACAGAGTAGCCTGTGAAATATAAACCAAACATTTACACAGAACCTTCCTGCAACTACAGAGTAGCCTGTAAAATATAAACCAATCATTTACACAGAACCTTCCTGCAACTACAGAGTAGCCTGTGAAATATAAACCAAACATTTACACAGAACCTTCCTGCAACTACAGAGTAGCCTGTAAAATATAAACCAATCATTTACACAGAACCTTCCTGCCACTACAGAGTAGCCTGTAAAATATAAACAAATCATTTACACAGAACCTTCCTGCAACTACAGAGTAGCCTGTGAAATATAAACCAAACATTTACACAGAACCTTCCTGCAACTACAGAGTAGCCTGTAAAATATAAACCAAACATTTACACTGAACCTTCCTGCAACTACGGAGTAGCGTGTGAAATATAAACCAATCATTTACACAGAACCTTCCTGACACTACAGAGTAGCCTGTGTAATAAACCAATCATTTACACAGAACCTTCCTGACACTACAGAGTAGCCTGTGGAATAAACCAATCATTTACACAGAACCGTCCTGACACTAAAGAGCAGCCTGTGGAATAAACCAATCAGTTACACAGAACCTTCCTGCAACTACAGAGTAGCCTGTAAAATATAAACCAATTATTTACACTGAACCTTCCTGCAACTACAGAGTAGCCTGTGAAATATAAACCAAACATTTACACTGAACCTTCCTGCAACTACAGAGTAGCCTGTGAAATATAAACCAATCATTTACACAGAACCTTCCTGACACTACAGAGTAGCCTGTGTAATAAACCAATCATTTACACAGAACCTTCCTGACACTACAGAGTAGCCTGTGGAATAAACCAATCATTTACACAGAACCGTCCTGACACTAAAGAGCAGCCTGTGGAATAAACCAATCAGTTACACAGAACCTTCCTGCAACTACAGAGTAGCCTGTAAAATATAAACCAATTATTTACACTGAACCTTCCTGCAACTACAGAGTAGCCTGTGAAATATAAACCAAACATTTACACTGAACCTTCCTGCAACTACAGAGTAGCCTGTAAAATATAAACCAATCATTTACACAGAACCTTCCTGCAACTACAGAGTAGCCTGTGTAATAAACCAATCATTTACACAGAACCTTCCTGCCACTACAGAGTAGCCTGTTGAATAAACCAATCATTTACACAGAACCGTCCTGACACTAAAGAGCAGCCTGTGGAATAAACCAATCAGTTACAAAGAACCGTCCTGACACTACAGAGTAGCCTGTTGAATAAACCAATCATTTATGCAGAACCTTCCTGCAACTACAGAGTAGCCTGTGTAATAAACCAATTATTTACACAGAACCTTCCTGCAACTACAGAGTAGCCTGTGGAATAAACCAATTATTTACACAGAACCGTCCTGACACTAAAGAGCAGCCTGTGGAATAAACCAATCATTTACACAGAACCTTCCTGCCACTACAGAGTAGCCTGTGTAATAAACCAATTATTTACACAGAACCTTCCTGCAACTACAGAGTAGCCTGTGGAATAAACCAATTATTTACACAGAACCGTCCTGACACTAAAGAGCAGCCTGTGGAATAAACCAATCATTTACACAGAACCTTCCTGCCACTACAGAGTAGCCTGTGGAATAAACCAATTATTTACACAGAACCGTCCTGACACTAAAGAGCAGCCTGTGGAATAAACCAATCATTTACACAGAACCTTCCTGCCACTACAGAGTAGCCTGTGTAATAAACCAATCATCATTTACACAGAACCGTCCTGACACTACAGAGTAGCCTGTGGAATAAACCAATCATTTACACAGAACCTTCCTGCAACTACAGAGTAGCCTGTGGAATAAACCAATTATTTACACAGAATCTTCCTGCCACTACAGAGTAGCCTGTGTAATAAACCAATCATCATTTACACAGAACCGTCCTGACACTACAGAGTAGCCTGTGGAATAAACCAATCATTTACACAGAACCTTCCTGCAACTACAGAGTAGCCTGTGGAATAAACCAATTATTTACACAGAACCTTCCTGCAACTACAGAGTAGCCTGTGTAATAAACCAATCATTTACACAGAACCTTCCTGACACTACAGAGTAGCCTGTGGAATAAACCAATCATTTACACAGAACCGTCCTGCCACTAAAGAGCAGCCTGTGGAATAAACCAATCATTTACACTGATACTCATGTATCCTGAGCCCATTTTTATTTTCATTCTTTATAAATGAAGTGGCAATACAAATCCACGAATGGTATCAAGCTACATCCAGATATAATACAGCTATTTCTCCTATTATTTGCTGATGATATAATACTCTTCTCGAGCACCATACGAGGACTACAACCAGAGATAAATGAATTTGAAACATATTGTAAGGAATGGAAACTAACCGTTAAAAGCAATAAAACTAAGATCATTGTGTTCAAGAATGGGGGGGGGGGGGGAGTGAATTGATTGAAACAACTAAACTGACTTGCAAAAGAAACGCCACCAAAATACAAAAGGTTATTATTTTTCGAGGAACGAAGCCTATCCATTGAAAACACTTTAAACATGTCTTCTAAATGTAACCTGTATATTCACTGTACGCAAATGCAAGTTTTCTCCGTAATTTTCGAGAAAAATGAAGTTAATGGTCAAAACTTTCAGACTGTGTACAAAGTTAACGAAATGAAATTTGGATACAAAACATCAACAGAATGGAGGTTTTGCATTAAAATATTCGATTGCAAGCGAGGAACATGGCTGTTAAAAGTGCTACAGAAAAAGAGAGAACAATTTGCATCCTGCAGGTTGGAGCGATGCTTAACCAAGTTGCCTAATCATGGATTGCATCAAGTGTAAAAGTGCCAGATTCGCTAAATTTTACAGACTAACTGGCAGCATTGCGTACAAGTCACGGAGTGGAAAACCAAAGTTATCCACGCCGTAGAAAGACTGATCTGCTGACTTGTCACCCATTGAACAACTTTTGCAATTCCAACCTCGGCCATTAACAATAGAGACTTGGCCTTTTCCTCATGTGTTTGTAAGCCTTCTTACACCGTTAAGCTTAAAATATCGTTATTCTATTCAATGTTCTAAAAAACCTGATGATCGAAAACTGGACAATAGACCCTTTACGTCACGTCAATTAATGGTTATTTTTACTGAAATACCCTTCCAAATGTATGTATTTTCGATACATAATAATTATTATAATATGCGTTTGCTTGATTTGGGACCAAAAATGTTTTGGTTGCGTTTCTTTTGCAAGTCAGTTTACATGTTTTAAATATTTAGGTGTATATTTTACAAACCACCTGTCGTGGCCCCTGCATGCTAGAAATGCATCTATGCAGGCAAAGAAAATACTGATATGAGATACATTTATATTTTAGGCGATATGTCTCATAAATCCTTCTTTAGAATTTTGGATGCTAAGATTAGCCCAATTTTTTTTTACGGCTCTGAGATTTGGGGACTTCAAACATTTGATGTAATAGAAAAGATACATTTGTATGCTATTAAAAGATTTCTCGGCGTGAAAGTTAATACTTCAAATATACTGGTTTATGGTGAATGTGGCAGATTTCCGTTATACATAGAATCAAAAGTAAAAGTAATAAAATATTGGTTGAAAATACTAAATATGCCATCCAATAGATTACCAAAAATGTGTTATAATATGATGATTTTATAAGATAACTAGAAATATGTGCATGTGATGCACTGTGATGTCCCCCGCTCCAACTTTTAATCCAACCTAGTCATATTACCCTTATTTTTCACTTATGCTAAGCACTAAGTTCAATACTGCACTAATAACGAGAAATAAAAATTCAGAATAGCCAAAGTAGCAAAAGGCACCACTCTATCACTATGTCTAAGCAAATACAAAGTTTGGTGAAAAAATATTGAACGGTTTTGGAGATAGAGGCCGGAAAAGGTCCCTACCCCTATTTTCAATTACCAAAAAAAAAGTTTCGTGAAAAAATATTGAACAGTTTTTGAGATATGGCCCGGAAAAGAAAGCATTTCGGAATGCCGGAATAACGGAATGACGGACGGAGGTGAAAACATTATGTCTCCCGAAAAGTTTTGCATCGATTCCGAATTCGCCTGTCATGGTGGTCCCACAAATGTTCAATCGATGAGAGGTCTGGAGATCGAGCTGGCCATGACATGACGTTGTTGACGTTGAACCATCCTAGCAACATGTGGTGGAGCATTATTGTGTTGGAAGAGGACTCCGTGTTGTTGTCATTGCAGGAATGGTAGGACAACTGGTCTCAGTACCTGGTAGGTGTAACGTTGGGACCACAAAAGCCGCCCAACACAGGAGAATTTGTACTCAAATTACCCACCCTTGAGCCAATCAAACTGCTACGCAGCTAGGACCTGCGAGCCAATGACAATTCATATCACTTCGTTTCAAAGCAAGCGAGGTCATTTTGTTAGCCATCAGTCATCGGTTATGTCCCTTGACCATTTCCGTCTTATCCGGGGTCTGTCTGTCCGTGGACTGTTTGTCTGTGGTCTGCCTGTCCTGGGTCTGTCTGTCCGGGGTCTGTCTGTCCGGGGTCTGCCTGTCCGTGGTCTGTCTGAGGTCTGCCCTGTTTTTTAAAGCTTTGGCCAAGATTCCGGAAAGTTACATGGGAGCTGCCGAACATTCAACGTGACCAGTTTCAGCTCCGAATTGCAGCATTCCAAAGGCCCTTTTCTTTCTCTGTTGTCGTTAACATTCTTTTGTGTTTTTCATGTACTACAGGCGTCCTTCTTGTGTGTGCCACGGTTGTATACCCTTCCCGCACGTGTATCCCCGAAAGTGTTAAATCCCGAGCTTTTTGCAAAATACCTCATAGAAGTTGTCTGATGTTGCGTTTTGTCGTAATCGTACACCTGATATGATCCTGTGCTCTTTATAATACTAGCCCAAAAAAATGCCTTTCATATTTGTCATTTTAACTAAGTTAATGAAATAAGTATAAAGGACAGTTTTGTTATGCCTGTCAGTGTTAGTCTAACTGATGTGCCTACCCATATATGAAAAATCGGGAACCTTTGAAGTTGTGTTCAGTACAACGCGGTTTTTGTCACGGAAATCGTCACTGTTGTATATAACCACGCCACCTGCATAAGAGTAAAAACGATTTCATGTAAATAATCATTGATAAGATAAGATCTATTTCTATCAACCTGACAAAGCAGTATTGTTATGCGTCTACTCCGAGTGTACATTATGAAATTTATTGCATGTGGACAAAATACATAAAACAAGCATTACTTTAAGTTTATAATAAATTAATTTAAATAAGTCAGCTCCCTTTGTACAATAGTATATGTATTATGTGGAGCACAGTGGTGTAGTGGTTAGTATGCTGGCCTCTCGCGCCAACGGCCCGGGTTCGAATCCCGGTGGAGACACCAAGAATGTGTTCCCTGGGTCTTATACTGTGTTTTGCCCCTTGGCAAGGCACTTCGTCCACATATCACTCAGTCCACCCAGCTGTTTAAATGGGTACCTGAACACAGGAGGTACGTACCTATATGGTCACGAGGAGCGCTTAGTAGCGGCACTGAAAGTACGATTCCTCCAGGGTAATACGTGTGCCGCCATTGAACAAAGCTTGGACTGGATATTAGTCGTTAAAATGTCGGTATTATTATTATACGTACCTTTCCATTCCGTAAACCCTGGCATCCCGAGGACTACAGAACCATCCTGACAGTCAAAGCACGAAACATTAACGTTCATCAAGAAAGTAAACCTATCAAATGTAGTACTTTCAATTTTGAAATTTAATGACAGTTATACCACTGAATATGTCATCAATGAAACGTAAATAAATGTTTGATTATCATGCGAGAAGTTTTTGATTTTGGAAATTGATGAGTTAATGAATGATCAACGTCCTTACAGTTTCACAATATTTAGCCACAATTAAAGTTCAGTATATAGGCGAGTTCATCGTTAGTTAATCGTTCAACATGCGTCCCAAAGAAGCAATCAGTCAATTCTTGATAAGAAAAAAGACGTAATTGAGAAAACAAACAGTGGATAAGACACGAAAGATATCAGAAGATTATTGCGTGGAGAGATCGCAGATCAATATTGCGTGGAGAGATCGCAGATCAATATGGCGTGGAGAGATCGCAGATCAATATTGCGTGGAGAGATCGCAGATCAATATGGCGTGGAGAGATCGCAGATCAATATGGCGTGGAGAGATCACAGATCAATATGGCGTAGAGAGATCGCAGATCAATATGGCATAGAGAGATCGCAGATCAATATGGTGTGGAGAGATCGCAGATCAATATGGCGTGGAGAGATCACAGATCAATATGGCGTAGAGAGATCGCAGATCAATATGGCGTAGAGAGATCGCAGATCAATATGGCATAGAGAGATCGCAGATCAATATGGCGTAGAGAGATCGCAGAATAATATTGCGTGGAGAGATTGAGATCAATATGACGTAGAGAGGTCGCAGATCAATATGGCGTAGAGCGATCGCAGAATAATATTGCGTGGAGAGATCGCAGATCAATATGGCGTAGAGAGATCGCAGATCAATATGGCGTAGAGAGATCGCAGAATAATATGGCGTAGAGAGATCGCAGATCAATATGGCGTAGAGAGATCGCAGAATAATATGGCGTAGAGAGATCGCAGAATAATATGGCGTAGAGAGGTCCTAGATCAATATGGCGTAGAGAGATCGCAGATCAATATGGTGTGGAGAGATCGCAAAATAATATGGTGTGGAGAGGTCGCAGAAGACTATTGCGTGGAGAGATCGCAGAAGAATATGGTGTGGAGAGATCGCAGAATAATATGGTGTGGAGAGATCGCAGAAGAATATTGCGTGGAGAGATCGCAGATCAATATGGCGTAGAGAGATCGCAGATCAATATGGCGTAGAGAGATCGCAGAATAATATGGCGTAGAGAGGTCCTAGATCAATATGGCGTAGAGAGATCGCAGATCAATATGGTGTGGAGAGATCGCAAAATAATATGGTGTGGAGAGGTCGCAGAAGACTATTGCGTGGAGAGATCGCAGAAGAATATGGTGTGGAGAGATCGCAGAATAATATGGTGTGGAGAGATCGCAGAAGAATATTGCGTGGAGAGATCGCAGAAAAATATGGTGTGGAGAGATCGCAGAAGAATATGGTGTGGAGAGATCGCAGAATAATATGGTGTGGAGAGATCGCAGAAGAATATGGTGTGAAGAGATCGCAGATCAATATGGCGTGGAGAGATCGCAGATCAATATGGCATGGAGAGATCGTAGATCAGTATTTAGGCCTCTACAGTTCAAAGATAATATTTTAATTTTTTCTTTTGAATGCATTTGATTTATTCATATCTTTTGGTATATTGTCATACAATCTTATGCACATTGATGATGAAATGTATATGGAAATGGTTTTTTTGTACGTAAATTCAAACAAGGAAAAAATAAACTCTAAAAAAGCGTACTTGTGTACATTTCCGACTTCCATTAACTGTAAAAAATACAGAAACTAAAGATATGATCTTTAGATGGTCTCCGTCCATCATTTAGAAATATTAATAACCAAGCAGCCTCTGCCATGTTCCTCAAAAAATAAACCGAAGCAGAATAATATGGTGTGGAGAGATCGCAAAATAATATGGTGTGGAGAGGTCGCAGAAGACTATTGCGTGGAGAGATCGCAGAAGAATATGGTGTGGAGAGATCGCAGAATAATATGGTGTGGAGAGATCGCAGAAGAATATGGTGTGGAGTGATCGCAGAAGTATATGTTGTGGAGAGATCGCAGAAGACTATTGCGTGGAGAGATCGCAGAATAATATGGTGTGGAGCGATCGCAGAATAATATGGTGTGGAGTGATCGCAAAATAATATGGTGTGGAGAGGTCGCAGAAGACTATTGCGTGGAGAGATCGCAGAAAAATATGGTGTGGAGAGATCGCAGAAGAATATGGTGTGGAGAGATCGCAGAATAATATGGTGTGGAGAGATCGCAGAAGAATATGGTGTGAAGAGATCGCAGATCAATATGGCGTGGAGAGATCGCAGATCAATATGGCATGGAGAGATAGTAGATCAGTATTGCGTGGAGAGATCGCAGATCAATACGGCGTGGATAGATCGCAGATCAATATGGCATGGATAGATCGCAGAAGACTATTGCGTGGAGAGATCGCAGAATAATATGGTGTGGAGTGATCGCAGAATAATATGGTGTGGAGTGATCGCAAAATAATATGGTGTGGAGAGGTCGCAGAAGACTATTGCGTGGAGAGATCGCAGAAAAATATGGTGTGGAGAGATCGCAGAAGAATATGGTGTGGAGAGATAGCAGAATAATATGGTGTGGAGAGATCGCAGAAGAATATGGTGTGAAGAGATCGCAGATCAATATGGCGTGGAGAGATCGCAGATCAATATGGCATGGAGAGATAGTAGATCAGTATTGCGTGGAGAGATCGCAGATCAATACGGCGTGGATAGATCGCAGATCAATATGGCATGGATAGATCGCAGATCAATATGGCGTGGAGAGATCGCAGATCAATATGGCATGGAGAGATCGTAGATCAGTATTGCGTGGAGAGATCGCAGATCAATACGGCGTGGATAGATCGCAGATCAATATGGCTTGGATAGATCACAGATCAATATGACGTAGAGATATCGCAGAAGACTATTGCGTGGAGAGATCGCAGAAGAATATGGTGTGGAGAGATCGCAGATCAATATGGCGTGGAGAGACCGTAGATCAATAGTGCGTGGATAGATCACAGATCAGTATTGCGTGGAGAGATCGCAGATCAATATTGCGTGGAGAGATCGCAGAAGAATATGGTGTGGAGAGATCGCAGATCAATATTGCGTGGAGAGATCGCAGATCAGTATTGCGTGGATAGATCACAGAAGAATATGGCGTGGAAAGATCGTAGAGGAATATTGCGTGGAGAGATCACAGAAGAATATGGCGCAATATGGCGTGCAGAGAACGCAGATCAATATGACGCGGAGTTATCGCGAACAATATTGCGTGGATAGATGGCAGAAGAATATGGTGTGGAGTGATCACAGATCAACTTTGCGTGGAGAGATCGCAGATCAATATGGCATGGAGAGATCGCAGAAGCATATGTCGTGGAAAGATCGCAGAAAAATATGGCGTGGAGAGATCGCAGAAGATTATGGCGTGGAGAGATCGCAGAAGAATATGGCGACGAGAGGTCACAGAAGAATATGGCGTGTAGAGATCGCAGAAAAATATGGTGTGGAGAGATCGCAGAAGATTTTGGCGTCGAGAGATCGCAGAAGAATATTGTGACGAGAGATCACAGAAGAATATGACGTGGAGAGATCGCAGAAAAAATATGGCATGGATAGATCACATAAGAAGAATATGGCGTGGTGAGATTGCAGAAGAATATGGCGTGGAAAGATCGTGGAAAGATCGTAGAAGAATATGGCGTGGAAAGATCGCAGAAGAATGTGGCGCGGAGAGATCACAGAAGAACATGGCGTGGTAAGATTGCAAAAGAACATGGCGTGCAGAGATCCAAGAAGAATATGACGTTGAGAGGTCAGAGAAGAATATGCCTTGGAAAGATCACAGAAGAATATCGCATTTAGAGATCGCAGAGGAAAATGGCGTGGAGATATCGCAGAAGAATATGGCTTGGAGATATTGCAGAGGGAAATGGCGTGGAGAGATCGCAGATCACAGATAAAAGCTGTATTTATATGTCCAACTACCCTGTTTTAAAATTCTATAATAATGCAGGTGTGGTTATCTTATGATCCCATATCGATTGCAATGGTGCAAAATGTTCATAGACCACATAGAATGGTTAAGGAAAAATCTAATATATGTGATATCTGACAATACTTTGAGAATACATGTTTACCAGTACAATTTCAAGGTTTCATATTGATAACTGACACTTGATGACCAAGCTTCACTTGTGAGATTCATACCACTTACCAAGAGAGTATCTCCTGAAAATCCAACTTGGGCCATCCCTTTTATAAACACCCACTCTCCTGTGTTGGTCACGTAATCCCCAAGGCCACCACGTACTGGGACCACAGACTCCGTTCCGTTCAGCGCGCAGCGGCCTAGTGTAAAGGCATATTGTTTATGCTCTATGCTAGTGTACCTTGGTGCGCCCACCTAAAATAGAAAGTTTCTTTACAAGAAAATAGATCTACTAAACTCTCTTTCTCGCTCTTGATGGAGAGAATGGTTTGGTATTTAACTCTGTGAGGAGAGAATGGTTTAAATTGGTATTTACCTCTGTGGAAAGAGAATTGTTTGGCATTTACCTCTGTGGAAAGAGAATTGTTTGGCATTTACCTCTGTGAGAAGAGAATGGTTTGGTATTTACATCTGTGAGGAGAGAATGGTTTGGTTTTTACATATTTGAGGAGAGAATGGTTTGGTATTTACCTCTGTGAGGAGAGAATGGTTTGGTATTTACCTCTGTGAGGAGAGAATGTTTTGGTATTTACCTCTGTGAGGAGAGAATGTTTTGGTATTTACATATGTGAGGAGAGAATGGTTTGGTATTTACATATGTGAGGAGAGAATGGTTTGTTATTTACCTCTGTGAGGAGAGAATTGTTTATATTTAGATATGTGAAGAGATAATGGTTTGGTATTTACCTCTGTGAGGAAAGAATGAGTTGGTATTAACATCTGTGAGGAGATAATGGTTTGGTATTTACCTCTGTGAGGAGAGAATGGTTTGGTATTTACCTCTGTGAGAAAAGATTGGTTCGGTATTTACATCTGTGATGAGAGAATGGTTTGGTGTTTACATCTGTGAGGAGAGAATAGTTTGGTGTTCACATCTGTGAGGAGAGAATGGTTTGGTATTTACCTCTGTTAGGAGAGAATGGTTTGGTGTTTACATATGTGAGGAGAGAATGGTTTGGTATTTACCTCTGTTAGGAGAGAATGGTTTGGTGTTTACATATGTGAGGAGAGAATGGTTTGGTATTTACCTCTGTGAGGAGAGAATGGTTTGGTATTTACATCTGTGAGAAAAGATTGGTTTGGTGTTTACCTTTGTGAGGAGAGAATGTTTTGGTGTTTACCTCTGTGAGGAGAAAATTGTTTAGTATTTAAATATGTGAAGAGATAATGGTTTGGTATTTACCTCTGTGAGGAAAGAATTGTTTAGTATTTAAATATGTGAAGAGATAATGGTTTGGTATTTACCTCTGTGAGGAAAGAATGAGTTGGTATTTACCTCTGTGAGGAGAGAATGTTTTGGTATTTACCTCTGTGAGGAGAGAATTGTTTAGTATTTAAATATGTGAAGAGATAATGGTTTGGTATTTAACTCTGTGAGGAATGAATGAGTTGGTATTTAAATCTGTGAGGAGATAATGGTTTGGTATTTACCTCTGTGAGGAAAGAATGGTTTGGTATTTACATATGTGAGGAGAGAATGGTTTGGTGTTCACATCTGTGAGGAGAGAATGGTTTGGTGTTCACATCTGTGAGGAGAGAATGGTTTGGTGTTCACATCTGTGAGAAGAGAATGGTTTGGTATTTACCTCTGTGAGGAGAGAATGTTTTGGTGTTTACATCTGTGAGAAGAGAATGGTTTGGTATTTACCTCTGTGAGGAGAGAATGGTTTGATATTTACCTCTGTGAGGAGAGAATGGTTTGTAACCTTTGACGGGAGGAATTTTTGGTGTTGGCGTGGCATGAATAAGAAGTATAATATCTGTTGGTGTATGTACTACTTACAATAGTAGCTCCCGTCGCTGACTTGATTATCATGCTGCCATACAACTCCCCATCACTGTACCAATCACCCCTGGCAGCTAAAAACAGACAGAGAAACTATGAGAAAATATGACCCCCCGATTACAAAGTTATCATATCAGATCATATTATTGGGCCCATTGGGGACATAAAGTATTGTTTATAGTTTATTGCATTTCTCTCACATATCATTAAAACATACAGGTTTCAGGATAAAATGCATATAATGAATCGAGCCTTGTTGGATGATGAGGTCCTTTCTTCAAACTCTAATTTTTTTTCCAAACACTTATTAAGAACGCGAGTTTTCTATTGATTTGATTTAAATGCATCCTCGATAATCCAGCGCTATTGTTCCAATAAATCTACACACAAGCGCGCTTTTGTGTAGATTTATCGGAACAATAGCGCTGGATTTATCGAGGATGATTTAAATGGAACAATACACATAAAAACTAATCATGATTTTAAACTTAAAGCGGACGCGTGTTACTGATCGCATGATGTGAAATAAGAATTGTAATTTTAAAGGGGCAGTAGCACGCTTTTGCAAATTTTATGTTTTCAAATTTCCCATTTATAATGATAGTTTGTCATTTATATTTACTTTAGAGGGTAAAACATCTTATTATCCAAACCATTTATCCGTAGTGGTAATAATGGTGATGCATATAAAGCAAAAATGCATAGCGGCCATTTTATTGTGAACACATTTTATTATTGTGAATGACAAAAACAATTCCCATGGCTTTACAGAACCATATACACTCATTTTTAACTTGATTTTCCAAAGAGAGAAGGGTGTTTTACTATTGGTGACATTATTTTTCAATTACATTTCATCGACTTATTTCAGCGATAAAACGTGCTACTGCCCCTTAAAGAACCAACCATGTGACCTTGTTGCACATTCTTATCAGAACGATAGGTTTACCGCCAAGCATCCAATGAAACTCTAGTGTTTAGTGTCCTTCTTTTAAAATAAAACAATGATGTTACTTATTGCATTGAATATACGTACAGTTAGGTGGCGTCGTGATGTAATATTCTCGTTTGCAGCTGTGCGGCTCTCTCACATCACAAATGTAGATGGCGCCGGTCCCTTTGTTATCTTTAGGGGCTCCAACAACCAGCCTGATTGGTTTTAAAAACGCCGGCATTAAAAATCCCAGCGAACTTAAACTTAACATGCGACTCACATTATTTTATTTTTTCAAAATTCCCTTTTATAAAGATAGTTTATGTCATTTATATTTACTTTAGAGGGTAAACCATCTTATTATTCAAACCAATTATCCGTAGGGGTAAAAGTAGTGTTGCGTATAAAGCAAATATTGCATGGCAGCCATTTTTGTGAACACATTTTATTATTTCGAATGACAAAAAAACGATTCCCATGGATTAAAGGGGCAGTAGCACTTTTTTTTTCAAATTTTATTTTTTCAAATTTCCCTTTTATAATGATAGTTCATGTCATTTATATTTACTTTAGTGGTTAAAACCTCTTATTACACAAACCAAATTTCCGTAGAAGGAATAACGGTGCTGCATATAAAGCAAAAATTGCATGGCGGCCATTTTATTGTGAACACATTTTATTATTTCGAATGACGAAAGGATTCCCATGGCTTTACAGAACCATGTACACTCGTTTTTTAATTTGGTTTTCTTAAGAGAGAAGGGTGTTTTAGTATTGGGGATATTATTTTCAAATACATTTCATCGACACAACGTTAGGGTTTAACACCGCTTTCAAGAGTATTTCACTTATTCCACGGCTGCTAGTATTATGGCAGGAAGAAAGCCTGCAACGCCATGTTGCTATGCATTGCGGTGAAACCTGCGAGCATCGGCTGCAACTAGCGAACCATGGGTGGTACTACGCTGAAATTCAGTGTAGCATTGCACCCAAACCTTACTGCGTGTAGAACAGTTCTCTACTGCAGACAAAGTTGCCATGCCTCTGGCGGGATTCGAACCCCGGACCTCTTGATCCGAAGCCGAATGCGCTAACCACTGCGCTATCCTACCCCCGCCATTACAGATGATATGGTTGAACGGGTCCAAGGCTTAATCATGTCAGATCGTAGAATAAAGGTGGACGAGATATCTTCAGGGTGTGGCATTTCTCATGGAAGTATTTGCAACATTATTCATGAGCACTTGCACATGTCCAAGTAATCTGCAAGATGGCTGCTACGAAACATAAATGTAAACGATCGACACCAGAGAGTTGAATCCAGCCGTGAGCTCTTGGACATCTACATTGCTGATCCCATTAACGTTCATGCCCATTTGGTTATAAGGGATGAAACGTGGATTCATCATTGGGATCCAAACAACCAAGCAAGAATCCTTGCAATTGAAGCATAATCACTCTCCTGCACCCATGAAGTTCAGAACTCAGCCTTCTGCTGGCAAGACCAGGGCTCAGTTCCATAACAGCGAGCGATTATAATCGGTCATTGATTGCTCAATGTAGCGCTCAAAATTTGCTCGAAATTTGCTCGCCTTGCTACGTAGCGCTACATTGAGCAATCACGTTCAAGAGAGGTTTAAAAGTAATCGCTAATTGAGTGATTACTTTGAAACCTCTCTTGAACATGGCCCGGGCCGCCCATTTCTGGAATTCAAGGGGAGTGATACTTATAGATTATAAAACACCTACAACTACAATAACAGGATCATACTATGCTGAGTTGTTGAAACAGCGGCGATCAAGAAGATGTGCGGCATGTTGACTGCTGGTGTTTCTTCATGGCAACGCTTCAGTGCACAATAGTGGTATTGCACAGGCTGCACTTCAACAATGTGACTTTGAAGAACTTAACCATCCCCCTTCAGTCCAGACCTGGATCAAGCGATTTCTCTCTGTTTCGAAAATTGAAATCACACTTGCGTGGTACAAGATTTGGGGGTGATGATGAACTCAAGGCAGCTACAGAGGCGTGGATGAGGGGTCAATCAGATGACTTCTACCGCAAGGGCATAGACAGTATCAAAGACAAATGGGCAAAGTGCATCGGGGTACAGGGAGATTATATTGAAACATAAAATCAATATCACAACCATTTGCTTCTGTTTTATATCCACTTCTGTGAACTTATTGACCTCCCCTCGTATATGGACATTAGTCATGTGAGTGTGTCATGTTGGCAATGCAAATGTAGTTTATGACACTGCTCTTCAACTGGTTCGATGGTGTAATTAAATAATGTTTGTACATATTTACTAAGCATTAGTAGATGTGAAGTTACTGATTTATATGCACATTAAACTAGCTTTCTATTTATAATCCTTGGGACGAGATTTGGGCGCCTAGTTGTGAAATCACCCATGTACAAAATGTAAGCAATCAGCAGTGACACTAATTAGACAATGATCCACCAGTTACTATGTTAATTACAATGACACTAATCTGAGAACAACACTGATTGATAGGCTAATTGCTAATCACTTACACCCACGTAATCACCCGTCTATTGGCGGGACATGAGAGAGAACAGAAGCAAAGTCAAACAAAGTCGTCGCAACTGTCGCATGTCATCTCAGTCGAACATCTTTCTTACATACAACACAGAGAGCTATAATTGATGCAAATAACTTACTGTCTTATTCTTAGTTTACGGATTAAAATACATTATTCTTCTGAGATTAAGACAAGATGTATTTGTATGAAGTGAGACCTTTTCATCTTCATCGGCAGCGGCTGATCTTCCAATCATCGACATTACGGACATTACGTAGAGAGTAATGTCCTCGTAACTCTCCATTCCTTAAAAATAATGGAGCCGAGGCCCCGGAGGGGCCGAGGCCCATTATTTTTAAGGAATGGAGAGTTACGAGGATATTACCCTACTTAAATTACACTCAAAGTATTGCTCTTATCAAAATTGCTTTAGAAAGTTAAAGAAATTAAACTGTATGGGAAAAAAATTGTGGACCCCCTCCTTTTCAATTGGCGAACCCCCCACCCACCCCCCCCCCCCCCTTTCCAAATTCCTCGATCCGCCCCTGAATGTAATGTAATGTAAATTAATTATAATGGTAATTTAAATAATTTATACTACACATAGTTCATTTATAACAGTATAACATATAAGCAAGCTGCACGGACCTGTCGTTTGACATGTGAACTTTGACTTGAAATGAACTGAACTGAAATGAATTTGAACTTGAAATGAGTGATACAAATATCACTCGTAATGTGAATTTGAGATAATCATATCACAGTCATTTTACAACAAGTAAATGGAACAAATGGTGGAACAGCGACAGTCAATTCATATATAGTTAATATAAAAATAAAATATTTGGTGTCGCCGTTTAGTCCAACCCATTTCTGTCGCCGTTCCGTCCAATTTTGTCGCCGTTTCAACCAAATTTTGTCGCCGTTTTGCCGTGTCGCCGTTCCGTCCAGCACCCGTCAATGTCAGTATGGTCAGATTACATAAATAAAAAAAAACCACAATACAACATATTGTGTTTATAAAAAATGTGCACTTCCATTTAAAGTTACTGCAGCGAGTTTATTTGCATACATTTTTTTGCTCCATTGTGTCATTTTTAAAAAAAAGTAATTTTAAATCAAAGTTTATACAATATATCACGTTTAGAAGCCGTATCAGTAGAAAAATGTTTATCCGTATTGGTTTAAATTGGTGCGATCTGAAAAGCGACAGTTTTTTGGAAGTCTTCAGTGTGGGAAGTAGTTTGCTTGGTTTCATGCAATTTGGAGAGGTTGACAGCAAGATAGTTGGCCATTCCATCATGCCATATTTTAACTCCACTCTGAGTAAGCCTTAGATAAACGCGCGTCAATAGAATCTAACGTCATATTAACAACTTTTCCTTTTCTGTATAAAAACAGTACCACCTAGCAACATTTCCTTGGCGTGTTTGCTTATCAATTTAACAAGATGTCAACCCATGTGAAGCTCGTTTTTCTCAAGTGTTTTCAACTGAATGTGACAATTGTTATATTATCATGTTTCAGAAGATCCTGTTAATATACAAATTATTGACATTTACCTGTTAAATGTATTTTATTGTGATTATACCAGGAATCTATGACAGATATAGTATCTGTAAAAACTACATAATTGAAATAAATGGTAAATAAATAAACGCCAAAAACGTATATTTATATTTTTTGAAATACTCATAAACTGTCTCTTGTATTTGTTTGTTTATTGTTATGTTTATTTGGGAGTAAACCACAATGTTTCGCGCTTGAAAATAATAGACTTGATCTATATGTAAACTGGAAACGTATCATACTTATTTTGGGTCGAAAAAAGTAAATTTGCAAAAAACTAAGAGTATATTTCAATACGAAAATACGAAATGTCTATTAACATACACAATGGCTCTTATAGGTATAGCTTAATTAGTCAGAATGCTTAAACAACTTTCGAGCAGGCAATTTAGTGTGAACACCTTAAAATGACAGGGCCGGAAAACATTCGTTATAGAATTCTTTAATTGTTTCAGGGGTCTTATATTTAGCAATTGGTTACACTGTTTATGCTTCTTTTCGCGAGAGTAATGGATTTTTAGTTAGAACGGCGTGCTATAATTCCTTTAAAGTGACAAAAATAAGACTACTATGCAAACTTATAAGCATTTTGGTCAAATAAAATCTAAGAACTCTAATCAATTGCTCAATCAATTGCATAGAAATGTCATTCTCATGTCATCTGGTTGTAGTGTTAGTTCACTCGACCAGAAACCATCAGGTTGCAGGTTCGATCCCACAGTTCCTCGAACGTATTTGTGATCAGTGCCAATTCATCTGCCATCTTATACAAACGTTTGATGTAAAATGAGAAAGATTGTCACAGCATTAACATTTTACATCGAAATATGTAATATTTTTGTCTGTGGAAATCGAGTTATTACATAACAACAGTGATCTTTGATATTTGATCGTTTGAATTATGTTGTTTGAAAATAGCCTGCATCATTAGCATTTTGATAGTCCAGCCGTTCAATAGTAACAGTGTAAGAGATGTTTCTATATGTGTTGACAAGATTAAATTCACCATTGATGATGCTGATACCTTTCTATTATTTGTAATAAATGCCCTGAGTGGTATCGATAATTAACATATATAGTTAAAAACATTAACACACTCTCATGGATGTCATGTTGTTTTACAACACTCGTGCCAGTAAAATTATGTTTCCCTTGCTCTTCCTAGGGACAAGATAATGTTACAGCCTTTCGTGTTGTAAAAACATTATGACATCCCCAGTTGGATATGAATCTCTATTTATTGATTGCGGAGAACTTGCATTGTTTCACCATACCATAAAACAAGGTTAAGATAATTTACAATTTCTAAAACTAAAATACCATAAAGACTTATAGCTGTTTGTTGACATACTGTCTAAACATACTTGGCTCTATAACTGATCAGACCTTAGATAAAACAATATATGAGGTTGAAACCATACATTTTCTAAATCGACAATCTATAACCCCTATTTGCCAAGACGACTGTACACATATTCTGGGGCCACACCAGATCTACAATTTATAATCCTCATCTGCCAAGCTGTCGACGAAGAAGACGACACATGTTGATTTTTTTTACCTGTGGTCCTTGGTTGAGATCACAGATTCCAATGGGGAAAAGTCTTAACACACGATAAGACAATAGTTTTAGACGGCATGCCATCTTTATAAGACAATATGTTTTAGACGGCATGCCATCTTTATAAGACAATATTTTATTTTTGTAAAGAGACGGAAAGCCGTCATTTATTCATAAAAAGTTATTTGTAATTTAAATTTATAAGATAATCAAAGTTACAGCTTTCACATATCGATCGAAACCGAGATATTAGCAAAATTAAAAACTGTACACATTGATGGTAGTTGCTTCATCACTGTCCAGGTTGTTGAAAAATTCAAAACAAACTGTCCATGTTAGTTGCTATGCAGGAAACCCTTCTTTTTTTTACATTGTAGGGGTTAAAAGTACATGTAAAGGTGCAACTTGAATTGATTTTAGTTGTTATTTAGTTACTGAATTTTATTGACAATTTAATTAGTAAACTAATGTACATACTAGCATTAAAATTTGCGTAAATGTCGAGAAAAAAACAAACGAATAAAAGTTTAACATCGACTATATGTTTTAACTACAACTTATTTTTTAATAATAGTGTCATTTGTGTCATTCTTACACCTTGAAATATCGTTATCAAGGATTTATCCAAAATTTAAATTATCGGGGGGGGGGGGGGGGGGGGGGGGGGGGATATTTATGCAGTATATAATTTTTAATTTCACCTTTTTTAAAAGTTGATTATTATTTAAGTTCAAAGGACAGGAGGAATTGAGCATATCCTTTCAAGCAACATGTCATCAATATTTTAAGACTAGATATGTTTGTAAATATTTGCGCATAGCTTTAGTAGTTGTTACTGATTGATATGAACACTAATTAAATTCGCTTTCTGCAATCTCTATTTACTCAAAAATATGCCTTGTAAATTATTGGGACGTGACCTTAGTTGTGAAATCACACACAAATGACAAATTAACAAAATATTTCAAGATGCATTAAACTATTTTTTAATCCTGGTCATGTAGATTTACATTTCGAAAAGATTCAGAGGGTCATGCAGTCCAACAAACCAGTTCACCTAAGTTTCAATCTTAAACGTCCTGTATAAACCTAGCTCAGGATATCTCTTTACACTTTGAGGTAACTGCATTTCTTGTAATAACCTTTGATCAGGTTTCAACACGAATTTTAAGGTTTTACTACGACTTGAGGTTTTACCAACCGTCGAAAGTTAACCTCATAGCAGGTTAATTTTCAACATTTAGTAAGACCTGAAGTATTACAATCTAATTGTAAGACCTAACTCCAAATAACCTCAATCTCCTGTTCAGTTAGGTACTCAAAAATTTCCAAGTTTGAAATTTGCATAGTTGACAATGCGGGAATCGAACCCGCAAACCTCCGATTTGTAGCCCAGGACTTGTCCCACTAGACCACAGAGGATTGATGATGGTTGTTTGTCGGTATCTATTCTGCTCCGCTCACAATATTGGGATATTTTATGTGCGCCTCAAACTTGGATCACGAAGGCTTGAAACACTAACAGGATTGTTTTCATTTTTGTATTTAAAACGCATGGCGGTATATACGTCAAAGAAAACACTCGGGCCGGGTTTTGGTAGACATTTCAAACACCCTCGGGTGTTTGAAATGTCTACCAAAACCCGACCCTCGTGCTTTCTCCCTGACGTAATGTTGATGGGTGATTGTAAATAGCTGAATTGTATTTATTATTTATGACCATCCTATCATCATGTCTTTGAGAGAGGACAATGTATTTAAACATATGTATAATTCACAAATGAAGACAGACGCCTTCAAAATAATTAATGATAAATGGAATAATATCTTTGTCGTAATTTTTTTACTGTAATGGTAATGTATTATATGCCTTAATATTTACTGTACATAGAATATTATTCAGGGAGCAACGCCTGCAGAAACATGCTGTTAAAGAAGAATGTTCTGAGAACGCATTTGACTCCATTCTCTTCCCACAGAGGTTATTCCCTTAAGATTTCCGATCCTAACCTCTGTTCTATATAACTTTAAATCGAGGTCTTCAGCAACATGTCCTAGCGGGGGAAATGGGAACCTCATACTGTATCCCTGCTTCTTAACCAATGACAACTCACCTAACAGCGGCCAGTCGAACGAGTGACTTCAAAGATCTAGGCATTTGACTGTAAATGCTTTTGTTCATTAGCATATGTCCTTCGAATATGCCTGATGTAAATAACATAAATGAACTATGTTAGGTATTTGTCTCTGATTTGGTCTTCTTTATTTGTAAGCATGTTTATGATCAACAATTTTCACTAAATCAAATACCATATCTCGAGGAAAACACATGAAACGAGAAAACGTTTATCTAACGTTTATTTTTTTTAATCATGACGTGTCATTGGCAAATGTCACTTTTACAACGGCGTCGCTGATTGCACAACTACATTCAATTGCAACCAAAGAAGACACTACATTTCTGCTCTCGATTTCAAGCGATATTGGAAATCTGAAGAGAGTAACCTCTGTGGGAAGAGAATGATTTGACTCAAAATAACATAAAAAATACTGACCAAAACATTATGTGTAAACCCAGGCTTTTTCCATAATGGTAAAAAGATAAAAGTCAAGGCAAAAGTTTAATCACCAAAAATGCACATGCAAAATGTTGAACTACGATTGTATACATTTTCGAAGGAAATATTGAAGACACTGTTTCCATAAGATAGGTTAGGTTAGTAACTTCTGTTAAAAGCGGGAGTCGCTTAAGAGAATCTTAAAAAGACAGATTTAGTGGAATTCTCAAGAAACATAACTCGAAATGAGCTCATCGTATTAAAGAAGATTGATCCAGTCAAACCCATCTGATGTTTACTCTTTTATATTAACATCAGATGGGTTTGACTGGATCAATTTTCTTTAATACGATGAGCTCATTTCGACCAGTATATCGGTCTTTTCAAGTATATATATATATATATATATATATATATATATATATATATATATATATATATATATATATATATATATATATTGAGCAAATGCGTGTACCATGTTAGAGTGCTCAATCAGGCCAAATTAATGGTATATGGTACACTCATTTGCTACGGCCTTGAGCTAGCCCACTGTATAAATACGGTTTGAGCACTTTATGCAAATGAGTGGGACTTTCTTAAACTGCTTTGTTGCGTTGATAACGTTGCATAGCTGAAAGCCCAACCATGTTCCACACACACCATGCTGATGAGGTCCTAAAAACCGAAACAGCTGGCTGTCCATGGTTATATATATACAACAATGTATATCAGGAAGCAGAAACTTACATTATAGTATGTACACTTATGACATAAGCAGCATTGTTAATATGTGACTTGGTGTGTTGAGATGGAACATTCGGCGACATAATTTTAGGTCTAAGTACAACTGCATACCAAAAGTTTGTTCACCTACAGGTGTATCTTACTGCAAATATCATGTAAATTGACGTTCATTGTAAAGTTTATAAAATTGCTTCCCATACAATGACAATGACACATCATGTATCCCAACTTCCAAACGCAAGGAATAACCCTTGCCAGTCTCCATTACCGGCTGATTTAAGCCTTGCGGTATTTCCCTCGCTTTGTTGTGTCAAGATAGTGAATCGCTGCACCAGAAATGCATAGCGGGCCTGGATTTCTAAACACATATTTCTTAAGGAAATACTGCAAGGCCTAAATCAGCCAGTAATGGAGACTGGCAAGAGTTATGCCTTGCAATAGGAAGTTGCATATATCCGTGAGTAGAACAATCATTCTCAAACGTAGCCTATCCTGTGATAGTCACGTCACGTGTTTATGAAATTTGGTATAATGACATTGACAGAAGGGTTCAAATTTGGAAATGGAAATTTCATTAATTTCCCAATAAGACTTTTCTTATCGACAAAATGGGAACAATTTCATCACAACCTACATTGAATGAGTTTAAGAGGAAATATATGCTGCACGTTTTATCAAATTGATCATTTAGTGAATATTTCACAGAAGAAAATAAAAACTGTAGTTTTGAAAAGATTGATCCTTGGTCACTTGAAAGAGCTGCCAAAACTGTAAATGTTTACTATGAGGTATCAAATAAAATTATGTTATGGGACACTCGACTGTTTTCTAATAACGCAAAAATGCAATATTATCGTTTTATTACTCGCGTTGTTACGATGCTTCATAATGCATAATTACATGATATATATTTGCCCTGAAATACACAAGTAGGTGTACAGAGTTTCGGTACGCAGCTGTATATCACATGCATGCAATTCCGTATTCCAATTAGAAAATCCGGTTGTGCTTTTACAATATGAAACAGGGAAATACTTAGTAAATATCCAACAAGGTACAAGTGACTACAGGAAATATGGGCATGGTTTAGACATTTAAAGGTGCATCCATAATGTTGCTGGGGTTAAATTTTCGAAACGTTATAAATGGTGTTATTCTATCGTGAAGAACTGACTGTTACCGAAAATTACAATGTTTTGATGTTAGTCGACTCAGTATAATGACGATAAAAAGTAAAAGTAGTGGTTTCTGATCGAAAACCGGACAATGCACTGCGTTTGGCGCGCGTCAATTAGTCAAACGTTACTTTAAAACTTATTTACAACAGACAAAAAGACAACTTTGAGCTGATAATGTTAAATATGTCTTAATTATAACTAATGTGCATGCAAATGGGACTTATGGTTTCGGTTTCTACACATGTATAATGTTGTAACTCGATTTTAATTGGAAACTAGTAATTATGATATATTTGGCAATTGGAGATGAATATTCAAGTTGAGTGAACTTATTTGAACTGAAATCATCACATATCGTTGACACGTAACAAAGCCAAATAACATTTGATGAAACACAATGGATGCATCTTTAACTTGTTGCATATATACAAAAACTCACAATAAAGCAATGTAAGACATCAAGGAAAGTTACTTATATCAACTTACTGTAAGCCTGATGACGAGGTACGGAACATTGACGTAAAACCAAACTCAGTATTTTCTTGTCCCGTCAGCACTCTGGGGTGTTGTGTATCTATATTATAAGTAAGACACACTTCAACGAGACCTAAGTAGACGAGGAATCCGAACACTGGCAACTTAGAGGCCGCCATGTCAAGATATAAGTGTTGTTCTCTCAACGTGGCCCTAGTGTCTGAATGACGAATTGACAACCGGGGTGTGCTTTGAGTATATTACAGCATGGCGGGCAAACAGGAAAGAGACGTTCGACATCTGTCGCAATATGATAAACACTTCTCATTGTGTGATTGGTATCCGTTTGATTTATCAGAAATACATAATTTAGAATCATTGTGAATTTCGAAAATGTCAATGTCAACTAGACTTGATTTCTTCGACCTATATATTTACGCTTTTATTCTTAAATATTGCCTTGTATTTCCAGCAATGTACGATGTTTCAAGAACATGTAATTTATCATTTTCGTTCAATGTGGTGAAATACGACATTTATCGGTTAAAATAAAATCCGTATTTTCGCTGAGTTAAATAACACTTTGAATTACATGACGTCATAAGATGACTGTGATAAAAGCAAGGTGTTGTTCAGTTCAAAAAATTATTTTATTTACGAGCTATGCATAATTTGTGAAATTTATTAAATATAACATTTGACATTTCTAATAGCATGTATATATCATCTCGTGAAATAGAAATAATATATTTATTACTCGTGGCTGCGCCACTCGTGAAATATACATTTCTGTTTCACTGGATGAGATAAACATGGTATTCGAGAAGAAATACTAAATATCATATATGCAAATAAATAGCAATTGCTTTGCATGAATCTGATTCGCTGAACACTCTCACAGAGAATCAGTTCATACCTACATGAACCTAATTTCGTGACGTCACATCACACTTAGCCACGCCCCCATGACGTCAGGTTCATGGCTAGTTGCGTTGTGCATTTTCATTGGCTGATGAACACGTTGTAGGCGAGCTAATATTTGGTGTTTTCATACGTGTAGATAGTACAGCTCTAATTGTTGCAAATTTGTATATTTATGAAACCTCTTTAAAAAATCAGATACGAATATATTTATTTATACATGTAAGTATTGACTTCAAAATTTATTAAGTTCATTGAGGTATACATTGTAAACTTAAAAACGATTTGCAAACATGGCGTAAATTCGCGTAGCGGATTTACACAGTTTGCACAGCGTTTTTTAAGTTTATCCCTCCGTGAACTCAATACATGTTGAAGTCAATTCTTAAATATCCTACACCAATACCTTTAAAGGGGAAGTAGCACGTTTTTCACAAAATTAATTTTTTTCAAATTTCCTATTTATAATGATAGTTTGTGCCATTTAAATTTACTTTAGAGGGTAAAGCATGCTATTACACAAACCAATTCTCTGTAGTAGTGATAACGGTGTTGCGTATAAAGCAAAAATTGCATGGCGGCCATTTTATTGTGAACACAATTTATTATTTCGAATGACAAAAACGATCCCCATTCAATGGGCCATTGCTTTACGGAACCATGTACACTCATTTTTAACTTGATTTTCCAAAGACAGAAGGGTGTTTTATGATTAATGAAATTATTTTTAAAATACATTTCATCGACTTATTTGAGCGAAAAAAACGTGCTACTGCCCCTTTAACATAGGCGGATCTTGGAATTCTAAAAGCGGTCAACATATTTGCACAGACTGCCATCAACAAGTGTACCAGCAGCTGACGCATACACCGAGGGGCAAATGAAACGTTACCAAATTTTCAACAGAGTCAAATAAAATATATTTCTGCCGGATAAAGTCGAATGTCGGTGAGGAGAGTAAAGCAACTGCTATAGTGAAGTCATTTGTTATGATCACGTGGTCCGAGACAACTTCCGGCAGGCAAAAGCATCGGTAAACACAACAGCAGACTGCGCGCGAGATGCGGTTTTATTCCTGTTAACGCATATTTTGCGTCATTCATCGCGTAAAGAGATAATCTGATAGTATGATACTTAATCTTTGTTAATTTGTGATACTATATTCTGTTCTCACTCATGAGACTCTGGACAAAATGTTCGACATTTAAGTGTAGGATAAAACATGCCAAAGGGTGTTTATCCTGGTGGTAAGATTTTAATCTCATAAAAATCCTTTGTCATGTTTTATCAAGCTTATAAACCGATTTACATCTATTCTAATTGATAGAGCGAAAAACAAAAGGAGTCGTCCGTAAAATATCACCATTTGTCTATGGCCGTACGAACCAAACTAAATCAGCCTAGTCCCTATAGCATAGTGGTATCATCGCTGCGCTTTGTGAGCAGGAGTATGGAGGTGTCGGGTATTGAAAAAAACATTTGCAGATTATTGTTTGAACTAACAGCTGTTTTTCAATTGAGTTAATTGAGTTCATTTCAGACAGTCTTTTCAAGATCGTATCATATGGTTAGCATTGGTAACATTTCTGTATCAACCGGTACGCGGGGGTTTACCCAGAGGGGTTTACGGACACAAAACATTGTAAACCTTGGAGGAATTACAATGATTGTACACCCTGATATGTTTCCTAAGAGGATGATTTGAATGCATAGATTAGAAGAAACTAGCTTAGACTGATTTTGAAAATGTTCTCAAATATATAGTACAATATGAACCGTACATTTTGTTTCGAAAGTGCGTCTAAAACTCGTAACCAGTAAGACCTGTGGTTCGTGAGCTAACACTTTAGCCTATTGCGCCACGGAGGCAGATGGAAGACAACAGTATTTAAGCAACTCAGAATAACCGCGGCCGTAACCAAGATTTCAAACGATTTCAGGAATTTTACGAGCGACTCTTATATTTACAACGTATATTCGACAACGCGATAATAAAGCTTCCTTTAAACTTAAAAACGGTTGTTAAGATGGACAAACTCCTCTTTCTCGGACTTACCCGAGATTGTTGACCCTGAGAGTCGGTTACATGTAACCTCCTCTGAGGGATCCACAATCTCTGGTCGGGCCGAAGGATGTCACCGACTCTCAGGGTCGACAATCTCCGGTCGGGCCGAAGGATGTCACCGACTCTCGGGGATCCACAAGGCCGAAGGATGTCACCGACTCTCAGGGATCCACAATCTCCGGTCGGGCCGAAGGATGTCACCGACTCTCAGGGATCCACAATCTCTGGTCGGGCCGAAGGATGTAACCTCCTCTCAGGGATCCACAATCTCCGGTCGGGCCGAAGGATGTCACCGACTCTCAGGGTCGACAATCTCTGGTAAGTCCTCGAAAGTGAGGTTTCTCCATTAACAAAACACACCCTTACTTTCATCAACTTAACATCGGTATTTAATATAGCTATTTGAAGAGGGACATTATTAAGATAATTGTCCTAGGTAGAGGGTATAAGTTAGGGTATAAGTTACCATTATCTGTATCTGTAGTACGAAACTATGGTTGTATATTGTGTTATTATGTTATGTTACGAAACTATGCAATAAACATCATACACAAGCAATATTATTGTCTTGCCTCTCCTATTTATCTATAAAAAAAAATAAGTGGGTACGAGTTCTCCCATTTTTTGGGGTACGAGTTATCCGTGGGTACGAATTCCCGCATTCTCGGTTACCCATGGTTTTATATATGCTCCGTTACACTCCACTATATCACCCATGGGAAATTTCATCAGAGAAATCTGTACTCAAATTACCCGCCCTTGGCCGACGTGAGCCAATCAAACCGCTACGCAGCTTGGACCTGCGAGCCAATGACAATTCATATATTTTCGTTGCAAAGCACGCGAGGTCATTTTGTTAGCCATCCGTCACCGGTTATTTCCCTTGACCATTTCCGTCTTATCGTATTGAGTATTTTCTTTGGTTGCTGACTTCGTCACGCCGGCCAAGGGCGGGTAATTTGAGTGCATATTCTCCTGATAAGGTTTCCCATGGGTGATATAGTGGAGAGTAAAGGAACATATATAAAACCATGGGTAACCGAGGATGGAATTCCCGGTGGGGACGAGTTCTTTTTAGGTACGAGTTTTCTGCATCCCAATATAATCCCCGGGATAATACACCCACAGGAATTATTGAGTATAATGTTATAGGCAGTGGAGTGACGTCAATGGAAGTTAATGTAAAATCATATGAAAAAAGGAAGTTCTGTACTGGACAACACCTGAATACGAGGGAGTTCTAGCAAAAATAGGCATTTGCCCTAGGAAAGACCCGAGGGCTCGTCTTCCCGTAGGCAAAGGCCTCTCTTTGCTAGAAAACCCCGAGGATGAGGGTGTTATCTATTTCATATACCGAAAAAGAAAAACTAATGTGAGTGCAGTTGTCTAAATGTTTTACTGAAGGTGATCCGAGTAAAATAAAGCGCACATAAAATATCATTGAAGTTCTCCGGCAGTTGAATACACCTCCACAGTCGACCTTTCTCTGTCAACAACCCTTCGTGGTCTAGTGGTAGAGCCTTGGGCTACAAAGCGAAGGTTTGCGGGTTCGAAACCCGCATTGCATCGCTTGAAAATTTTAAACTTGGCAAATATGTTGATTACTACATGGGACGTAGAACGTATTGGGTGCAAAGTATTGTACCTTGGAATGATATTATTCTGTACTATCCAGTATGAGGCCTTCTCAATAGGACTTGTAAGGCCCTACTTCATTTCCTAGGGTCGTTCTACCGGAAAAACAACTCAATTCAAAAACTGTTAAATGGGCCTCTAGGAATAAAGGTTATCATAAGATGTTGTCGACAAAAGTTATCTTGGACTTGAATTTGTTGACGAATCACCATTGCAGGACGCCATATAACCAGCGGGGGGGGAAAAACCTTTTTGACTCTCCTATCTCGTCTAGTTAAGAGATTCGTAAACGACAACTTATATTTCTCGTAATATGGACAAATATGTTTTTAATTTCGAATTTTGTTAAGTTGGGTTCAGAAGACATGACGTAACTCTTTTTAAGTCGTAAGCGTCGCTCGTTGATTGAAACATCCATAGTCTGTATGGTATTGTTTCTTGTGTGTATGTGTGTATGTATTCGGCCAACGTGACGTGAGGTCACGTCGCGGTCACGGTGGCTGAGTGGACAAGCTGTTGGTACATTCGGAGCTGGCGGTTGGTCTCGGACTATAAGGTTGCGGGTTCGAATCCTGCAAGGATCCCGAAATACGTGCGAGAAATTGTAGTATTGCGGATAATATAACACAATATAACAATGTTATATTTGGTATCCCACTGTCTAAACGGCATGCATGTATTACTAAAGAATATCATGTTATCGAAACGTTACCTGTAAAGTTTTTTTAAATATATTTCAATGAAAAAGTTACTTTGATAAAGAAAAATAATTTTATGAAAGAGCGAATTAAACGACGAATTTGAAAAAGACTTTGATGACAAATTACATTGATGAGTTAAAAAGGATAAAATGATACATGCGGCCATAATGTAGAAACTGACTTTGGTGAAAAACGATGACCTCAATGAAAATTCAGGAAAAATGTGACGAAAGTCAAACATTTATTTGTAAGGGAAAATGAGTAATGTAAAGAAATATTAAACTTAAGAAATTACTTTGATAAAAAAAAATATGACTTATTGAGTATAATGTTATAGGCAGCATAGAGTAAAAAAATATAACTTTGATAAAAAAAAATGGAAAAAAAAAATTACTTCGATTGAAAAATTACTTTGATAAAGAAAAACCATTAAAACAGTATATATCCTTCGTCAGACGGATGAGTCCCTTCCTGTTTATATTTATCATAAGATGTTGCTAGAACATAGGCACTTATTTCATGTTGCATATCGTGCAATTACATGTGGACAGTTGATTTGAACATGTTATTTGAACATTAGACCACTTACGACATATGTGTAGTAGATATTCAAAGATCGTATGGCAATTCTTTGAGGGGAAGGGAGTTAGCACCTGACATATTTCACTAAATAAGCTAGATTTCTCTTTAATGAGCATCTAATTAAGGATTTACGGTACATCCGTAATAGTTGTGGCATGGCGTGTAAGAGTATGTGAAGAACTGATTTAAATGTGTTATTTGAAGATAAGATCACTTACATGATATATACACCAGATATTCCAAGAATGCGTGGTTATTTCCTAGCAGTAAGAGAAAGGCGGACATTTTTGTTAAATATCACTTTCTGACAGGATGCATCGATCTACATGTCGTGACGGGGGCATAATCATCCGCACGTGATCATTTCAAGATCCGTGATAGTAACTCAACAACTGAACGCTCTATGTCCCCACATTTCCTGCGTAATGGGGCAATTGAAATTTGTCTTCTTGATAAATAAATGTTGAGCCCGAGGAAAAAAGGTGAAACATATCCTTGTATAGAAAAGCAACGTGATTGTGCCGCGATTTAAAACGAATAGCAATTAGCTAAGATTTGGTCATTGATTGTCATTGGTTACTTAAGCCCTTTTTACATGCACACGTTTACTCCTAGGAGTATATTTACTCCTATGAGTAAATAAACTTACAGGAAGCAAACGTGTCATGTAAACAGTCCAAAACAAATTTACTTACAGGAGTATATTTACTCCTAGGAGTTAAATACTCTACCCTAAGAGGTGAAGTAAAAGTATGTTCACTCCAGGAGTATTTTACTCCTGTAAGTAACCGTGTCATGTAAACATATTTTCGGTTTACTCCTGTAAGCAAACTGAATGCAACATTCTAAACAAATGACACAATCCATGGACATTTTATATGTTTTATTCTACATTAATGTTTAAATTAACTATTCACTGTCATTGACCTTCTGATTTGTATCTACAAAGTTCCTGTGAACTATAGGATTGTTTAATTAATGAAAATGTTCACATAACATCCATTTAAAACCGTTTTGATATTTACCATGTTTCAATTTGGCGTGTAGAACTTGGTTCCTAATATGTGTGTTCTATGTGTGATTAAATTTAACATCCATTCTAAATACCTAGCTGTTACTTACTGTTCAGGAAGTTTTTTTTCTTCTTAGAGAAGCGTTGTATTTCTGTTGTTAGCTGTCATTAATTTAGTTGAAGAATATCAAAACAATAAACTCTCGTTTTCATTTTGAACTTTATTATCAAATTGAACAATATATGATAACATTAGTTTGCTTTATTATATGACTATAGGCATGTCATGTAATAATTGACAACTTAAGCAGTCAATTGGTTGCGTAGGCTTTAGTACCCATAGTCATCTATTTTGTAACCATCAGCGTCATCTGGGCCATCCTCAGGTTCTATCTGCATGTCATAATGATTTTTATTTCATTTAGGAATGTTTATGTAGTACAACACAGTTATACAGTTATAACTGCAACAGGTACATTTCATTTGATATCCGAGCTTTTCTGTATGTGTCGCAAAAAATGTTTTCATTAGTCACTCGGGCTCTTCTAAGCTTGTCATTGAATAACCCGTTAGATGCAGTGAGGTTTTGTATGTGGCTCTATGGCTTCAGTAACCATTTAAGCGACAATCTGGCATGCTTGTATCTTTATCTTAATAAATTTGATGTTTTTCAGCTAACATGTGTTATATTAAGATATATATGTTATAAGATATGTTTTGTTTCGCCTTTGCGGTAAAGCTCTGAAGGATTACAGAATACAAGACAGACATACAATAAACAGGCCTTAGGCCCATAATACAAATAGATAGCATAAGTAATGGCAGTAAGTATTTGCAGCTCTATATCCTGAAATTCATTAATGTCTGGACTTAATAGAGGTGTAAACCAACATTATAAACATTATGCAAATTGTTTTTGGATTCTTGGCACTTTAGGTTGCAGATACCATTCCAAGTCAATACAGGCCGATAGCTTTGAAACGACTTGTAATCAGAACTGTTACATAATGACCAGGTGCAGATGGCTCTTGACCAGCGCAAGGTGGTCAGTCAGTCTCTCTTTATTATAGACTAATGATGAGGTCAATACCTGTTTTTAAGGACCTGAGAAAACAATATAGACCAATGACAAAGTCAGCGGTCAATATTTTTTAATCAAATTGCTTTCTCTAAATAAAAACAGGTATTGAGCAAATTCACCAGTTCATAACAGTTTTATTATGTATTTTCTACAGAAACGAAAGGACAACAATAATATACAGTCAATTTGATTAGGGCAGTAGGACTACTGTAAAATGATGTAATGATAACAATAGCATGACATCATGTAACAATTGTTTGACGTCACTCAAGTCAATAAAGCTTTTGGTTGGACTATGCCTGGATATGCTTTTCTGTGGACGGTCACTCATCACTTCTCGACCAAACGGATCACTGAAAAAATATGTTCACCCAACAAAGTTTATTATCGCTTACTGATGTTAGGTGAGGTGAGGTGAGGTGAGGTGAGGTGAGGTGAGGTGAGGTGAGGTGAGTATTTCAAGAGAATTTCACTTATATTGCGGCTGCTAGTATTATGTCAGGGAGAAAGCCCGCAGTGTCATGTGGCTATGCATTGTGGTGAAACCTGTGAGCATCGGCTAGAACTAGCGAACCATGGGTGGTACTACGCCTTACTGATGTTGTCCTTCTTATTAGATAACAAAGTACAAACACATATATACTGTACAGAATTGATTTATTCATATACTGACAACCTTTTCAAATATCAACATTATTAATTTCCTTTCTCTCTTGCCTGGTGAGAACAGCAGGCAGTACAAACACCATCTCCAACCTACTCTATGTCTACCTCAACCTCCTGCACAATGCTGAGCCAGCGAGTCTTCTGCCTCACATACCTTCTTGTATCCTGGCCCCAGCCTAATTCTTTAAATTCTTAGCGCTAAGATAGTCATTAAGTACCATTCGTTAACACTGGCTTACGGCAATCTTAGTTTTCTAAATTTCTGAAGGCCTGAATTTCGAAACTCTCTTAGTGCTAAGATAGCCGCAAGTACCATTCGTTAACATTGATTTATGACAATCTTAGCGCTAAGATAGCCGCAAGTATCATTCGTTAACATTGATTTATGACAATCTTAGCGCTAAGAGAGTTTTTAAAATCTAGCCCACGTTTTATATGTCTACAATTGGCTTTCAACAAGTCTTCTGTCTGCCATTTCTGGATCTCTCTTTGGGCTAAAATAGACGTAAGTAGCATTTGTTAACATGGCTAAAGATAATCTTAGCGTGAAGAGAGCTTCGAAAATCTAGACAAATCATCAAAGTACAGAATCCAACTGACTCATCGGTTAAACATGGGTTCAGGCCATTAACCAACATCATCAAAATTACTGTTGACGAGTAAAGATCAAATTACTGGATAGTTATAAGTTTACTTTCTGTAATAAACAGCAATAAAAAAGGGTAGATAATTATAAGGATAAAATTTTTACAAAAAGGGTTTTATGTTGTTTTAAACTTTACATTTTAGGTGCTATTCCCTTTCCAGGTAATTGCTCATCAAAATTACTTTGATTTTTTCTGAAGTGTATTTTGGCAGGTGTCAGCAAGGTATGTTACACAGTGGGCTTGCTGGAGGTCAGCGTTGCATAGGAAGATGTTTGCAGAAAGATAATGTGTATTGCCCCGTCTACAACGGCTCTTTACAATGAATCTGTACACTCGCACACTTCTATATTTACTTATATATATATATTTATATACCATCTTTAGCACTACATGGATTCAATTTACACATATATATACACAACACTTTGTACAGTTTTCAAGTCAAACTCACTTGTTTTTTTAAAAGTACCAGAATCACATGAGTTTACATGACTGCATGATGAAATTATAGAGTAAAACAGAAAATCAAATTATTGAATTCTATTTCTATTTGAAATCGTGATAGAGGAAAGAGGACAATTTCATATTTAAACATCATGGTTATAGTATTATTATATTTGGGATCATTTAAAAATATTTATTATTCATTGAAACAGAAAGGATTTGACACAAGAAATAAACTTAATTGTAAAAAAAAAATTAATGATTTGATTTTGACAGATCATAGATATTAATTCACAACTCCAACTTTATGTCAGTGTCAGTCAAATTTATAGGGGCAGTACATTTAAAAGAATTTAATTCATGCTTACTATGTTCATCAAAATAACGTCAAAATCATTGTTTTAATGTCACTTTTTAAGTATAAATAAATAATGAAGTGAATTTTTAACCAAAGAATTGGCCTAGTTGTCCCATCCTTTTAATTGTAACATTTCAACCAATCAGAGCATTCTAGTACATTTGACAGACAGAAAACCAACCCTCTTTGATTTGTTGCTGTACAATCTGATATTGTTAACCCCCTTTATGCCATAGTCTCATTCAAGACCGAAATATATTGTTTTAGTGATTGACTAAAATTAATCTATTTTCGAGGACTCTTTACCAAATATTATAAGAAAATACTTTGTCACATTTATTCCCTTTTTCCAATTAGATGCTTTCAGAAGGTCATACAGTCAAGCCGTGATAATCCGGCCACCGATAATCCGAATCTCGCAGTTTCCGAACAGTAGGATGATGTAACCAAACTAATCTTTAGTAGTCCTCACTACTCAGTAGTCCGAACATTTCACTATCCGAACGTTTTTGATGAAAAACGGAAGCGTTCAGATTAACGAGGCCTGACTGTATAATACAGTTTTAAACCTGGACCCATATCTTCGAAGCTCTCTTAGCGCTAAGATTGTCGTAAGTGCCATACATTAACATTGACTATCTTAGCACAAAGAGAGCTTAAAAAATATGGGCCTGGATCCCAAAATGGACAAAGATTTCTCTTAGTAAGCAGGGATTTAGTAGACTAGCTCTTCTCCAATAATTTCTCTTGTGATGAGGAACTATCATTCATACCCAATGATGCTTGCTTTTACACATGCATAGAGACTATGGCACTTCAAGAGCTGAAACTAAACCTAAACATAATCTGTACAATCTTCCTTGAGGAGAAGAGTTCACGCTTCTCTGAGATTTGTTACACTCTTGTTTACGTACAATAATGAAATGAGGAGTAGCTACAGAACATGGCACCCCAAGTTTGATAATGCCCATGTTGGGTAATATCAATATGACAGATGAAACCCAGCCTTTGTTGCATAGAGACAGACAGACAGACAGACATACTACAGACCCTACAACACATTAACATTTAAGAGGGCCTTGATTTTCCTTTGGAAGGGTGCAACCTGTCTTTGACCTTATATTTCACTATATATTTTCACTAGTGGATCCAGAGCGGGCAGGGGGAAGTTTCAAAAGCCCCTTTTGAAAATATTTGCATGTATATTTAAAGAGCCAGTAGCAATTTTTTTGCAAATTTTATTTTTTAATTTTCCCATTTATAATGATAGTTTATGTCATTTATATTTACTCGAGAGGGTAAAACATCTTATTGAACAAACCAATTATCCGTAGTGATAAAAACGGTGTTACGTATAAGCAAAACTTTCATGGCAGCCATTTGAATGTAAATACATTTTTATATTTTGTATTTCAAAAACGATTCCCATGCCTTTACCGAACCATATACACTCATTTTAATTTGATTTTCCGAAGAGAGAAGGGTGTTTTACTATAGGTGACATTATTTTTCAAATACATTTCATCAATTTTGAGCGAAAAAACATGCTACTGCCCATTTAATTGACCCCAAGGTGAACCTGCCCTGATTAATAAGCCAACTCCACACCCTCTAAGATTTCTGGATTTGCCTATGTCATGTGGTAACCCAGAGGATTTATTGCTTGTTAAGAACTCCTGGTTTATCTACTGTAGTTATTTCTTTAAAGAATTTGATCATATAATTTAATGCAAATACTAAATTATTTAATGTCAACAAAACGATTGTCATGGATCTTCCCAGGCCCCGATATCAACTTTTTAAATCAAACAGTCAAAGTAAGAGGCACATTAACAAATGAAAAGTTCACAACCACTAATAGGAACATTTTACTACCATAACTATTTCACATTTACAGAGATGAATATTTACCGTGTTTCGAACTCAGCAGTGAATGATAAGACTTCCCTGCCTTTTAACAAAGTTTATATCAAAGAGCACACGCATCATGGAAGCTCCAAGCCATACAAAAACCAGAGGCGTGTTCAGGACCGCGAGTACCCACTTCTAAACGAAAACGAGTTCGCTCGTACTCGCGAATACACGAGTGAACACTTGGAGCAGTCTCGCCAAGCGAGTATTTACGATCCAAGATCCGTGTCACAAAGTTTGATTACCTCATTTTTATTACTTCTATGACCCCTCAATCGAAATTTGCTCGGTTGCTATGTGCAAGGTATTATTTTTTTCCAAAATGGTGATGATTTTCTGAAAATCACTTGGGAAGTACTCGCGATCCCTGTTTCCGTTCAGCAGCCGTCCGCAGGTATGCGTGTACATGCATACACGCCAAGCAAGTACTTGCAGTCCAGAACACACCTTGTTGATTGAAAAATTCTACAAAGCAGATGTTACCAGTGGTAATGTTATTTAAAAGAGAAACATTATAAGGATAACAATTTGGGGGAAATTAAGATACAACCATGATCTCCGGTATTTTCATCATTCTCAATTCTCCTCGTATACGTGTTGTCCTGGTTACTTGAAGGTTTGAGAATGTTGCCATGATTACAAAGACATTATGGCAGTTTGAAGGCTGAATAAGGAAAATATTCTAGTTGGGCAAATTAAAGTCTGAAGAATCTATCCTTGTACCCAGTCTCGTAAAGTTGAATGGCAGATTTCGCTGACAAATGGTGATATCACAGTCCATTTTGCCACACAATTCCAGAGTTGCTTCCCCTGACAGCTCAGTCTAGATATTTACAGGAATTACCTCCCTTCACATAGGAATCCAGACCGCTGACTTAGATGGTTTCCATGTCAGAATAACCCAGTTTCTGACAAGAATTAGTCCCATTTGGTGATCGGACAAGAGTTATTCCCCCTGTCTGATGAGCCGACAAGCGTTGTTTCCTCGTACCTTACGATTTGACAAGAGTTATATCCCTTGTTTCACAGGTTGACAGAGTTACTTCCCCTGTATAACCAACCACATCTCAGTTCTTTGTGCCAATAATCATCACAGAAACGTGAACCAGTAGACGCATATCAGGACTTCTTTGCGGGTTCAAATCCTGAAAAATAATAAATAAATAAGTTTGTTATTACATAATATTCAAATCACATATATATGGAACTAAAACAAATAAAACATAAAATCTAAGTCATGCTTCTTAAGGATTGAAAATGATAGGTGAGGTGAGTTGGGGTTTAACGCCGTTTTTCACTTATATCGCGGCTGCTAGTATTATGGCAGGGAGAAAGCCTGCAACACCATGTGGCTATGCATTGCGGTAAAACCTCCGAGCAACTAGCGAACCATGGGTGGTACTACGCTTAAATTCAGTGTAGCATTGCACCCAAACCTTACTGCGTGTAGAACAGTTCTCTACTGCAGACAAAAGTTGCCGTGCCCCTGGCGGGATTCGAACCCCGGACCCCTTGATGCTAACCACTACGCTATCAACCCCCCGAAAATGATAGATATTAAAGAGAGAAACAGAATTTTTAACAATAGCATTAAAGTTTAAGCTATGGGTGATGACTGATATATACGGAAGCCTATCGGTATCATTTCCAATCCCTGTTGATACACAGAGAATATCATGTCACACTATACATTGTGTACAGGCATACAAATTTAAACCTGGGATGTCAAAGTTCAAAAAGGGTGAATTGCCTTGCCCAGAGACAAAATTATTAGTCTAGAATCCAGGTCACAAACATATATTTAATATCCACTGGGTCTCAAATCGGTCATCCTCGGTTACCCAGGGTTTTATATATGCTCCGTTACTCTCCACTATATCACCCATGGGAAACTTCATCAGAGAAATCTGTACTAAAATTACCAGCCCTTGGTCGACGTAAGCCAATCAAACTGCTCCGCAGCTTGGACCTGCGAGCCAATGACAATTCATATCACTTCGTTGCAAAGCACGCGAGGTCATTTTGTTAGCCATCCGTCACCGGTTATCTCCCTTGACCATTTCCGTCTTATCCTATTGAGCATTTTCCTTGGTTGCTGACTTCGTCACGCTGTACAAGGGCGGGTAATTTTAGTACAGATTTCTCTGATGAAGTTTCCCATGGGTGATATAGTGGAGAGTAACATAGCATATATAAAACCCTGGGTAACCGAGGATGCAAATCTGTGAGATTCCAACATGTTAACTGCGTATATACAACTTTACCCAACCTCCCCCAATAGCTGCGACTCCAGTTTCCATCACTCCCAAATTTAAGCCTTGCCACATTTCAATAACTTTTCTCTGCTACACGAGCAAAGTGCCCCATGAAATTCAGGTCCATCGCGCCTCTTCACTAGCAGAAAAAAAGTTAAGGAAATGTGGCTAGGCTTAAATTAGCCAGTGATGGATACAGGCTTAAGTTATGACGGGGGTTAGTTGCACTTTATCGTAACGGTAAAAGGAAGAAGCGAGGCGAGACCAACTGACCCATTGGTTTGAGGACGATGAAGGTGAGTAGATCGGAGAGGGAGACGATTCCAACCACGTGATCCTCCTCGTTCACAACAACAAGACGGTGCACCTGAAACACAACAATGTCGTTACTTAAAGGGGCTGTAGCACATTTTTTGCAAATTGTATTTTTTCAAATTTCCCATTTATAATGATAGTATAATTATGTCATTTATTTTTACTTGAGAGGGTAAAGCATCTTATTGCACAAACCAATTATCTGCAGTGGTAATAATGGTGTTGCGTTGCCATGATCCAATGCACAATGCAAGTCACCAATATTGAAGTCAATAAATGATGAGTATGATTTATTTACCAAGAAATGTTTTGGTATTTCTACAATTTGACCATTTGGATTGAGAAATGCCAGAAATGCTCCAGGGTTGAGGTGGGTTGAGGTGAGTTGAGGTTTAACGCCGCTTTCAAGAGTATTTCACTTATATCAAGGCTGCTAGTGTAATTGCAGGGAGAAAGCCTGCATATTAAGCCATGGTGATTATGCATAACGGTGAAAATTGCAAGCATCGGCTGGAACTAGCAAACCATGGGTGGTACTGCACTGAAATTCAATGTAGCAGTGCACCTAAACCTTAATCATTTTTCACAGTTGTCGAGAGCTTGCTGTGATTTGAATCCTGACCTCTTGATCTGAAGCCGAAAATGCTAACCACTGTGCAGTTCCGCCCCCTATATTCAGGGAAGGAATGATTACGCCAGTTATTTGTGAACACATACCTCAGCTTTGACAATCTTGTCCATCACCTGTTCTAGTGTGTCCGTTTCCTGACATCGCGCCACACCCTCAAACCCCTGAAACAAAATACGCCCATCATAAAGTAAAACATTTCTATATATACTTACACTCCGTCATCAAAGAATATGAGAAAATTTCCCTTTTATCTCTGGAGCCCGATATCATCTGCAGGCCGAGAAAATTACAGGACAGGCAAACTGCATACTGTTGTTGAATCAATAAGTATAAAATATTCTGTGCGGCCAATTTACTTGTATAACTACAAAGAAAGTACTCAGGGACCGACAAAGTTTTTTTCAACTTGTTTTTTTCCAACTAGCTAGTGTTCATAACAGTGTTCGAATTAATTCGTGAAACTCGTTGAGCCACTCGTGAAAATATAACCTTTCTACCTCACTCGATGATCAGATAAACATGGTATTAGTCAAGAAAAGACAAATATGCTCTATTTATTTATTTATTTTTATTCATATTTATTTGCTTTTACACAAGAGAATTGTAAACTGTTATACTTACATCACATCTATGTTGTAAAGCTTGTGCAATTGTAACATCTAGATTGTTGTAAGTCTTCTCTGCAGCTAGATTCTGAAACAGATTAACTTGACAATATATTCTCTGGTGGTAAGGTGGTAAGGTGAAAACTATTCAGTAGTAGAATTGACATAATTAGTGCGAACAAATAGGATCTAGCTCACAGGACAACCCATCCGTTCTCAAATTGGAAAGGAGGCGAGGTGAGGTGATTTGGGGTTTAATGAGTATCAAGAGTATTTCACTTATAACACGACTGCTGGTATTATTGTAGGGAGAAAGCCTGCAACACTAGGTAAAAAACCTGCAAACATCGGCTGGAACTAGCGACCCATGGGTGGTACTACGCTTAAATTCAGTGTAGCATTGCACCCAAACCTTAGTGCGTGTAGAACAGTTCTCTACTGCAGACAAAGTTGCCGAGCCGCTGGCGGGATTCAAACCCAGTACCTTTTGATCTGAAGCCGGACGCGCTAACCACTGCACTATCCCGCCCCCAAAATCGGAAAGGAATACGGAACATGTACAAACTCCACTTGACAAAGAGATATTCTAACAACATGCATGTCAACAACAAATTGAAATCGTTCTTAGTTTGTGTCTCTTTATTACGCTAATTAAGGATCACCTGAGCATAATTAAACCCAAATATATGAAATCTTCCTCAAAAGATGAAGTATGAAGGACGGACAGATATTCAAACTGGGAAACATGAAAAAAGTACTCACGATAACATCAAACTTGGCGTATATGTCGACTACTTTAAACTGTTCGTCTACAACCGGCAGGGCAGAGATCCGCCAATCCACGAACATGTTCAGGGCCTTGATTAGGGGCGTGTCCTGGGTCGTCTGGAATGTTTAAAATTAAATATAATCAATTTTAAATATTTTTATATTCATAGTTTGTCTTGAGGGTGTAATAATTCTATTGAGCAATTATTTGTGTATTTAATCAAAAGTCTGTGAAGTTATTTACTAAATCAAATATTAACATATGTTTTTGAATTAATAAATTCTACTTTATAAGTGAATTAGCATATGAATATGAAATGCAAAGAAAATTTATCTTTAAAAATAAAATTACCTGTAGCTGAAAATAATGCATCAGCTCTCAGATTTGTAATTTCAATTTTTATGAGTGAATTATCTCCCTTGTATAAGAAGCTAAAGCAGACAATCGGTAATATACAACAACTTGAAGGACTTCAATGTACATGGTTTTGTTGATACATAAAGAATTAAATGCTTCAGGTTTGGGGGATTTCAATGTAAAACTTTAATTTTAAAATTGTCAAAATTGTGCTTTTCTCCGTAAACCTGAAAAGATTACATGCCAAGGGGGACAGACATTTTCGCAAGGTAAGCAGGTTATGTAGAAATGGCATGGACAAATGGGTTGAAGACATGATTGCATTACTGTTCAAAAAGGTTCCAAGTGTTGAGAGGAACCTAATATATGGGAAGATGCGTTGTGACAATGACAGCATGGATTACTTTGATTCAAAATATCTCGGTGAGTGAGAGAACAGTGCTATCTTGGTACCTGACTCTGAGGGTGTGACTTACGGTAATGACATTCTCAAAGGTTCCAATGCCCAGCTCTCTGATTGACTTGCCCATGAAACTTGGCTTTGGTAAATCTTGTATCTGGGAAAACAAATAAAACATAAAAAGTTCAAATCAATAAAGTAAATTTATTGAAAAACACTTCAAAACTTCAAACGTGTCTTGTGGAAAAATTCACTGAAAGTCTGTGCTTAAATTCAGAAAAACATATTTCAAAAGGAATTCTAGTTTTCATTTCTTCAGCATCTCTTGATGTTTTCTCATCTAAGCAACTACTTAGGCAATTTCATTTTTTTTAACGATGCTGACAATCCACTTGACAAAAACATTTCTTATTGAATATCATACATTTGAATTGAAGGAGAAGATGTCATGGTTTAAGAGTTTAAGAGAGGACTGCATAGTTTAATGAAGCTCAGATTAATTTTCATAAATAATAAATCATTGATTCACTTTCAGATGAAGAGTTTAAAGGGGTAGTAGCACGTTTTTTGCAAAATTTATTTTTTCAAATTTCCCATTTATAATGATAGTTTATGTCATTTAAATTAACTTTACAGGGTAAAACATCTTATTACACAAACCAATTATCTATAGTGGTAAAACCTATGTTGCGTATAAAGCAAAAATTGCATGGCGGCCATTTTATTGTGAACACAATTTATTATTTTGTATTACAAAAACGATTCCCATGGCTTTACCGAAACATGTACACTCATTTTAAACTTTATTTTCCGAAGAGAGAAGGATGTTTTACTATTGGTGAAATTATTTTTCAAATACATTACATCAACTTATTTGAGCGAAAAAACGTGCTACAGCCCCTTTAACGTCGGGCCTCTTTGGGTTGGGGGTTGTGGCCTTGAGTTAGATAACAGGTCACCTCATCTACTAATCATAATTGCCATTGACTAGGTGCTCAGTACACAACATTTCAGTCTTCTGAGACAAATAGGTTTTAGGTCATGGTCTAGAGGTCCTTATCTTGGGACACAGATTCACCAAATCTTTACACCATCTTCTCCAAATGGTTCAAGGGAACAAGTTGAAAGAGCGAACGCGAACACCATGCTATGCCATAAGCTCATCGGTCCTTTCAGGCCTGATTAGCCAAAAATCTAGTATGTCAAACTCAAGAGACCAGCTTCTGAATACTGTATTCTCTCGGATATAAGACCATATTCGAGCCTAGAAAAAGAGAAATAAAGTACCGTATTCTCTCGGGTATAAGCCTAAGACCACCCCAAAGTTTAGGAGGGTTGTCCTGGTTGGGGTTATTCTCAGGTTATAGCCCACCCCCAATTTCGCCAGATGTTCCATGGTCATACATTACATAAATCTATAATATTAATTTAAGTGTCGTGTCAAAAACCAACATAAAACCTATTCTGAATGTCTGTCTCCGGTATGAATTTTCATCTGAGTTGGGGTCTCTCCCATCTAAAAGCCCACCCCATGTTTTCAAGATGTTTGTTTGCCTGCCTTATACCCGGGAGAATACGGTAATCCAATTCCTTCTAAATGGAACACTCACATATAGATGAAGGAAACGGAGGATCCTCTTGTGAGTGAGGATGTAGATGGCGTTGCCGGTGTTCTTGTCCACGACAGGGAGTCGGTGCACGTGGTTGTCAATAAGTGTCTGCACCGCCGTGTAGAGACTCGCGTCAGGGTCGATGTACACAAACGGTTTCTGTTTGTCTCGCAACACCTCTGTAATGTCATACAATATATTGATGCCAATTACTTTTTCACAAATTATACTTAATTTATTGTTGAAGAACAACTGTTAACTTTTTCAATGGTGAACAGTCAGTTTGAAGTCATTGAATAAAAAAAAATAATTAAATACCTCTCCACGTTTCTATCTTGTGATCCTCCAACTCGTCCATCCGAACCTGGAAAAAAAAGATCAAAGTAGTTAAAAATATAAGTTAAAATCCACTGTAGTTAAAATAATCAAAATCCCAACTCTCTTTATATTTTGCTGATAAGGCAATTAAGCTGACCACATGATCAAGGGGAGGCAACTAGGAAGTGAACTGCAGACCACTAAAAATATATGTTATCTTTCTTCTCAATTTTGACCCTACATCTCTTTACAGTCAAGGAAAGAACACCACAGTCCAAAGGCAACTTTTACGTTAATTATTTAAATAAATGTGAAAGCTCATGTCAGCCAAAATATGTGTGAATATTCAACGTGAAAATTCCAACCACATTCAAGAACGATTGAGACATTTACTTTTTATAATGACTGAGTGAGTTATTGCTTTATGTCGCTTGGGCAATACTGCAGCCATTAGCGACGAGACCTTTTAAAAAAGATGTCTGATGACTATCGTGTGTAAGAGAGACCAATCAATAGCAAGAGGAAAGAACTGGACTCAACATGAATGCAAAACAAACGAAGAATAACCACAGTGCAGCGCCAGTTCAGGCGTTGTTCTATCCTTATAATGCTGAGTGCCAAGCAAGGAAGCAACAACTCCCATCTTTTAAAGTCTTTTGGTATGACGCGGCCGGGAATCGAATCCCGACCTTCCGGGTGAAGAGCGGACACTCTACCAACTGAGCTACATCCCCGGTTAGGAATTCTACATTAACGAATCAGACTAGCGAAGTAAGAGTAGATTTTTGGATGTCAACTCCATTATTGTATGCAACCTGAAATTTTGGAAGCAGATAATTATTGGTTCACCATGTCATTCGGCAGGAGTGAGAGAGCAAGTGATTGTTTAATGTTGCTTTGTCAGTATCACAGCCATTACCAGCAAGCATTCAGCAGCAAACGGTATCACAATGTCACCATTTGAAGACCACCGTAAGAATGTTTCAATAATGTACCTATTGATAGCTCAAATTGTAAAACTCAGAAATAGAATACCTAATCACAACAGCCGGAAGAAACCACATAATCTCAGTATGTTCGCAACATATACTATGCATAACTTTATTGAAGTGAACGCAAAGCAGAGAAGACTAAACATACAAACCATATATATATACAGTTGAAGAAGACAATGATTTTATTATTAACAATAGCGATATTTCGGTATAGATCGTTATCAAGAATACCATAATAAAGAAGTTGATCATCCATAAAATCCATGTCTTCTAGAATGTCTCTCAAACAGTACATATATACACTTATTGATAACTTGCGACTACATCAGAGACAACTAGGACATGGTGCAAATCATTACCATGGTAACCAAATGAAGCCCTCAGGCAATAGATGAAACATGTCCGATTCACCTGTAATATCTACCGGTATATGATACATTAGCAATGTCAATTAGAGGTAAGTGCTTGATGCACCTGAGCCAGGTGTGGTGTGATGAAACTGTCAACATACCTGACCTAAAATCAGAGTGTATATAATCAAACATGTCAACAGAATGGGACAAAATGTTTACTTGTTGATAGTGCTTGTCAGATGCTTCAGATTGAAGAACGTTTAAATATTTCTATGTGTGACATTTGATGCTGGAAAATTAATCATCATTTACAATGACATGTTCTAATTAGAAATATATGGAATGAACAACTTTAATTAAGTGAAACAAAACCTAATCAGCCACAAAAAGATTTGGTACAATTTTAGTGAGATGAGTTGGGGTTTAACACCGCTTTCAAGAGTATTTTACTTGTATCACAACTGCTGGTATTATTGAAAGGAGAAAGTCCACAACAGCATTTTGCTATGCATTGCATTGACACCATGGGTGGTACTACGCTGAAATTCAGTGTAGCATTGCACCCAAACCTTACTGCATGTAGAACAGTTCTCTACTGCAAAGTTGCCGACTCCTGGCAGGATTCGAACCCGAACATTTAGAAGCTGAACTCGCTCACTACTGCACCATCCCGTGTGAGACTAAGATTAGGCTTAGTAGACAAGAGCATGTTTGCCCAAAACGGGAAAGTTCCTTATGCGGCATCATGCAAATACAGCTTTTGGGCATGTAAGGATAGAAGCATTAACCCTTACGTTGCTAACAGGTTAAGGGTTAAGAAGTAAAGTTTATCAGAAGAGAACGTTATTTTTCTCAATCGTTAAAAGAGAGGGTTCTAGATGCAAGATGGTGGATGGTCAGCGATAAAACTCTATATTTAACAACTAAAGTTTCAGAAAAAAAGAAGACTGGTTTTCTCCCTGTCATACCAACCAACATTGGCTGAGCAACTGTATCTGATCATGGACCATGATTTATTACTTTACATTCTTTGCTTGCTGGTTTCAAACTTAAAGAAAGTAGTCATGATTCATAATAATTGACTGAAATAATCTTCTGTTAAACGAAACACAGAGAGATGACATAGGCCTGTCTGAATCCTCGTAAACAGAAGTTGGTTCTAAATGCCAAGGTCGATAAAGCAAATAAATTTTCTCAAGGTTGAGTCTTTGTAAGACAGAAACCAGAGATAGCAAAAATATCAGGCAGTCGAAATGGACAGGTCAGATATCTCTTGAGACATGGAAATTGAGGAGAGAAAAAATGTGTCAAAGTAAAAATAAGTTCCTTAATTGCGGTAGCTACTCTGGCACATTTTAGTCAAACCCACGTACAGTCCCTGAGGTGAAATGTCCTTGAATGAAACCTTTACCTGACAATTAAAATGGATGTTGACTCATGACTTGGAGTGAGTGAGTGAGTGAATTATTGTTTAACGCCACTTCGGCAGAATCGCAGCCATTAGCTGTGACCATGACTCTGAATTATTTTACTGTATTATCTCGGGTATAAGACCAGACTCAAGCCTAAGACCACTTTTCAGAGGGTTGTCCTGGTTGGGGTTTTTCTCAGGTTATAGCCCACCCCCAATTTTGCCAGATGTTAAATGGTCATACATTACATATATCTATAATATTATTTTAAGTTAAGTGTCAAAAACCTACATATCTAACTGTCTAAGGCAGCGTTTGATTAGACAACACTCGAGTCGAGTCGAGTGGGATTCGCTAATCAAACGCCACGAACCCCACACTCGGGACCACTAACTAGGTCAAGTGTCGGCTCGTCATTTTCGCGCGAGTGAGGCGTGTTGTGACGTCATCAAAGATGGTGGCCACTGAGAATGGGCAAGGAAGGATAAGTTTTTATTAATGTTAGATTCTTTGAAAAGAAATGTGAAATAATTATTTGATCATTGTGTTATCAATCTCTTCCTCATCATCGCTCTCTGCCATTTCGTTTAAAATAAACGAAAAGCTTGCTGTGTACGCCGCCATCTTTGAAACGCGCGGGTCTTGTTCTTGTCGTCTGATTAAAACAACACGCCATCCTCACTGAGCATGCGCAAACCTAACCCGACTCGACCCGAGTGTTGTCTAATCAAACGCTCTCTTAAGGTCTCCGGTATAGATTTTTTATCTGAGTTGGGGTCTCTCGCATCTAAAAGCCCACCCCCATGTTTTCAAGATGTTTGTTTGCCTGGCCCACTGGTCTTATACCAGAGAGAATACGGTAGTCAAAATCTTTCACACAGATATTGAATATAGCTTCCCTCGCAAGACTTCCATCACTTGATAATGTAAGCCTTGCTGCATTTCTTTAACTTTTCTGAGCCAGTGTATAAGTGGTCTCCACCTGAACTGCTAAGTGTCAGCTGCTGTGTTACCACAGAAAATGTATCGAAATACAGATTTGGATTGGTAGTGTATAATTGGTCATACAACTAGCATAAATGTAAATTGAACATGTGATTTTAGATTTTGCACATGTAAGGCCACTGATAGATTTTTTATTGAAAATCATTAATTGTCCTGTATTTCGCATTTGGGATGTTTATGCAAGTTTGGAGAGATATTTTTAATTTAAATCAGCACAAACACTAGATGAATTTAACTGTCATGAAAAACTGATAATTGTAGTTCAATGTCAAAGATGTAAGCTCATAATTAGGATTTATTCCGTATCATACAGTACAACATAACTAAACAGAATGATGTTGAAATGGACAGGTTGGCTTTGAGGTGAGGTGAGGTGAGTTGGGGTTTAATGCCGCTTTCAAGAGTATTTCACTCATATCACGGCTGCTAGTATTATGGCAGCGAGAAAGCTGGCAGCGCCATGTGGCTATGCATTGCGGGGAAACGTGCAAGCATCGGCTGGAACAATAATGAACCATGGGTGGAACTACGCTGAACCCAAACTTTACTGAGTTGTTAGCTTTGAATAGAAATAGAAAGTAGACATTTTTTTTAAAAGAAAAAAACATTTGCTGCTTTTATTGAAGAGCTAACTTTTGGCTAAAATAAACAAGATTATTAATAGTTACATTTGTCTCACTGGATCCAAAATCCAAGAAAAGAAATTTGATAACCCCCAATACATCCCATAAAAAGAATAAATTGGCTGTTGTATTTGGAGAATTGTAACTGCCTGAGAACAGACCTAAAACAGATCAAGTTTCTTCAGAAAGTCATCAGGTTGGGAAGATAATGTATAATTTTGTCATTTCAAGCACAGGCAATGTCATTAAGTTTATTTACAGACTGTTTCTATGTTTGTAAATCAGTTAAACATGCAGCCAGGACATCAGGAAAACAATTACCAACTCCAATCCTTCTCTACAAATGATTTATTCGAAAGATACACTGTCAATACTTCTAAAATAAGAAGGTACAGTCAGACCTCGTTTAACCGGACCGCGTATATCCGGAGACGCGGTCATCCGCACGGTAGTATTTCAGATCTTCTCTATGCATTTCTATGCAAATGATGATTTGTTTACCGCACGACTTGCTATATGTCACCATGACAAAGTGATATTTTGCCCAAGGGCGTTGTATGAAAAATATAAATCCTGATATGATTTTCCTTGCAGGTAATAAACATTTTTTAATTCAAAGTTAGAGGATGAGAAATCCTAAATGGGTCAAGATAATTAAGCTGTTGGTAGAGTCGGTGCTGGTGGATGGTGCCTGACTGTGAGGGTGTGGGTTCGAAATCCATAAAGGACTCTTCCCGACAAAAGTAGAAGAATCAACTTCTATAAACAGGGTGATCCAAACATGTTACAAATATATTATCAGTATAACAATATATTGAAGGCTTCACTATTATTCATAAATCAATTCCTCTCTATATCTATAATTCATAGAGACAGGACTGATCTCCGAACTCATTAATGCATTGAATGATGACCTAGAAATGATGGAAAGTATCAGCTAACTCAATTATTCTTCCACAAAGTCTTAATCGTGAAGATATATTGAGAAAATCCAAAATGAAGAGTCCATCAGTTTGTGATGATCAAGAAATGATGAAAACAGGGAAGATGCTTATCTTATCCCTGCTTCGGAGACTCAAGCCAACAATCACCCTATGCTAGAAAGTAAATTGGTTCTTGAGATTCTGAATCAGTTGTTATTGTCGAGACTAGACATCAATATCTCGAGATTGACCTATATACATGAGCGACAGCTTGGACTCAACGCTGAATAAGAATATTGACACGTGGGATACCCTTGCTAGATAGAGGTGACGAGAGGTCATATGTGTTATGTGAGGTGATTTTGGAATAACGTTGAGTTCAAGAGTATTTCACGACTGTATTATTGCAGGGAGGAAGCCTTCAACACTATTGCGTAGGGCGGAGTATCATGGGAAATCTCACGATACGATATGTATCACGATACAGACAGGCGATACAGAATGTATCACGATACATTGTTTAAAGTATAACTTCATGCATATTTTGTGAAATTTTCAAGATGGTGGAAATTTTGTGCTTATGTGTTAATCGAAGATTAAAACAGTTGTTTTTTTTCTAATCTAATTTTTATGAATCAGATTGCTTCATGCTTACTGTAGTTACTGTTACTGCTGGTTTTATAGTGTTCACTTAGTTTTTCTTTTCATTTTTAAGTAAGTGAAATCTATTTTTAGTGTATCACAATACAGGAAGCTCACAATACAATAATCACGATTTCCCAAGCCACGATTGTATCGTAGGTATCGATGAATCGTTACAGCCCTACTATTGCGGCTATGTGTTGTGTTGAAACCAAGCCTTGTCTGGAACTAGCGACATACAGCGTTCAAATACAGTATAGCAAACTTCCCTCAATGAAGAATGGTTCTCTACAGCAGACAAAGCTGCCCAGCCCCTGGCGGGATTTGAACCCCGAACCTCTTAATCCAAAGCCGAAAGCTAAATACTGCGCTGTCTGGCCAACTGAGAGAGGTCATTTGTAATCTCATTACAATTTCACGAGCATCTGGCTTACAAAGTGGCTGCTGTTTTTGCAGGAAGAAAGCTTGCAACAGCAATGGGTTGAGGTAATGCAAGAAGCACTGCAAGGAGGAACTAGTGAGGTGAGGTGAGGTGAGTAAGGGTTTAACACCGCTTTCAAGAGTATTTCACTTATAACGCGGCTGCTAGTTTTATTGCAGGGAGAAAGCCCGCAATGCCATGTGGCTATGCATTGCGGTGAAACCTGCGAGCATCGGTTGGAACTAGCGAACCATGGGTGTTACTGCACTGAAATTCAGTGTAGCATTGCACCCAAACCTGACTGCATGTAGAACAGTTCTCTACTGCAGACAAAGTTGCCGTGCCCCTGGCGGGATTCGAACCACGGACCTCTTGATCCGAAGCCGAATGCGCTAACCACCACTGCAAGGAGGAACTAGTGAACGATAATGGGTATTGCACTGAATTAAAATGCAACATTGTCCTAATCTCACAACAGGAAGATGAGTACTTTACTGTAGAGAAAGTTGTCCAATCCCTTGTGGGATTCAAACTTTGGTCCCCATGACTCAACTATGTTAGTTTTCAACTTTGATTCGATTTAGAAGTTCCGATTCGGTGAGCAAAATATCATTACTGGATATAAGAGGGTGAGACAGAAAGATGGGAATGGGAGAGAGAGGTGTGTGTGTACTGCCCAAACGAAATGATCGACCAAGGGGTAACATTTCAAAGGAGGATGCGAGGCCAGCTTTATCACACCAAACATGTGGTGAAATGTTATATAAACATCCTGAGAAACTATTCCCCCTGTCTGACAATTTGTTTTGGCAGTACACAGAATCACATCACCCGGTACCCTTTAGTGTATCAGAACTGTGACACACCCTGGAAAAGTACCATACAATGAACAGTGAAGGATCCAGGAATTTTGAAAGGGGGTTCTATCATCGATCTATCACGATCGGCAGCATCCTACATCTTGGTTTCTCAGCATTTCATGAAATGAAAACAGGCTATTTTTAACCCAATTTTTTTAATATTGTTAAATAATAAAACATATACACTAATAGAATATTTACAAAGTAACACATAACGTATCATAAAACTAATAAACCATATGCTGTTAGACTGTAGCCAAGTTATCCCCACTCGCAACGCCGATGAATGACTTCTGATCTCATTGTTTTAATTTTTTAACACTTCAACACCCCCAGATAAAACCCTCCTTTTAAAGGTATTAATGAATATTTTAAAGATCTGATGAAATGCATTTTTCTCAATAATGACAGATGATTACCGCTACGTATATTGTATAACGGAATCAATTGAGCATAATTGACAATTAAGACGATTTTAATTCACCCATTTTAACACTACCGTAATTAGTTTTAGCAATCATTTTGAAAATGCTCACTGAGGCGTGACTGTGATAAGCGACAGACAGGGCCGGCTAGACAGCTACTCCGCCGAGTCTCGTTAATTAATTAATGATGATTATCACTGCCGCTAATTGAATTTATGAGGTATATTACATCGCCAAAAAAACATGTTTATATAATAATTGTGTAATTGTCATCTGCGGAATTACCTAGATGGATATCTAAACATTCAATATATGGGAAAATTAGGTTGGTTTATTGAAGAGGTCTTTGTGAAATTAACAATCAAAATGTTGGGAAATTACGTTGAATTACGACTATTGCCGACAATCAGATTCCTCCAAATATGTCACAGAATTAAGTCATCCCTTCACTGGCCACAACCCTGCAGACTTTCATTCTGGTCGCCGGGGCTAAATCAGGCGTTTTTTTAAAAAGCCGCGTATAAGTAATTTATGGACCGATTTCAGAGTTTTAAAATCGAGCAATTGTCAAATTGACATCCCATTTTAATGAATCCGATTTGGACCATATGTCACTGCATCTATCCTATATTAGAAACTCGCAAAGAAAATGTGTATGGCACATAGAAACTGTCTCCTGTGTCTCAACAAGCTACCCAAAATCAGCCTGGCTAAGCCATGACAAATGAATTAAGCCGAGTAATTGTCTTATCCTATGAGTATCATTTGTTAATCTTGCTGTATCTATAAACAGACTATCGATAAGGTGAACTACCATTCAGAATGTTCGTTCACTCGAAGAAATGCAGACATAGAGATTATTACCCGAGGAAGTGTGTCATATGACTTTTACGAAACGAGTGTGAATTTGTGTATTGCCCGAGCGAGAGCGAGGGTTATACATAAATTTGCACGAGTTTCGTAAAGTCATACGGCACACTTTCGAGTGTAATAATTTCTTTATTACCCATTCTATTGCATTTCATTCGCGTAAAATAGCCAGGAAACGGCTCACTTACATTGCGACGGCAAGCTACAGTGACGTCACGAACAATCGTTTTATGATGTCACAGTCGACGAAATACGGTACGTCGCGGTGAATCAATGGTTACTAGGCAAAAGTGATATGTGCACATGTGCTCGTATCGAAAATATTAACTCGGTTATTTGCAACCATATGGGTAATAATCAGAAGTATGACGTTCATTGCATTTATTTCCCTTTAATTCTTTCATAAATATTCTATAGCAAGATTACTATATTTAGTGAGTTCTGCTATAGAATTTAATCTTTTTGATGACTGTGTTTCTCCTTTGTGCACTCAATATTTATAAATGCTTACGTTTAGAGGACATAACCTCTTTTCTTCTTCTTTAATTTATTCATAAATGTAAAACAAATAACACAAAAACATTTTTTTCTTTTGATTTTATCTTTGTGTTGTGGATTTAGCGCAATATAAGTAACCTCATTATTTTAATTATTTGACTTTTAATTGTTCACTTGCAAAGATTAAAATATTTCGTGAGGATTGCAGAAGATGAACGTCAAAATCATTGAAACATTCCATCTCTCTTGATCTTTTTGACAATATCTAGACAAACTTCAAATATGAAAGTTACATATCTTATACAGTGACTTAATGGCAAAAAATTAACTTTTATTATAAAATTAATTTTTACCTGCATGAAGATTAACCCTTAACATGCGGGCGACGGAATTATCAGGGCGGGCTATAAGCGATTCGTAGGTACCTCAATACAGATCCCGGTTACAAGACTTAGAATAATTCATGGCTGTCAAAGTACTGTCCTATCCCCCATACCGGGTCACGAGTCGATTGTGTCCGCGACCCGACCCATGAGAATGGCTGTATTTACGCATCGCGACCCGACATGAGAATAAAGCTTTGTTCAGTGTGTGGTCGGAATATCAAGCAAAATTCACACCAATTTGCGTGTGCATTGTTGACCCGTAACGCATCGATAATTAGCTTTACAAAAGGCCAATTATGTCGGGCTTAGCCCCCGAAGCATTAATTCGCTTGAGGCTATTTTCACCCACGTGTTTGTATTGCCTCGGGTTTGCCTCGCCCGAGACTGCTATCTGCCTCGCATCTCGCGAGACGGGGAAAAAAATCGCTAACTCGCCTTACTCCCGCACTTCATATCATGTGAGCGAATTGTTTGTTTTCAAAAAAAAAAAACGGCAAAATAAAGGGGAAACAATGGACTACATTCCCATATAAAATTAGAAAATCTCAAAAAAATAATAAAGACACAGCAAGCGCCGTGAAAAAGGTCATGTTTACACTTCATAAATTTTGAAACAATCGGCGATTTTCACAACTTCTAAAACATTTATCAAGGCTAAAATACTGAATGCATTTTCATAATTTTTATATCACAATAAACCGAAAAGAATAATCTTTTATTCTATATAAAATGCGCAGATTTATTCACAGAAATAAAGATACAATTTTACCTTTCTGAGAGGCATGTGAAACCAAACGGCACACAAACTAATCAACATATTTTCATCAGTTATGGTTCGAGGTTAGCGTTTATTTGAAAAGTCAAACAACATAACCATATTTGGGTTGACATGTGCTTATTTGTCAACTGGTTCGAGATTATGATTTCTTGGAAAAGTGCGATGAACGACCGTTTGCAATGCCGCATACATGTTGTAAGTATTGACGATTTTATAGGTGGAAATAAAGACAAACTTTACATAGCTATAGAATTATAACCAAAGGTCGCATTCTAATAATTTTTATATCATTGTGAAGCTAGACATCTTGTCTTCAATTCCGTATATAAATGGAATTTTTTTCGTTTCGTATTTATGATGTTACGAGGCCCGAATAAAAGACAATCTTTCGAAAGTAATAGAATAAAAACGAAAAAACATAGAAAATTCATTCAAAGTTTCGAGTGTGAATTAGCCATTTGTGTACGGGTGTCGCTACTTGAATTTGTATTGAACGCCCGTATATAGTCCTTATTCGCCATGTAGATGCGGTATATTTTGTAAAAACGATACCGGAATCGCCGCCTGGAAATTCCGCCAGCAGAGCTAGTTAGTGCCAAAGCCCAAACTACTGCTGCGAGCTGCGAGCCTGTAAATTCCGCCACAGGGGCTAAAAATGGTAAAATATATATACGCAACGTAAGGGTTAAAAAATATGTCTTAAGCCTTCAAGCTTTCGTATCAATTTAAATAATTATAGTTTTGCAATAAATAAAAATTTATGACAAACTACTTACCCTATATCTGATGTTAAAATTAATATCGTTATTTTTATATCATAACTCATATTTCCAATACAGGTTTACGATCTATGACATCAAGCGGACTCTACATCTGGTGTTCAAAATAGAAATGCTAAGTCAGCAGATTTCATGTCAAGGGCGTTAGAACAGCAGTGCATAAGGAATCGATCTCACGATAAAACCTTCCCCGTTGCATCGCAATCTGTCTTGATTTTCTTATTCGCGGAAACATTTGACAAATAGCGGCGACAGATATCCTCGAGAAAGAACAGGTTGACTCCATCTGTCCTAGATAGATCAATGGAGATGGATGATTGATTGCAAGACATGTCTTCACCCTACCTCGTCATGAAACCCATTAAACAGACATTTTCCACTTCAAAATATTCTGGCTCGATCCTTCTAATTTTATCTTTATGACAGAGGAGAAGAACGTGGTCATTCTTCCGACACCAAACACTTGATATTTTCTTACGGGATTGTCTACACTGATCGTATTCATTCCATTAAAAGTTGTCTTTACATGGACATTCTTTTTTCTTTTTTCTTCAAATGAAATTCGACCAAGGCCAAGTGATTTTGAGACAAGATGAGCTAAAACTGACTGTCAATGGAACGCGGATTTTCCTTTAAATGAAAAGAAGCAATTCGACTAGCGGTAAGGGATTTATTCCAGTCTTAATGTCAACTTATACAGCTTATACACTTGATGTCTACAACCTCCGTAATGAAATTCGGAGATTCATTGCTGTCCCAAAGTTTTTATTAGAGAGGCATTTAGTTACTTGTGTTTGATTCTCGATTGGTTATACATCCTGTAAGAAGTACATTTGACTTTTTAATTAAATCATTGAACCATCTCTACTGCAGACTACTTGGCTCCTGTAACACATTCAAAACTCAGATTAACTCAAAACACATTAACAGTCTAGTCTGAAACTCAATTAAGTCTCAAATTTATTGCAAAGGAGCCTCTCAGAAATGGTACTGTGGACCCAACTCTAGGTGGGCTGGATCATTGGTGGATCCAGAAATTTTCAAGGGGGGTGGTGGGTTGGGGCAGTTCACCCTGGGGGTCAGTAATTTTCAAGGGGGTGGTGGGTTGGGGCAGTTCACCCTGGGGGTCAGTAATTTTCAAGGGGGTGGTGGGTTGGGGCAGTTCACCCTGGGGGGTCAGTAATTTTCAAGGGGGGTGGTGGGTTGGGGCAGTTCACCCTGGGGGGTCAGTAATTTTCAAGGGGGTGGTGGGTTGGGGCAGTTCACCTTGGGGGTCGATAATTTTCAAGGGGGGTGGTGGGTTGGGGCAGTTCACCTTGGGGTCGATAATTTTCAAGGGAGGTGGTTGGATGGGGCAGTTCACCCTGGGGGTCAGTAATTTTCAAGGGGGTGGTGGGTTGGGGCAGTTCACCCTGGGGGTCAGTAATTTTCAAGGGGGTGGTGGGTTGGGGCAGTTCACCCTGGGGGTCAGTAATTTTCAAGGGGGTGGTGGGTTGGGGCAGTTCACCCTGGGGGGTCAGTAATTTTCAAGGGGGTGGTGGGTTGGGGCAGTTCACCCTGGGGGGTCAGTAATTTTCAAGGGGGTGGTGGGTTGGGGCAGTTCATCTTGGGGGTCGATAATTTTCAAGGGGGTTGGTGGGTTGGGGCAGTTCACCTTGGGGTCGATAATTTTCAAGGGAGGTGGTTGGGTTGGGCAGTTCACCCTGGGGTCAGTGATTTTCCCAGATAGGTTTCCAGATAGGTGAAGTTAAGGTTAAAATATTAAGTAATATATTAAGATAAACCATAGGACTCCCCCGACCCTATTCCGACCCTGGTAGGAAGCTTTTCTCAAAATGTTCAGACATAAAGACGTCACCACCAGGAAATTCTAATGGCTACCAACATATTGAAGAAAGGGGCATTGGCATGTACTTCAACGTAATTTACTATTCAACACTAACTTGTATTAATAGCGTTGTTCTGTTTGCCAGTGGTACAGGACTGTCCCAATCAATTAGTCTTCCACTAACTCAGGATACAAACAATACGAATAATCAATCATCTTGACATGATTCCACCAACCAATCGGATTACAAGCTGGTTGCAAATGAGGACAATTATTGATTTTATTATATTGCCGAGTAAGCAAATTCCAAAATGCTGCTGATAATAATCATAATATATACACTAAAATGATAACTATAAGATAAACGGTGACAGACTTAAAAAACACCAATTTTCCTTTTAAATCATTTTTTAAAATGACAAAATCCTTTAGGGAAGCTATCAATGGACCGAAAAGTTTCAAGACTGAAAATCAAAATGAAATCATCCATTTGACTAACAATTTTGCAATGCCAAAAATTATTTAAACAGACGATGTGACAGTCTGGGCAGTCAAAGAGGAGAAGAATAGGCGATGACTGTGAAACATTGTCACGATAGATTGTCGGATCAATGAAAAGATCAATGAGAGGATCAATGCCATCCTGTCCGAGTCTTCGCCTTCTCTACTGGCTCGTAAATTCTGAGTTAGGGACAGGTTTTGAAAATCAAAGAACTTGGAAGGGAGAAGCACAATGGGTATTTTAACCTATATACTTGATAGTCTTTTAGATGATATATAACAAAGGATCTTTTTCTCCAAGGCAGCTCAGGTTTTCTTACATACTGTACATTATTGATAAAGGATAGAATTTGAAAGTAAAAGAGTATTTTTAAGGAGGAAACATGGTAAAATCTCTTTGAAGGTGATGATCTCATCATATCTAAGAACAGAATCAACATTTTCATCATTATCGATCACATTAAAGCAAAAGGAAGTATTAGATTCCAACTTTACTTTTTACTTACTTACTTTACTTTGAAACTTTACAAGAGACCATTGTACTTGGTTATAAAAGTATATGTCAATTCTCAAGGTGACATTTTCCCCACACCAGGTATTGAAACCTTTATACAGGCCTTATAAATATCATGAGTTCTTAATTTTCAGAATCGAAAGAATCCAAGGACACGAGCATAATCTGTTCTCAAGGTGACGTTTCACCACATCAGATATTGCAACTCAACCCGACACTCTAATCCAAGGTTCCTGATCCATAATTATCCTCACCACTCTGAACTGATTGCAGCTATTCCTGTCCACCTGAAGTGGATCATAAATTGTCTTAGCTCCAAACAAAGTGGATCATTAATTGTCCTAGTTCGGAAACTAAGTGGCTCATTAATAGCCTTAGTTCTATCCAGTCAAATCTTCTAGTTCTAGTTGTGAAGTCTCAATCAACCTTCTTGTCTTGTTCTGCCTCATGGTCGATCAGCCATCATCAACATTTTTGAAGGTCATTTACAAGTGCAATACAGAAGAGGTGAGGTGAGTTGGGGTTTAACGCTGCTTTCAAGAGTATTTCACTTATATCACGGCTGCTAGTATTATGACAGGGAGAAAACCTGCAACGCCATGTGACTGCATTGAGTTGAAACCTGTGAGCATCTGCTGGAACTAGCGAACCATGGGCGGTACTACGCTGAAATCTAGCGTACCATTGCACCAAACCTTACTGGATGTAGACCAGTTTTCTACAGCAAAGTTGCCATGCCCCTGATGGGAATCAAACCCCAGACCTCTTGATCTGAAGCTGAACGCACTAACCACTGCGCTATCCCGCCCTCGCGATATAGATGAAAAGAAATAATTCTGGATAATAATTTCTTTATTGCAAATATACAATGAAGCACAGTACATATTAATTCCCTCTTTCATCAGGTGGATTGTGATCAGATGAAGGAGTAAGCTTATACCTCGAAACACCTTGTATGTTCACAATAAAGAAGTTGTTCTCCAGAAAGTCTTGACGTTAAGTGTTCATATAGAAAATCAATAAAGTCGTGTTTTACACAAATTGACTTATTTTGATCCTTCTTTTGCTGGTACCAAAAATATCCAGGTATGGTATTTCAGTGATCCAATACCACGTATCTCATGTTGCCTTCTATCCGCAGCCTTGAAATTAATCATCAATTTGAAGAGATCGTGTGACTGATCCATATTCTTTTCATATCCTGAGTTTGCTCTTGGCCATTTTCTGTGTGCTCAGCAATACCACTTGATGTATATGTACTATATATAGTTTGATAAAATCTATGGACGCCATTCGATCTCTTCAGCCCTGTCACTGAAGTAAATCTGGATGTAAACAGATGTTTTACAAATCAAGATTCGAATGAGTTCGTTCAGGGATATTTCTTGCTGGTTTTGGAAAGTAAAAGAACCCCAATATCAAATCAATTCAATTTCCTTGGTCGGAATCATTTGAAAATATATTTACTTCCAATAACAGCGAGTAAGCTTTGGTAAACATTTCTGTGAGCCTTTCGCGCCATTTGTGTCAGAAATTCCATGGGGTCTGCTAGACCCTACCGTACTTAATGTAACTTTTCTCGTACAGTCGTACAAGCATTCATTAGTTTGCACAGCAGCATTATTTGTTTGTTTAACAAGTAAGGAAAAATTGATTTAGTCTGAGAGTGTTATGAAGTGGTAACGTTTTTTTATTGTTGGTACGAGTTTGCACAGCAACATTGTTTGCTTGTATGTCTGCTTTAAGACGGCTAGAGTTTTTCCAGAGCAAAATATATATATGACCTATTCTTGCCACAAGTAGTTACTTATTACAGAGATCCTGGTAAGATTAGAAATAATTATGAGTATATTTAACATTTTTAACAATATATATATATATATATATAACAAAATTCAGTTCAAACTTGTCCAACCCTCAGGTCTCATATAGGAAAATACAATTGTCGAAGAAATCACGATGATTTATTCATAATTCACAAGCATGCTTTCGACCATCACGGGTCTCATCAGGTGAATGACATTATATATATATATAAGATGAGTTGGGGTGAGGTGAGGTGGGGTTTAATACCGCTTTCAAGAGTATTTCACTTATATCACAGCTGCTAGTATTATTGCAGGGAGAAAGCCCGCAACACCATTGTTGTTATGCATTGTGGTGAAACCTGCGAGTATAAACTAGAACAAGCATACCATAGGTGGTACTGCACTGAAATTCAGTGTAGCATTGCACCCAAACCTTACTGTATGTAGAACAGTTCTCTACAGCAAAGTTGTCGAGCCCCTGACGGGATTCGAACTCCATACATGTTTGCTGGGTTACTACATGCAAGTAGAACAGTTTTCTACAGCAAAAGTTGTCGATCCCCTGAAGGAGAAGGAGAAGGAGAAGGAGAAGGGGAAGGAGAAGGGGAAGGGGAAGGAGAAGGGGAAGGGGAAGGAGAAGGGGAAGGGGAAGGAGAAGGGGAAGGGGAAGGAGAAGGGGAAAAGAAACCATTGTGAACAACAAATAAAGAAGTTGTAATCCATAATAACCTTGGTGAGGAGGAAACTTGCAGTTTCAATGCAACAACAATTTTTATGAAGAAATAACTTATCACAAAAACAACACTCCAAAACTATTCTCGAGATTACAAGAAAGAAATCGACAACAACGCAGAAATCACTAACAAACCAGATGGCACTATAATTGACATTGAAACAAACGAATCCCCGACTAATCAGCGATGAGAAGATTGACGGCCATCTCCTTCAAAGACAGCTTATCAGACTTGGGAGTCGTGTAAGGTTCCGGGTTTTATTAGCCCGGCAATCCGTGATTACCAGGAAACGCTTGGTGATTTTTCTACTTACCAGCGGAGATTTGTAGTACATCTTGAGAATATTGATGAAATCGGTAATCGTCAGCATGCCTGAAACACATAACAACCATCTCGTAAATTGTTGGTTCTGCAAAATTTAGATCAGGTAACATTCAACAACACATGTGAAAACTGACTACCTTGTATTAAACATACATTTTTTTCTAGTGACCTTTTCCATTCTTGAAGCAACATGATACAGGTATTAAAGGCAATGTAGCACGTTTTTTGCATATTAGTTTTTTTCAAATTTGCCATTTATTATTAAAGTTTATACAACATAGTAATTGTTACGTTAGAAGGTAAAAATAGATCCAATAAGACGGATTCATGGAAAACGATTATCTGTTTTGGCAGAAAATGATTGAATAAATCAACGATTTTGTGGAACTCTTCAATATGAAAGATAGATTTGTAGGTTTCATGCGATTTGACCATCCATCATGGTGGCATATTGAAAACTCTATTTTTATTTTTCAGGTATCACTACATCAGTCAGATCACTTGAATTACTAAGGTGTGGACACCTTAAAAAAATGGCTGCTCAAATGAAAATGGACTTGAATGGCTTAAACGAACCATGTAAAGTCTTTTTATTGATTGAGAAGTATTATTTGTCATTAGTAACACTTATTCTCCTGTTTATGAGAGCACTTTATTTCAGTAAGAACGGTGCTACAGTGCCTTTAATTTACTTGGCAGAATTTTTCAATAGGTTTTCAGCATTGTGAACCAACAGAGGAGAACATTACTTAACAGGTGCTTGAAATCCTCTGCCAGGCTAATGTACACTTTACTTGTTAATGCAATATTATTCTTATTTTACTACCTGAATCAATAACCTGTCAACTGAAGTAAATAATGAAGGTTTGCACAGGAGACCAATAGACACAATAGACCCAACTGTTGAAACGTTCGTACTGGCAGAATTACTGCCACATAATTCCTGATTAAAGGTCTTTCAATATATTTATTGATCAGCCAAGTCAAATACGTAAAAGGATAGAAATTATTTAAACGACTTTCTATGTAAATTCATTTGTATCAAACAAATCAATATTTGGTATCGAATGAACGAAAGTGGGATAAATTCAAAAGAATTCATGAAATTTTAAAGGAGTTTAGTATCGTTTATCATTCACCCACATTAATCAGATAAATAGCTGACCTCCATTCAGACACTCTTGTGAGAATGTACAAATTAAACAGTTATATATATATATAATATTTATAATAAAACCTCATTTTGTGCAATATATTGTATTCTCTTGGTTAAGACAAACAAACATCTTGAAAACATGAGGATGAGCTTTTAAACGGGAGAGAGACCCAATCTCAGATGAAAATTCATACCGGAGACCGTCAGACTGTCAGAATAGGTTTTATGTAGGTTTTTGACACTTAACTTAAAATAATATTATAGATTTATGTAATGTATGACCATGGAACATCTGGCTATTTGGGGGTGGGTTATAACCTGAGAATAACCCCAACCAGGACAACCCTCCTAAAAGTTGTCTTAGGCTTAAGTATGATCTTATACCCGAGAGAATGCGGTATTTTTTATTTCATGTCAATATATATTCCATGGAAGCTATGATGTCAGCAATACAAGTCAATATGAAAGCTTTTTCATCACTTGAGAACTACCCAGATACAATCAAACAACTGAATAGATCCAAAATGAAGACCAATTCCGAAAAGCTTTTAAACAAGAGGTCTGTGCTAACAGACTAACGTCATAACGTGACACTTGGAACAAAGAGGTGCCGAAATTCATTCCAATAATAGCGGAAACATCTGACATTTTATCTGAAAGTAGACAAAGTTAGGAGTCACAGACTGATTGTGTCTGTTTCAGGAGTAAATTGGCAGCCATTTTCAAAGCTGAAGACTCCCTTGTGGCGTCTTTAGATAGACGCTGTTGCTTTATGCTCAGCTGAAGAGGCAACATTGCAAGGTTTGGCAAAGAGGTGAGGTGAGTTGGGGTTTAACGTCACTTTCAAGAGTATTTCACTTATATCATGGCTGCTAGTATTATTGCAGGGACAAAGCCTGCAATACCTTGTGGCTATGCATTGTGGTGAAACCTGCGAGCAACGGATGGAACTCGCAAACAATGGGTGGCACTGTGCTGATATTCAGTGTGCCATTGCACCCAAACCTTACTGCATGCAGAACTGAGGCTGTACTTATAAAGATTCATAGAATTTGCTAAGAAAAACTCTTAGAAACCCAAATTTTACAAAGTTGCTGTTCCAAGTTTTGGCAAAGAGGTGATTTCGGATTTAAGGCTGCTTTCAAGAGTATTGCATTTATATCATGAGTTCAGTTTTGGCAAAGAGGCGTGATTTGGGGTTTAATGCATAAAGTTTCTGATGATTCGCTCAAACATGGCTGCCACATGTGCTCGGTCATAAGCTTCCTTGTAGCTAAAGAATCATTTGAAGTTAATTGGCAGCTAATTAGTAAAATTCTGAGATTACTTGAAAAATAAAAGGCTTCTGGAAAAAAGATTGGGAATTTGCTTAATTAATTCTCCTAAGGCGATTATGTGATCCTGTTTGTTAACCCTCTTCCTGAACACCGTATTTTCTCCAAAAATAACTCACAGCATCAAACAATAAAGGATTTAAGTCACTGGAGAGTTACAAATCCTTGATGAAACTCAAGGGTTTATGTAAAGGATGAAAACTGATCCCGAGATTTTTTTTGCGAAAGAAAGCCCTCGGCAGAGAAAATTGGAGAGGGCCGAAACGTCTATCCTTTTGGAAACAAAACCGAGGGGGTTTTGATCTAACTTATGAAACAACCGAGGCTATATTTAAGATGTAATTAAAAAATTTAAAATCATCATGGATTCAATAGTATTTACTATTGGGATCAGTTGAGGTGAGTTGGAGTTTAACGCCGCTTTCAAGAGTATTTCACTTATATCGCGGCTGCTAGTATTATGACAGGGAGAAAGTCCGCAATGCCATGTGGCTATGCATTGCGGTGAAACCTGCGAGCATAGGCTGGAACAAGCGAACCATGGGTGGTACTACGCTGAAATTCAGTGTAGCATTGCACCAAAAACCTTACTGCATGTAGAACAGTTCTCTACTGCAGACAAAGTGCCGTGCCCCTGGCGGGATTCGGATCTCTTGATCCGAAGCCGAACGTGCTAACTACTGCGCTATCCCGCCCCCTCATGCGAAGAGAGCATAGCTGCGATCTGCACGTGCTACTCGTCACATGTATAGCACCGGGTTCATACTGACAAACAATTAGCTCTGATATCGTGATCCTTAGTAGCTCAGTTTGTAAGATCATTGGCTGGCAAGTAGTCTGTCACCCGGACCCTTAATTTAAAAAAGCCTAGGCAAGTCTACGACAAGACTACAGAGCTCAGTTTGAAAATGAACACATCTCAGAAGCTCATTTTTATCATATATTTTTTTCTTCATACTTTGAAAATTTACAAAATATTCATTTCAGAGTCTAAATGTCAGACTAGCTGGCAAGCAAAGGTTTCAGAGAGCCAAACCATGATCACAAGAAATTGTGAATAAAATCTGTAATAGACATTACAAGGAAGATTTCTTATAATCATAAGTCTTCGAAAAAAACATCCAAATTTAGAAACAGCCATTCAGAATACTTTAGCGCCAGGCATGCCTACACAAAGCCTGGGGCTTTCTTCAGGAATTCTTCAGGAACTTCCTAAAGAATGCCCGGTAAACTACTGATAGAGGATAATTGGTAAAAGAAGACTCTGGTGAGTCAATAGTGACGTCACTAGAGGTTTATAAGTCCAGATTCAGTTAATGAAATAAAGCCTGCTCACTTTTGATCAAGTAACTTTTTTTTAGCTTTTTGCTTAATTTTATCCTCAAAGTTTACAAAATCATGCTTTCAGGGTGGTTACATTTCGGGCTTATTTCATACACTGTTAAGAGCCATGAAAAACTCGTCCTCTTGTTCTAGCTGATTTATAACAACTTTAAGGGGAAAGTGTAACAAGTAAATCTTACCAACGTAATCTTGTTTTGCACTGTCCCAGAGTGGCGCTGCTCGAACTCCGTTATACACCAACGCAAAAAATGCTTTCTTTACCTGCAAGGAGAATTGGTTAAATAATCATCATCGTCAATATTATTCAATTATAATTATACAGCCAAACTGTCATAGGAAACAAAAGGACAACAAATAAATAGATATAAATTTATGAACTGATGAAAGATGTTGAGATTTTGCTAATAAACCTAAAATATTTTGGGTGAAACAGAATTTCACAAAATAGGTTAACAAAAAAATTTTTGAATAAAAGAATGTTAGATCAGAGGAAATGTGCAATAAAAAATAACTTTTCTATCCCCTTTGATGTATTTTTTAATTATACTGATTTCAGTATTTTAATTATTATTTTTATTCACACATCTTATATGATATAGTGAAATTATTCTTCTTTCATAAATTTGATGAAATATTTTTCTCTATGCAAGGCAGAACTCTTGCCAGCCTCTGGCCAATTTAAGCCTTCCTGTATTTTCTTAAGGTTTCCGTGCTTGGAAATCAGACCACTATCATTTCAGGTCATCCACTATCTTAGCACAGAAATGAGGGAAGACTTAAATGAGCCAATAATGGACCCTGCAAGAGTTATGCCGTGCGTAGGAAAGTTGCCCCTGTGTAAAGTAAAGTAGTGACTTACGTTCAACTGTGTGTCGAATATGACCAACTTAGCACTTGTGGGGATGAGATCATAGCACTTGTGTGCTCGCATAAATTTGGCAAACACCTGTTCCTCGTTTTCATCTGAAAATGAATAAAACAAATTCAATAATAATAATAATAATACATAGTCATCAACATCTTCCGCCAGGCCCAAGAAATCAGAAATAATTGCATTTTTGAACTCCATCAAAGTATTAATGGCTTCAAGCCACACATCAAATTTGGTTATCCTATCTTAAATAGTTTCTGAGAAAAGCTGTCTCATTCAGCGCAGACAGATGGACACATGGACGGACGCACGGACCTCAAACCTATATCCCCCTTGCACTTCGTGGTGGGGGATAATAATAGTTCATTTTAAGCTGGTTTATCCATGCACATGAAAAATCGCTGGCCGACATATTTTTACCAGGCAACGAGTACAGAAAACTCCCTAAGGAGAATATAACCAATCGCCTGTCAGGATCAATATTATAATCACCTTGTTAATAGTGGTTAGAACTATATGTCAAGAATGTGTGCAACAGTTCTGGCACTTTATAATAATAATCTATTCACATACCACCATCAAGACATCTAGCAGAAGGACGAGGGATAATTGAGTGACTTCGGGGAAAAAATATTAAGTAAAAGTTTTGCTTGACATACGCCGATTTTATTTGAGGCTAAATTCACCCTTGAACTAAGAATCAGAATATAAGAAAAAGAAATTTACATTACATGAAGATATCAAGTCATGCAAATTATCAATTAGTAAGATGCCAAGGGTGAGTTCTATCACCATCTTGAGATATTAAGGAAATACTGCAAGGCCAAACTCAGCCAGTAATGGAGGTGAGGTGAGTTGGGGTTTCAAGAGTATTTCACTTATATTACAGCTGCTAGTATTACGGCAGGGAGAAAGCCCGCAACGCCATGTGGCTATGCATTGCGGTGAAACCTGCGAGCATTGGCTGGAACTAGAGAACCATGGGTGGTACTACACTGAAATTCAGTGTAGCATTGCACCCAAACCTTACTGTGTGTAGAACAGTTCTCTACTGCAGACAAAGTTGCCGTGCCCCTGGCAGGATCCAAACCCCAGACCTCTTGATCCGAAACCGAACGCGCTAACCACTGCGCTATCCCACCCCCAAATTGGCAGATTAGCGGATGCTCTACCATCGAGCTATGTCTCTGGTATGACCTTCATGTCTCTGGTATGACCTTCATGTCTCTGGTAGTCAACAATTTTGCCAAGAGTCTTTATTATATACCCATGTAAACTTAAGATAGTAATACAGGGGTGCAATACGGTTTCCGTGGTCGATTTCCGTATTGCACGGTGAATTCCGTATTGCACGGCTGACAGATCTACTTTCTCTAAACTTCGGCACTTCTCGGAATTTTCCGGAATTTTCAATGTTTTCCCTATTCAATCTCCGAAATTTATGTTTTATTAACACTGCTAGTAATGTTTCAGTTGATTAAAGTATCAATTTGGATTTAGACCTAATATTAACAGCCCAAGAAGGGAAAATGTTACTCAAATTATCATTATCAAGGAAGAAAAGCGCTTTGTCGAAAGCTTCGCTAGCGATGCTGCGTCATTGTGACGTCACAACGGTTTACTATTGTGACGTCATAACCATGGTTACGTCATTCGAAAGAAGCACGACGGACGGAAGCCTGAATGTTGTTTATTATTGTCAGTTCTTTGTAATTAAATGATAGTAAAGCAAATTTGATGGAGTTATTATGTTAACACACTGAAACAAATTTCACTTAAAGCTCTTTTGGGCTAACAAATGAGAAAATAAAGATGTTATTAAGATTTCAAATCGTGAGTCGTGCTGGTCAAGCAACCGTCCGTGTATCAATACGCAGCACGTCGTCCCAGTAAATTTACGGAACTTTATTTGTTTACCAATTTGCTAATAAAAAGGGGTATATAATAAATATAGAACATCATACTTGTGCATTTGGATCGTTTGTATTGAACTTGGAGCTGTCATGGAAGCGGAGGAACAACTCGTTCTTCGAACTCGTTGTTCCTCCGCTTCCATGACATCTTCTCGTTCAATACAAACGATCCAAAGTATGATGTTCTATATATGTATTCCTGTCATTGAGTGAACTATTGGAAATAAACTCAATTTGAAGTCAACTACAAAAATTTTAAAACAATTCAAGTCTCTAAAAAAAAATATCTTGTTGAAAGAAAATATTCAAACAGCTGAAGTTACTCTTCAAAACAATTGGAATCAAAACAGCTAAACAATTTACAAAAATTATTCAATTCCGATAACAAACAGTTAATTTCCCTTTACAAAATAATTGCATCGGTTTCCTTTGAACCCGAGAGTTTGAACAAAACTAGATCCATTTAAAAATTGACACTTAGAAGAAAGTTGACAAATGAGATTACGCTAAATGTCACTGGGGATAAAGTTTCTCTGAAATGCTGCCATTCAAAGAAACTTAATTTCAAATGTCAAAAGATGTAAAATTTCACAAACCTTTGAATTGATAATTCGAAAATAAAATATTCGAAAATGACAACTTGTTTTTCAGATTAAAATCCTGATTACTGCTTTGAGACATAAGAATAAGAAGAACCTTTGTAGAGGTGATTTACAGTTTACCACCAATTTACAGTTTACCACTCAATCCATGTATTTGACTTAGGTCAAACCAGCTTGCAACATTCAGGGAGATCTCGATGCAAGGTGAGGTGAGGTGAGTTGAGGTTTAACGCCGCTTTGAAGAGTATTTCACTTACATTGCGGCTGCTAGTATTATGGCAGGGAGAAAGCCTGCAATGCCATGTGGTTATGCATTGCGGTGAAACCTGCGAGCATTGGCTGGAACTAGCGAACCATGGGTGGTACTGCGCTGAAATTCAGTGTTCATTGCACCCAAACCTTACAAAGTTGCCGGACCTCTTGATCCGAAGCCGAATGCGCTATCCCGCCCCCCATTCAGGGAGAAAGCCAGGAATATCAAGATGGCTATACATGTTGTGGTGAAACCTGTGAGTGTATGTTGGAACTCTGAGGCAGCCGAACATTAGTGTTCATTACAAAAGAGAACGTTGACAAGCCCCTGGCAGAATTAGAACGCATTGTGGTGAAACCTGTGAGTGTTTGTTGGAACTTTGAGGCAGCCGAACATTAGTGTTCATTACAAAAGAGAACGATGACAAGCCCCTGGCAGAATTAGAACGCATTGTGGTGAAACCTGTGAGTGTTTGTTGGAACTATGAGGCAGCCGAACATTAGTGTTCATTACAAAAGAGAACGTTGACAAGCCCCTGGCGGAATTAGAACGCATTGTGGTGAAACCTGTGAGTGTTTGTTGGAACTATGAGGCAGCCGAACATTAGTGTTCATTACAAAAGGGAATGTTGACAAGCCCCTGGCAGAATTAGAACGCATTGTGGTGAAACCTGTGAGTGTTTGTTGGAACTATGAGGCAGCCGAACATTAGTGTTCATTACAAAAGAGAACGTTGACAAGCCCCTGGCAGAATTAGAACGCATTGTGGTGAAACCTGTGAGTGTTTGTTGGAACTATGAGGCAGCCGAACATTAGTGTTCATTACAAAAGGGAACGTTGACAAGCCCCTGGCGGAATTAGAACGCATTGTGGTGAAACCTGTGAGTGTTTGTTGGAACTATGAGGCAGCCGAACATTAGTGTTCATTACAAAAGAGAACGTTGACAAGCCCCTGGCAGAATTAGAACGCATTGTGGTGAAACCTGTGAGTGTTTGTTGGAACTATGAGGCAGCCGAACATTAGGCGATTTTTATTTTATTTTATGGTTTACGGGGCCGCCGACCCTAAAAACGAACAAATCTGAAAAAAATTAAATTTTTCATAAGGCCCATATTATTTTACCGCCGATTGTTACATTTGTGGATACAATTAAATCTGTAATAAAAAAAACCTGCAAATTATTGACCGTTTGTATATTCCCGTATATTGAGCTCCAAACATCGCATTTTATCCCTGTAGCGAGTTTCAGAAACCTCGTTTACATGCTTTATCTTTATACATTGTATATGGCTTATCGAGTTTGTGTGTCGTGTGCATAAACACACCCCGTTTTTCTACCGGGTTTTCAAAAAATAAAATAAAAATAAAAATTTAAAGCAATGTAACAAAATAAACATTAAAAGACTTGTAAAATATCTACTCATAATGCAGCAAGATTGATTTGGGAAGACAGTCAGTTTTTTTGTAGCAAAAATATTGTTGAAATCAAATCTACCACGTGCGCTGGTCACAACAAGACGTACTGATCGATAAATGAGCGGTGAAATATTGTTCACACTTCCTAACTTATTCAGTTAGTAATGACAAATTTATCAAGAATAATGCTATATAATCAATATTTACTGATTATAAGTCTTGCTAAAACCTAATAAGTAATATAATAGAACTACAAAATTGTCAAATCCTACCTGAAAATGTGTTTTCACTGTTATCGGATAGAATAGCAATGAGATTGCCCGACCACGTGTTTTGATTTTCACATCAATTAATTTCACGTAACTAACACCCTACATATTTTGACCTCAAAGTCAAATAACCAAGTTTTATGTGACAATTTAAAGTCTGATTTATTAATTACATTATCAAATTGTGACAACGTAAATTTTCTTTAGTCTACTGTGCAACCGGAAACAAAACATATTGCTTTTCCTGGAATATGTTTATGTAAGGTGAAAGGTTAGCCAATCAAATGTCTCAGATGTCGTAAACAAGGTCAAAGGTGAAACTAGGTCACCCTTTGTAACAAATATATCGCAGGATAGATTTCTATCACCGTAGAGACTGGTAATTGTTTTACGGGACTTGGTTGCATGATATGATATATTTCTGTCATTTAATAAGCATTTTGATGAAAATATAAATTTGAACCAAGAGGCATGAGCTATTTTCTAAGATTCAATTCCAACAGTATTTTTTTAATTGGAAAATGAAACAAACGTAAAACAGTGGATTTTATTACCAGTACAGTGCTTGCTTAATTCAGGAATGTTTGGGTTTGTACTCAGCATTTATACCATCAAAATGTTAGTTTAAAATTTAAAACCATGACAGTTAATTAAAACTGTCAATTTGCATTGGTTAATATCATGAAAGACAGCAATACAATAATTACAGATAATTTGCAAATTTTGAATTGAATTTATTTATAAATAAACTAAATTCTTCAATTAAAATAAACAAAGAATGTGCTGCATTGATTTAAAAGAGAAAATGTTTTTGTAAAATGATTAAAATAGTGAAAAAGTAAATCTTTGTTGATCGGTAAAACGACAGTGGGGCGATGTTGGAACCTTGAAACCAGGTAGATCTACCTGGTTGGACCAAATGAAACTTGGCATGTCTGGGTTTATCGAGTCTGTGTGTCATGTGCAAAAAGCACTGGCTTTTTTTATTTTTACCCTCCCGACTGACACTTTTTTAAAGTCTAGATAAAATAATTCTGGAAAGGGAATTTTAATTTTTTTTTTTTTTCGACCACCGACTTTTTTATTTCATCAAAAATTTCCGTAAACCATAACATTAAAAAAAAATGGCCTTAGTGTTCATTACAAAAGAGAATGTTGACAAGCCCCTGGCAGAATTAGAACGCATTGTGGTGAAACCTGTGAGTGTTCGTTGGAACTATGAGGCAGCCGAACATTAGTGTTCATTACAAAAGGGAATGTTGACAAGCCCCTGGCAGAATTAGAACGCATTGTGGTGAAACCTGTGAGTGTTTGTTGGAACTATGAGGCAGCCGAACATTAGTGTTCATTACAAAAGAGAACGTTGACAAGCCCCTGGCGGAATTAGAACGCATTGTGGTGAAACCTGTGAGTGTTTGTTGGAACTATGAGGCAGCCGAACATTAGTGTTCATTACAAAAGGGAACGTTGACAATCACCTAGTGGGAATTGAACCTGTACCTTGTGACTGAAAGTCAAACAGGCTAATCGCTGAGCTATCCTCTCCAAGATGACAAACTGTCAGCAGAAATACAAAGTCCAAATGTAGTAGCAAAGTATCGCATAGACAGAAATTTAGCTGAGTTTACAAATGAGTCATTCTAACTGGAACATTTTTTTACTAAAGAACTAAATTACATCCTATTTTCAAACTTGGTCATTAAATCATGTTCAGTTTTTAATCTTCTCGAACAGCAAAGCTAAAGGTAAAAAAAAAAATTGTTCTCAAACTATATTTCTGTAAATGAAAGTTACAAAGTGACAACTCAGCTACTTGAACTTATTCCAAGACTTTCCACTTCAACATTACCACCTGCGTCATAATTATTATTCCTGGGAGAGTTGCGAATATTCGCTGACAGTCACTTAATGAAGGCAGGATTTTATTTTGAGTATAAAGTTGTGAAAAGGTTAAACTTTGGCATTTTATATATGATTTTAAATTTATAAAATTAATAAGAATTAAATAACCATGAGGCACTCTGGAAGTTTCTAGTACAGAGAAGGCAAGAATATCACGGCTGATCACAATGGAGGTGAGGTGAGGTGAGGTGAGGTGAGGTGAGGTGAGGTGAGGTGAGGTGAGGTGAGGTGAGGTGAGGTGAGGTGAGGTGAGGTGAGGTGAATGAATTATTGCTTAACGCCGCTTCGGCAGTATCGCAGCCATTAGCGGCGATGAGGTGAGGTGAGGTGAGGTGAGGTGGGGTGAGGTGAAGTTTTATGCTGTTTTCAAGATTATCATGGCTGCTAGTATTATTGCAGGGAGAAATTGTGGTGAAACATGCGAGCAAAAGCTGGAACTTGCGAACCATGGGTGGGTGGTACAGGGCTGAAATTCAGTGTAGAAAAATTTCACCAAAACCTTACTGCATGTAGAACAGTTCTCTACTGCAGACAAAGTTGTCCTGCCCCTGGTGGGATTCGAACCCCGGACCTCTTGATCCGAAGCCGAAAACGCTAACCACTGCGCTATCCCACCCCTTGGAACAAAAGACCTTAAACTTTAATACTTTACGATGTACAAATTAACATAATTCAGTTTTCAGGATTGTTTAATCACGGGTCATTTACAGATAAACATTATGGATATTAGGAAGATGTTATTTTTTATCGTAACTTTGGGCTATATTAGGAATGAGAGAACACAACCATTTACCCACTGACACATAAATATTACTGACAAAAACTTGATTAAACTGGATAAGCGTTTGAGGGACACCGCAAAAGCAGAGCAGCCCCGAAACTTAGGGTGTCATCTTTCCCTGTTTCCATGTTCTCCACAGCCACAATAAAATGGGCAATTTTAAAAAACAAAATTTTTTCATCATTGAAGTTTTTACTAACAAGTTGAATTATCACTGGGGTCACTTTACACAAGATTATTCTAAAAACATATTTCTAATTCCAAAATTAGATCATAGGATTAACATGGCGGCGGTGACGACAGAAACTGCACAAATACTGATAGCTGCCTTGGGGCTGCTAAAACAGTTCTGCCATTAGGCCACCCAGGAAATGATTTGGCACATAAGTAAACAGCCCCTTTAAGTGTTAATGCAGTTTTCAGTTTCCACTGTCGTGAGAACACTAACTTATCTTAAGTCCGTTGAACAAGTAGAGGATGAAGTGTATCTGAATCTCCATGCATCAAACAATACAAGGACAGAAAAAAGTCGTCCGAAGATCTACTTGACCTACAAGTGCAGAAGGCTCAAGGTCGTGGACAAGATAACAAATGCAGTATGTGAATTGTTTTATTTTTCATCAACCCCATCATAATGAATTTTGTCTCTGGAAGAGTTTTAAACAGTTTTTATCAACCAAATCTGGTAGATTAGTACATTTGGTCAAGGTTTTTATGTCTAATGTTGTCTGGTTTTCAATGAAAAACCATTTAAGTATTTATCATTGACCTTTATGTAACATGTGGACAGATGTGGATTTTAGTTAAGTTATTAATCACCAATATATCAGAATTTGTCATTTTGAAAGTAAATATTACTTTATCCTAAACTTTATATGTTTAATTTGAATAAAAAGGCAGGAATGCAAGATTGCAGAAAAACATTATTTAAAATTCATGTGCCCTAAGGACTTCACAGCCTATTTATTTCTGCCAATTAATTTACAAACTGGAACTGAATTTTCAAACATTTCTAAAAAATCATTACGAGCATTGAAGTCAATTCCCTCTGAATGAAGTTTTTAACTATCCTGATATTTAAGAATTTTAATTTTTACAAATTTCTAGTAATCAATACACAGATGTTTTCAAAACCTTTCAAAACAATTACCGAGTCAATTACAAATATTTAAATTCTACATACCAGTTTGATATCACCTGGCGGAGTTGAATCAATATGTACAAACAAGCTGTTGTATTTCTTCACCGAGGCAGTAGCCAAAGTCGAAATGATTCAAAGCTTTTCAGCAAATGTCTATCAATGAGTCATACGAGTATGATTGCAAAAAGTAAAATCGACAAAATACCAACAAGTTTATGCAAGTCAGATGGTTATAAGCCAAGTGGAAATGATTTAAAGATACTTAGCAAAACTCATAAAATATTACAACTTGATTCAAGCCTTCAGACATATCGTTATAAGGCAAGTGAAAATGATTCAAAGTTACTTAGCAAAACTGACAAAATATACCATCAACTTGACGCAAGTCTTCAGACAGATCGCTATAAGCCAAATGAAAATGATTCAAAGTTACTTAGCAAATTTCTATCAACTAGCCAGAAAGTGGAATCATAAAAGTTAATTAAGCAAAGCTGACAACACCTCTGCACGCAAGGTTGCAGTAATGGCTGCTCAGACAATATTAGCGGTTAATCTTGGTTTAGTTGCCGTTGTCAACGTTAATAAAACATCTTTGCCTCACAGCAGTATACTCTTGTTCCTCTTCCCTTGAAAGATTCATCAAATAGATGTATGATCTAGGGCCTGCTGACAGCAATAACTACCAGTGATACATTTAATTTTGGACCCCCCCCCCCTTTCAAAATTCCTGGATCCGTCACTGAATACTCATAAAATTTGGAAAGAACTCCCCTAGAATTTGCTTACTCATTGAGGGACTCAATATATCTTATATCTGCTGGGACTCACAATAGCTTGTGGTAGCGAGTCCCTGGACTCTGTACATCATATTTGTAAATTTATCACTGACTATAGGTATTTTCTTGATCAAGCAGAAGAGAACCTGAATGTAATGAAAGTTAGTTGTGCAATCAGTGCCATTTTTTTAGACAGAGCACAGTGGAGGATCCAGGAATTTTGAAAGTGGGGGGTCCACCAACGGAAAAGTGGGGGGTCCACCAATGGAAAAGTGGGGGGTCCACCAATGGAAAAGTGGGGGGGGGGGGGGGGGGGGGGCACCAATGGAAAAGTGGGGGGTCCACCAATGGAAAAGTGGATGGAGGGGGGTCTGTCTGTCTATCAGCCTGTTCCTGTTATCGTTGAGAAGGCTAGAGCTTCTTCATGAGGGTGATGAGCACTTAATTATTTCTTACAAGACAGAAGCCATTGGATAATGAAAGACAATTTTGGATTTGATAGAAATAAGGACTGTTTGTGCAGGGATGCATCCAGCTTTTCACAAAAGTGGGCCAATTGGCCCACTCATTTAAAAAAGTGGGCCAATATGTATTTCAACGTGGGCCAATTTATGTAAAGCATAGACAACTAGAATAAAGAAGTGTACCGTATAAAAATTATGGTTAATAACCATAACATGATGTATGAACATGGCTACTTACTGTTACATAAGATGAAAGTGACAAGTCACAAGTATTCTTTTAGCCACTTTTGCTGAAACACTGACTATATTTTTGGGCAGGTTCGCTTTTGACCGAGTCCCCAGAAGTTTGACTAACGCCAGTGACGGCAATCTCGACAACTTCATTATGCAAAGTAACAGAAGCATTAGAATTATTTTCGGTTTCTTTCAGTAAACTTGTTTCACGGTCATCTGCTTTGAAAAAATCTGTTATTCTTCTTTTCATGTTGAAATAAAAACGCCAGCAGCTGATCAGTCTACAACGTGTGTTCTGAACGTGCGATGCTTTCAAAATGGTGTGTTTGGTCGATTGTTCCAAGGTGTACGTTTTTGAAAACAAATAAGTTTCATTGACAAATTTAAACTATTTTAACGTATCATATCTATCAATTATTAAAGTTAAACCAATGATCGAAATATATTGGTATCTGTCACAAAAGTTGAGCTTGAGTTAACAAGAGAATTAGTGAGCAAAGCTCACTTATGATACCCCCGCTTTTACATTAACATTGGTCAAAGAGAAATGTTTGAAAATAGCAAAAGGGTATCAATGTTTAAACTTTTGTATGAAAAGACCATAACATATATTATTAAAGCAGAGTAAGTATTACACCTCTAAGCATGTTTTAGAAGTAAAAGTCAAAGTGGTTTCGTAACATTTGAACAACTAGAAGAGCGTTTGCGGGACACCGCAAAAGCAGAGCAGCTCCGAAACTTTGGGTCTCGCCTTTCCCTGTTCCGCCTTCTCCTCAGCATAAATAAAATGGGATTTTTTTTGGACCAAAATTTGTTCATTATTCAAGTTATTCTAACAAGTTGAATCATCACTGGGGTCACTTTTCACAAGTTTGTTCTTAAAACCTATTTCTGATTTCAAAATTGGATCAAAGGATTAACATGGCCTGAACCAATATCTCATGACCTTGACCTTGACCTTAGACCTTCAAGGTCACACCATCACTGATTACTTTTCATTGTGTATAACAATCATGCAATGACTCAAAGTGTTCATTGTTAACATAAGGCATATTCACAATAGCATGCTTAAGTTGTGACCTTGCTGTGACCTTGACCTTTGACAGATTTTAGCGAAAACTTTTTCAAATCTTGGTCTATCTCCATAGTTGATATATACCAAATAAGAGCCTGACAGCACAAAAACGTTTGAAGTTATCATGTTTACAAGGATTATTGTAGTAATTAAAGCACTCATGACCTTGACCTTTGACCTTGAATGTGAACATGTCAAAATCATTTACCAGATTTTTAAGAAAGAAGCTATGTATATGAGGTGTTAATACCTTCTTGGAAACAAGTAGTATTTGAGTTATGAGCGGAAACCAAAAGTGTGACCATAGACGCGCACACAAAGACGCTTAAAAGTGGAAAATCTGAAAAAATAATCATGGAATCTGAGGGAAACATAGAAAAGGCACATCTAGGGACCATAAAGTGTACATGTATAAAGTTTCATAACAATTGAACAAGTAGTATTTGAGTTATGAGCGGAACCAAAAGTGTAAGCATAGACGCGCACACAAAGACGCTTAAAAGTGGAAAATCTGAAAAAATAATCATGGAATCTGAGTGAAACATAGAAAAGGCACATCTAGGGACCATAAAGTGTCCATGTATAAAGTTTCATAACAATTGAACAAGTAGTATTTGAGTTATGAGCGGAACCAAAAGTGTGACCATAGACGCGCACACAAAGACGCTTAAAAGTGGAAAATCTGAAAAAATAATCATGGAATCTGAGGGAAACATAGAAAAGGCACATCTAGGGACCATAAAGTGTACATGTATAAAGTTTCATAACAATTGAACAAGTAGTATTTGAGTTATGAGCGGAACCAAAAGTGTTCCGGACGGACGGACGGACGCAAGGACGGACGGACGCGCTGAGCGCTATATACCCCCGACTACTTCGTAGCGGGGGTATAATAATAATTCACGAAAGTTTATTAGTTTATGTTTCATGAAACACTGCACCCGAACGCAGCTTTCCAGGAATTGAGGTCACGTGACGTCTCTTATGCATTCTAAGAAAGCATTCGGAAAAAACATTTGGAACTCACCTCTTTGATTATTAATATCGACTCGCTAAACTACGGTTTTCAAAACGAAATATTACTGTTTAACGAATCATCATATAACAATAATTGACATAGTTTCTTTGTAATATCCAGTGGATGTTAGTAGTGATAAAGCTTATTCGTACATATTTAATAAACTGTGACCGTGTTTAAGTGAGAGATCTGCCACAGAAACTGACCAATCAGATCAGTTTATTAACAAGTTGTCTTGGCAAACTGCTTCCGGGTATCTTCCTCGCTATTTTTGTGAAAATATTACTCGTTTTTAGCTTCAGAATTTTATTGTTGACTCGAAAGTTATTCATCATGTATCTTTTAAAACATGTTTAATGGAAAATTATTTCGCAGAAGTTTCTCAAAGTGCGCCAACTCAACTTTATTTGCGTGAAATTTGGCGTGCATAATTTTAAATTTGCGGGAGTCAGTACAAAAGTGCGGATATCCCGCAATCCCACAGCCTGGATGCATCCCTGTTTGTGTTTCATACTTTCACCGCTAGCACATTTGGTGAGAAATGAGGAATATAGCCTGTTTCTAACAGCGTATGTGTGGGAAGAAATCACATCACCATGAGTGACATTTGATTACTAATTTCTTGATATGAGTTGCCTATATGAGAGGGCAATGTGAAATAACAGACTAAGAGTTTAAATTGCTAATAATAACTTTTTGTCATAATTTTGTTAAGTTTCTTGAGTTTTAAAAAAATTGTTTGAATCATTTAGTGCAAATAAGTTAGGAAAATTATGGAATCTTCATTATCCAAAATTTATTGCTTACGTGCACGTGATATGACCCAGGCAAAGCTTTTGAAGAGGTCAGAGAGATAAATCTTACAGCAAAGAATCTCTATACATTTGCAAAAAATCTTTCACCATATATGCAAACAAATTTATCAACTCAAAGAAGGTCTGAAGAAGATTAAATTTTTAATTTTCTCTAGCCTGCACAGACAATCTAAGTTGCAAACAACATTTTCTTTCTCAACAGGTTTGACCAGTGTATGTAAAGTGTGTTAATTTAATTATAACTTTAATTCTTTATACAGTGTTATAAATCACTCTAAATTGAAAATATCAGTAGTTACGACCAAATTCTATTTACCTTCGATGTATTTCATTAGAAAATTCCAAATCCTCCAAACAGCTAAATGAGAGTGAAGAAACTCATAAACGCTGGAAGTGTTTTCTTGTTTTTAAATGTAGTTAACAGAAGGCCTTTGTCAATAAATACATCGTGAATATAAAAAAAAATTTATTTGAAGAACCCTTCTCCAACACTCCTACCTCCATTGACAACTTTTTTTCGTCCTCCACATAAAACTATTGTAATCTCTTAAATTGTGAGGTAGAATTCCTATCTTATCCGATAAACATGCACTCCTTAAAGTTAGCAATAACAACGTTTTGACCTAGTTTGTGTTTCTCAAGTGCTGTAAACACCTCTGAGGCATCAAGAACTACTTCAAAAGCTCCTTGTAACAATACAATAAAGCCAACATAAGTCTTGAACAGGTTTGGCATAATGCTCTTTCCAAGAGTATTTTTTAAAGATGCATCCATTGGTCGAATAAAATTTCATTTGACTTTGATATGTGCCAACAAACCATATATGTTGTTTACAGTACGAATAATTTCACTCTACTTGCATATTCACCCCTATTCCTCAAATATATCATGATTATTAGTTTCCCAATAAATATTGAATATTTATTATGCATGTGCAGAAAACGAAACTACACGCCCCATGTAGATGCAGAGTAGCTATATGACCTATTTATATTATCAACCCAAATTTGTCTTTTTATTTGTTGTAAATAAGGTTCCAAAATTACGTTTGACGAATTGGCGCGTGTCAATCGCGGTGCATTGCCCGGTTTTCAATCAGAAATCACTACTTTTACTTTCATATCGTCAATATACTAAGTCAACTAACATCAAAATGGTTGGTAACAGTCGGTACTTCTCAATAAAATAACACCATTTATAATGTTTGGAATATGTGGCCCCAACAACAAAATGGATGTATCGTTAATGTTACTGCAAGAAAGCCAGCATAAAACATGGTTGTGTGAGATATTGTGAAACTTGTGGTATTGCATTGACTAAGAATATAAACATTGAGAAATCTTATAGCACAAATGAGGACATTTTTCCATTGCAGACACAGTGAAACCCGATATTTCAGAGTTCTGGGGGACAATTAAAAGTGTTACGAGCATATTGTGATAGAACCTTGTTTCTCAACTACAGTATTACGATGATGTAACCAAATGCCAAGTCTGAAATAAAAGTTATATATGTTTTCATTTGGTGTCAAATTTCGCTCTAATAATTCTACGATTGATGAGGTTAGTTGAGATGTTTTGGGGTTAAACATTGCTCCCAAGTGTATTGAAATTATATCACAGCAAGAAGTAATAAGCACCCGGGCGCTTATTTTTTCAGCACCCCTTGACCCCCCGGCGCTTATTTCTTTAATAGGACATTGAAGTTAACTAAGGAAGCAGTAATCTAAAGGTTTCGACCCCGCGCATATTGGAGACCGGCGCTTATTGGAGGCCTGGTGCTTATTTTTTCAACTACCCTTGACCCCCGGCACTTATTATAGGCCCGGCGCTTATTTGAGGCCCGGCGCTTAATAGAGAAAACACAGTATAAGTGCAGGGAAAAACCTTGACACCACATTGCATTGCGGTGAAACCTGTTAGCAATTGGTGGAACAACTTACCCATTGGTGGTACCGCACTAAAATATAATAGACAAAAACATCTTCTTTTTTCAAATAAATATAAAATTCTCACCTAAATCTTCTATTTCCATTTTGTCCATTTCTGAGTCCATTGATACCTGAAAACGAACAAAGGCAGTTGATAGTTTTCTCTAAATAAAGTCAAGTTACAGATCTTACTCTTGCATATCCTTTTCAGCAAAGGTAACAAAGATTTTATTCTAAAAATGTTAGCTTCCTATGTCCAATTTAAATGGACAAACTTAGATCCTCTAGGTGATTACCTCCCCCAAGTATTTCAGCTTTGGGGGTGCAGCAGTTCTGCAGAATCGAACAAGAGATGTTTGTTAAATGCTGATGCTTCTGGATATTAGAATAGTATATTCAAATCTAAGGCCTTCTTGCACAAAGCACTAAAGTGACTGCAGGTCATTAAAGCCGTGGTCACAACCTACCGTCAGCGTTTTTGTCGTACATTTTTTGTGAGGCCACGGCCGCCACGTTTTCCTGATGGAGAGAGTGAGAAGACCAGAAAGCAGCATGGTTTCACAAGATGTAAGAACGTGGCCCACACATCATGCTTGGCCGTGAGCGGTCGCGTGCACAATACGTTATACACGTGGTAAGTCAGTTGTTCGTGCTTACAATCTCCATGCGTTTGTTGTGTTAACGTATGAAGGCCGTACTTACACATCCTGCTCATGTCCTTATTCACTCATAAGTTTGTGCAGCGGGGCTTAACATACACCCTTCCAGGGTTCTCCAGAAGCCCCAGCAGCTGTTGTGTCATGCTGTTGTGATGCCACCCATTCCACGAAGGGACTTTACTTGCTTTTATGCTGGAGAAGCAGTAGGAAGTCACTGCGCACAATGTCAGTTGTAAGTGCTTACTTGGTATGGTCCATGCGCGTTCTGCATGCTCATTGGACAGTTGAACTGGGGACTACACACTTATCACGTGCCCAGAATGTACATGATTAAGTGTGCCGTCCATAGAACAAGTGACAGTGGGAATCTTTGAAACACCCATGGAGTCAGGCATTGTGCGCTCATTGGCTCATGTGTCACCCGTAATGGGGATGAATCCGCAGCCTGACTGCACTCAAAACACAGCGAAAGTTGTATTGAGGCAGTTCTCACCATGTACGCATCCCCAAATTTTGCCCAAGAGTTTGCAAGAAGACAGCACGGACTGGAAAGTATGGCAGCTTGGGACCATGGCAGCCTTAGGGTAATGTTAAAGGAGGTGAGGTGAGGTGAGGTGAGGTGAGGTGGTGAGGTGGTGAGGTGAGGTGAGGTGAGGTGAGGTGAGGTGGTTTAACGCAGCTTTCAAGAGTATTTTACTTAAATCATAGCTGCTAGTATTATTGCAGGGAGAAAGCCTGCAACGCAATGTGGTTATGCATTGCGGTGAAACCCGCGAGCATCTAGCCAAACCATGGGTGGTTATGCACTGAAATTCAGTGTAGCATTGTACCCAAACCTTACTGCATGTAGAACAAAGTTGCCGTGCCCCTGGCAGTATTCGATCCCCGATCCCCGCTAACCACTGCGCTAGTTCATAAGACAAGTCTCATGACATATTTGCACCCAAACCTTACTGCTTTAGAACAGTTCTCTACTGCAGACAAAGTTACTGTGTGGGAGTTGAGGTTAACCTTTTGTAAACGTTGCTCTGTGAATGGAGTCCCAGAGCCTCAGGCAAGACAATTTTCCTACGATTTAAATTAGAAATGAAATTCACGAGCACTGACTAACTTTCTCCACATGCTGTACTCACCCTCATGAGGTCTGACTTGTATATAATGGCGTGTGTGTGATCGTTCTGGAAGGAGCGAGCCATGGTGGGTGGTGCTGACTTGGGTTCGCTACTCGACTGGAACCTCAAGGGAGATACTGAAACACAAACGAGATATTTACAAATCATGCATAGCAAACATCTTGGATTCTATCATATCTTTCACAAACATTTTTAAAAACTCTTGTTCTGAACAGTAAGGTGGCATGATACAGATAGGTGAGGTTTAACGCCGCTTTCAAGAGTATTTCACTTATATCGGGGCTGCTAGTATTATTGTAGGGAGAAAGCCTGCACTGCCATGTGGCTATGTATTGCGGTGAAACTTGCGAGCAACGGCTGGAACTAGCGAACCATGGGTGCATGCATGGTACTAGGCTGAAATTCACTGTAGCATTGCACCCAAACCACATCTTTCAGGCCTGATTAGCTAAAATCCCAAGTGTCAAAACAAAGCCATATGAGGAGAGGTGAGTTGAGGTGAATTGGGGTTTAACGCTGCTTTCAAGAGTTTTTCACTTATATCACGGCTGCTAGTATTATGGCAGGGAGAAAGCCCGCAACGCCATTTGGCTATGCATTGCGGTGAAGCCTGCGAGCAGCAGCTGGAACTAGCAAACCATGGGTGGTACTACGCTGAAATTCAGTGTAGCATTGCACCCAAACCTAACTGCGTGTAGAACAGTTCTCTACTGCAGACAAAGTTGCCGTGCCCCTGGCGGGATTCGAACCCCGGACCTCTTGATCCGAAGCCGAACACGCTATCCCGCCCCCCATATGAGGAGAATTAAAGTGTCTAAATATTTGATGAATATATGAACTGTTAGAGGAAGTCAGTTTGATTGCAAAGTAGAGCTTGTAAGAGTATTTCAATATTATTTGAGGAAAACCGAATAATTGAATATTAATCTATTTATAGATATGGGTTGCCCTACATTTCGATGACCAGGATGTATTAAGTACCATGTTGCAGATGCAGCTAAATGATTAATGCAGCAGAAGATATTGTTCAGTATAACCAGTCACCTAGTTTCAGTGGGATACGGGTCAAAGATGCAATAAACAATAATAATAATCCAATTTGTCAACAGTTTTTAATTTTTTTAATTATACTTCTACCACAATAGGCACACCTTTAGAATCCCTCACAAAATAAGCTCACACGATGTATTGCTGTTTTAAATTTTTTGTCATCTAAAATTTTCTAAATGTATGGATGAGGATAAGCATACAAAGAAAATATGAATTATTGACAAAGTCATGGCATTTCAAGTTTCAGTGTGGAAACCTCACTGACACTGATCCAAAAAGACTGAAACCAGCTCATCCGTTAAAATTGCATTCTATTACAACCTGCATCTCCTTACTGCTTCTTGCATATCGTAAATCCATGAATAATCGCCTGTCTTAGCAATCTTTGAAATAAATAATCGCCTGCCTTGAATAATCGCTAGGTTATTTACATTTGCTGAATTTCACCCAATGGTTATCTCATTTTCAAAAATAATTCCAGGATAAGCATATTTATGCTAAGTTTAACCTGACATACACTTTGTTTACAATATTCATAATTTAAAACATACTGTAATGATGTTTTTGTTATGAGTTTTTAAATTGTACATATATATTATGGCTTTGAAAAAATAATCGCCTGCCTCGAATAATCGCCTGCCTGAAATCGACGAATCAAATTGGTGTTAGAAATTATTAATCGCCAGGCGATTATTCAAGGATTTATGGTATACATTAATTGGAAACACATTCCTAATTAGTGATCATATTTTACCACATGGATAGTATTTGCATAATGATGCACGCAGCATACTCACACTTGAGAATTTTCCCCGAGGGCCGTAATTTATTCGACACACCTTTGAGCACGAATAACTTTGACTAAAGCTGCTGCATTAATATAAAATATTAATGAGTAAAATGTTGTCTTCTTATGCATTCCAACGCTATATGCCTCTAATAGACTTGCTTCATTTAATGTGTTCCCAAACCATTCCCAGTGGTCAATTTACAGGATTCGCTACAGGTGAGGGAGACTGGTACCAGACTAATGATATCCTGCTTTAAGTGAGTGAGTGAGTGAGTTATGGTTTAACGCCACTTTCAAGAGTATTTCACTTATATCGCGGCTGCTAGTATAATGGCAGGGAGAAAGTCCGCAATGCCATGTGGCTATGCACTGCGGTGAAACCTGCGAGCAGCGGCTGGAACTAGCGAACCATGGGTGGTACTGCGCTGAAATTCAGTGTAGCATTGCACCCAAACCTTACTGCGTGTAGAACAGGTCTCTACTGTAGACAAAGTTGCCGTGCCCCTGGCGGGATTCGAACCCCGGACCTCTTGATCCGAAGCCGAACGCGCTATCCACTGCGCTATCCCACCCCCTATCCTTCTTTAAGAGGTATTTAGAAGTAATATGAAGAATTAACGAATACATGGATTAACAACTTATTGCACAGATCAGGGATCAAGGGTATTACCATTGGCTTATCATCACTTAATCAAGCCCACTGAAAGGGACACCGCGTCCAGGATAAACATCAGATTATGTGTATCTACCTATGCTAATTAATATGTCTTTTAACAAGTCACAGACACCCAATTTCAGACAATTGACGTAATTGGTATTAAAAACTTCTGCATGTAGACAGTGAAGCGAAGCGTAACTCCATAACAGACACTCTAATCAGCTTAGTTATAGATAAAGATGAGACTCATTTTTATCTTCGACGCAGTGTCCCTTTAAAGCTAGCTTATCATTATCCGTGTCAATAACCAGCTCTCAATCAACAGCCATCTTATTCTCAATCTGGCTTCTCCACTGCCTGTCTATTGTATAAACACTATGTACATCAACCTAATTCATTATAATCACGTTGTACATTAACCCATTCAATTGTAAAGACATATCCCATGTATATATTTATATATATACCATACCACAATGTTCAGTATCATTTGCTTGATAACAGTGTTAGTATCTACACCCAAATGTCGCATATTTTGCAATGAGGAAGTTGACGATCCACATATTTGTTAATTCTGGATTATTGCAGGCCCGCAGTCAAATAGTTTATAGGAAAATATAAACAATTTTAATTTTCTGAACTAGGAATTGAAGATTAAGGCTTGTTTAAATTAATTCAATTTAATCAAATCATGCAAAGTTTCAGCAAGGTTATATTTCGGACTCAATCGGTTTCTCCATCGCAGTAGGTCAAGGGTGAGGAACGGAAGAGCAGCAGGGAGCTAACATCGGAGGCAGCCTGCAGAGTATATCCTGTTATTGTCCAGGCTATTCAAGGCTGCTTGCTAACATTACATGAATACCTTTGTGTTGCCGATGTCTAGAGGTTTATTAACTAAATTCAGAATTTGAAATCTGGGGAAAATTTGGCTCTGTCAGATATTTTACAATTTACAATATGTGCATGGGCAATTAACATGCAACATTTGATCTTGAAAGAGGAAAATTCAGGATTTGGTTTTTTTTAAAACGTCCCCAGTGATTCCTCCCTTCAAATGCTATCATTTCATGAATACCTAAAGTTGGCAATGATAAGAGTTTTTTTTTTTAAATTCAGAATTTGAAAGCTAGGTGAATTTCTGGCCCTATCAGGAAAATATATTAAAATATGTTCCAGTGGCAGATTCAACTTTTTCAGAAAGAGGGGTTGGTGTCTGACAAAAGAGAGCCCTTTTAAAGTATTCCAAAATGTCCCTTTGAGTAACACACTAAAAAGTACTTTTACGGTTTGCAAACGGGGGCGCAGTACACCATTGTTTTGACTATGGCTACAATAGTCACCCCTGCACACCCCCCTCCCCCCTCGGATCCGCCCCTGTGTGGTAAATGAGAAAGATGTGGGCAATTCATGTGTGAAATTTGTCCTTGAAAGAGGAAAACTCAGCATTCAATTTTAGTTTTTTTAATGTGATACTGTTCCCAGTGTTTACCCACATCAATTGATAAATGCATAAACTAGGCATTTCAAATGTCATGAAAGCGACGAAACATCTTCCACACAAGAATCAACTGTGAGGTTTCTATGATTTATGGTTTGGATGTTGTTAATATATAATCTATCAATCAACCAGTGTCAACTGCAAAGAAACACTTATTTCAAGCCTGGCCACAAACAATCTAACCTGTATCATTTTCAGTTGGCAACTACCTCTACCCACGCACTGAGGGCATCAATTGCAGTTGCCTATACATTACTTTGTTTTTAATGTGCCAGTGACCTATTTTCAGGCTCCGTGACAGTATGAGTGCAAAAGGATCACAACATCGTGTTGAACTGTAAACAACGTCACCCATTTATAACAATGTTACATTTGTTCATTATCAACATTACATCCAACTCAGGGCAGCACCAATTCATTAATTTACTCCAACATTTATGAGCACAGCGATGAATATACATATACCGTAAATTCTTTAATAATCGCCCAACTATTATTAATTTCAAACCCCAATTTGACCCGGCGATTATTCAAGGCAGGTGATTTATTTTTCTCGAAGCCATAATATATATGTGAAATTTTCAAAAATGATAACAAAAACATCATTTCAGTATGTTTTAGATTATTATATTGTAAACGAAATGCATGTCATGAGGTTAAACTTCGCATACATATGCTTATGCCGGAATTATTTTTGAAAAGGAGATGGCCATGCATTAGTTAATTTATACATTATTAAATTTAACCCGGTGACTCTTTATTTCAAAGAGGGCTTAGACCCAGCGATTATTTAAGGCAGGTGGTTGTTCAAGGCAGGCGATTATTCAAGGATTTATGGTACTGTACAAGTGTCCCGTTACTTTTTAATGTCGGTGACCCAGTTTCTTTTAACATCCGTGTCCAGCGCTGAGTACACAGAGATCACCAAATGTTGCATTGTAAACAATGTCATTCATTGTAGCACTTTCAGTTGCTGTAAGGACTATTCTTTGTACATATTCAGCATTGTAGCAGTTTTAAACTTAGCTCCAAGACTCTTCTCTACTATACATTTTAGCTTCTTAAGGGAGGGTACTATTGAGGTATTTTTTGTGAAAACGAAATTCGAGAGGATATTCCTGTTTAGGCCTAAAAAAAAAAAATGTTTCTGGTCTTTACAGGCTGACAAAAATGATGAGATGACGCGAATTTTTTTTTACGACATTTTTTTTTTTTTGAAAGAAGAGTTTAACAAACAAAATTTATACAATTATTTATATAAATAAAGCACAAACCCTCTTATATATGTGTTACTATTCCAAATATAGTCAATAATCTAACCCCTACACTCCATCTCAACAGAAACGAGTGACATTTTCTATGTCCAATGTTTTCTGAGGCTAAAAAATTACAGTTATCTGCCCCTTACTTTTGAAAACCTAGAAAAAAAAGACCTGAGGCACAGGTTTGAAACTGATGTGGGCGGAAACCAGTAACAAATTCTTTTTTTGGGGGGCCTTACACATATATGTCATAAATACATGATTAAAACACAGTGAAATTGAAAGATACTAATGAAGGTAATATTTTGATTACTTTCTGTTTCACAACTTGATAAACACAAGTGTACATTTGTTGAAAAATTAAAAACAATGAGAACTGAAACCATTCATTGGCGCTGCGAGTGGGAAAAACTTCGCTACAGCAAAACAGCAGAGTGTTTATTAGTTTTGTGACATGTTATGTGTTACTATGTGAATACTCTATCAGTGTATGTCTTTAGTTGCAAAAGTTGCAAAATAAGGTAAAATATAGCATGTTTTCATTTCACGTAATGCAAAAAAACTCCAATATGGCGACAGAACTCTCCCTTTAAATACATTGTCTCAAGTAAGGCTGACGATATTATATATACATTTTTGCTTCTTACCCTTTCAACACTAAGAAACCTGAACACTAATACATTTTCTGTCCTCTGTTGAGACCTGTAGGGGTGAAAGCGTTTAAATAGACTAACGATGTATGTAAGTGCACATAGGTAACATCCCTTTTTCAAGAAGCGAGAACCCGGATTAACAAACATTATAGTATTATATTATACTTGGCGCGTTAACCCGAGGAACAGGTGAGAGATAATTATAGTTCTACCTCAATATAACAACCTTCAATGCCAGTTACAACACTGAGCAAAATATCTCGCCTCTTTTACTTTCCAACTTTTCAGTAAAAGTCACTGACAAATCATAATTTATTCAAACGAGAACTCTGTGTTCTTCAGAGTATCTCAAACTAGATTTTGATTCGGTGAGGTGAGGTGAGTTAGGGTTTAACGCCGCTTTCAAGAGTATTTCACTTATATCACGGCTGCTATTATTATTGCAGGGAGAAAGCCCGCAACGCCATGTGGCTATGCATTGTTGTGAAACCTGCAAGCATCGGCTGGAACTAGCGAACCATGGGTGGTACTACTACGCTGAAATTCAGTGTAGCATTGCACCCAAATCTTTCTGCGTGTAGAACAGTTCTCTACTGCAGACAAAGTTGCCGTGCCCCTGACAGGATTCGAATATTTTGATTCTAGTCATAGTTTGTGGTTGCTCAATTCCTGTTCCCAACATGTCGCAGCCCTTAAGTGTCAAACCATACCTGATTTGTTGAAATTCATAAATATACTCTGATGGATTTTCAATAAGCTAAATCAAACTTTAGAATTAGCAGGGTTTTTTTTCAAAACAAAGGACTTGAAAGTATTTTGAATACAACCAAATGGTCCTAATTTATTTTTGACACAAATAAATTAAATGCAACTCAATGGGAGAGATACAGAGGGAGGGGGGAACCCTGCACCTTTTTCATGTGAAACGGTGGCAAAAAATAGGTCAAAACATAGTGTGTTCATTATTTTGTCAGTGTACTATACTTTATTCATACCATAATATTTCACAAGAAATTTGAGACCTGCTTTTCCTCCTATGTAACAGATGTTAACTTATTATGTGAAAACTGAACTCTAATATCAACATGTTTGTAAATCATGAAGCACAATTCAGGTTGTCATTCTAAAATCAATTTCTGTAACCTAATTGTTTTACTGAGATAGAATAGCTGTATGGAACAAAAAACAAAACAAAAAACTATTTTAACTGCTACCTGTTATGATATTCAATGTAAAACTGATCTTTTTCAACCAACATGATTTTCAATGATAAATGTGATAAGGTAAAAAACAGGAACTGGGTCATGAAAGAACTAGGTTATTGTGACAAAGATAATGTTATTCCATGGGTACGAATTGCGGGGAAACCTGCGAGCATCAGCTGGAACTAGCGAACCATGGGTGGTACTACGCTGAAATTCAGTGTAGCATTGCACCCAAACCTTACTGCATGTAGAACAGTTCTCTACAGCAGACAAAGTTGCCAAGCCCCTGACCCAATTTGAACCCCAGACCTCTTGATCGAAAGCTGAAGACGCTAACCACTGCGCCATCCCGTCCAAGTCAGTAGATGTACAAGTGGTTGTATTGGTTGGACAATTCATACGGAGATTTGTTGGGTAATTGGAAAGTGGGTAGGGAAATGGATAAGTGGTTTGGCTGGACATTGGATATTGGGTGGATTCCAGGTGGGATAATGGAATGTAGCTCAGTTGGTAGAGTGTCCGCTCAACACCCGGAAGACCGGGGTTCGATTCCCGGTCGCGTCATACCAAAAGACGTTAAGAGATGGAGTTGTTGCTGCCTTGCTTGACACTCAGCATTATAAGGACAGAACAACGCTTTAACTGGCGCTGCACTGTGGCTGCCGGGTGCTATTTGCACACAAAGAATTTCCTATGTACACTGTATTACGGACAATAAAGAGTTAGTGTTATTACTTAAGAAGAACTGATGTATCAGTAGATAAATCACAGACGGATGACGGATGATGGATGATGGATGATGGACCTTGATTGATACATAGGTGGAGGGGTTGATTGAAATTTTAGAGAATTTAGATACAAAAAAGAACGGTTGATTGCAGTGGAAGGGGGAAAACAGACTAACTTTGATTAGAGGGTGGATGCCAGATGAAAGTTACTATGACAGACCAACGATACAGACACTGAATAATCCAGTCATTTAAATAACCATATTCTGCAAATTGATTACTAAGCACATCGGGCCCGTCTTGAAACTGTCCTTATTTCTTTCCGTGATGACCTTCTTCACCCAGACACAAGAATGCAAGATACTTATATATGATAAATCAGGAAAATCAATAAATTTGCTGATAGCTTATAATTCTCTCATTTTTATGACATCTTAGGCCACAAACCGACCTTGACACTTCAGTATATTTAGAAACTAGGGTTTATGTACCTAGTGCTGTTAAACGTAAAACTAATGTTGATGTCAATTCATTCTAACAAGTTGTTAAATACTTTCAATGCCATTCACATCTCCCTGTGAAGTTGTTGCACAAAACACAAAGGCTTCCTTACAGATGGAGTTCTATCGCCGACACTGTCCGCCATCTTGCAAAATGCAAAAATCCTGTATCTTTAATAGATTAAATTTCTTTCAAATAATTAAACATACTTACTAATATAATATTCACCAAGTAACAAGGGGGTATTATTAACCTCACAGCTTCACTTTTCATTGTTTTTATTTTTGAATAAATGTGAGTTAAGCCTTTGATAAAAATTTCAAATATAAACGTCATAACAATTAATATTCACCTGGATTGTGCAATATGTATGCATTAATGACATATATGTGTAAACAGAAATGTTCTCTCGAATTTTGTTTCCAAAAATATACCCTGATAGATGAAGTGTGTTGGGGTTTAACGCTGCTTTCAAGATTAATTCACTTATATCACGACTGCTAGTATTATTGCAGGGAGAAAACCCGCAACACAATGTGGCTATGCATTGCAGGGAAACCTGCGAGCATCGGCTGGAACTAGCAACATTAGTCGTACTATACTGAAATTCAGTGTAGCATTACACCCAAACCTAACTGCATGTAAAACAGTTCTCTACTGCAGACAAAGTTGCCGTGCCCCTGACAGGATTCAAACCCGGACCTCTTGATCCGAAGCCGAACATGCCAACCACTGCACTATCCTGCCCCCTACCCTGATAGAACAGTCACTTTAATGATTTAAGGTTACTTTAGAGTTTTGTACAACAACACCCTAAAACCTAATCATATACATGAATAGAGAGAATATGATATAACAGAAGCTGCAGTGCTTTTAAAGGGGCAGTAGCACGTTTTTTTGCAAAATTTATTTTTCCAAATTTCCCATTGATAATGATAGTTTATGTCATTTAAATTAACTTTAGAGGATAAAACATCTTATTACACAAACCAATTATCTGAAGTGGTAAAAGCTATGTTGCGTTTAAAGCAAAACTTGCATGGCGGCCATTTTATTGTGAACACAATTTATTATTTTGTATTACAAAAACGATTCCCATGGCTTTACCGAAACATGTACACTCATTTTAAACTTTATTTTCCGAAGAGAGAAGGATGTTTTACTATTGGTGAAATTATATTTCAAATACATTTCATCAACTTATTTTAGCGAAAAAAATGTGCTACTGCCCCTTTAATATCTAAACTAGCGTCATGGAACATACATATCATTGCAGTTCTCAGAAAAAAGGCAACACTTAGAGACCATTTAAATAGATATTATTTTCAAATTCACGAAGTACCAGGTACAACAAAATAATTTTAAAATATATTCGAGATAATTATGGGATATTCATTATTGTAAAGACACTGGGGATTAGCTTTGACATGTTGAAGAGAGTTGTAAAATATATTTCAATCTAAATTTAGAATATTAATTTTTATATGCACGAAACACTTGTGTAAAGTTGAGATATTTGGATTCACTTATGTTATAAAACAAAAAAGTGTTTCCCAATGCCTTAGGGGCTATAGTAAAGGAATTTTAACTCATGGGTTTAAATAAATTTGTCAGGGAATGGTTATAGGCAGACATGGATAATAAAGCTACCAAGATGAGATGAATTTAAACCTTATTGGAAATTAACTTTTTAAAACTATTTGACCATGTTAAACATCAAAGACTTCATCAGGACCTTGCATGTTAAGAGTTAAGTTCAGTTTCACCCAACTTAGCACATTTACTTGCAAAACATGCACCACTAATGTTTTATTTAAGCATCTAGCATTGATTGGGTTTCCAATCAATGATTTGACAAGTTAAGGCTGTTGCAATAATTCAATTAGTTGCATTTTTTATTGCTTCACGGCGGAGACAGTTTATGTTGTAAGTTTTAACACAGATGGAAAACATGAACTCAGTTTCTCAGGTCCAATGATTGTCCCGAGCAATTTCATGGATTGGAACTGACGAAGTGAGGTGAGGTGAGGTGAGGTGAGGTGAGGTGAGGTGAGGTGAGGTGAGGTGAGGTGAGGTGAGGTGAGTTGGAGTTTAACGCCGCTTTCAAGAGTATTTCACTTATATCGCGGCTGCTGGTACTATGGCAGGGAGAAAGCCCGCAACGCCATGTGGCTATGCATTGCGGTGAATCCTGCGAGCATTGGCTGGAACTAGCGAACCATGGATGGTACTACGCTGAAATTCAGTGTAGCATTGCACCCAAACCTTACTGCGTGTAGAACAGTTCTCTACTGCAGACAAAGTTGCCTGGCGGGATTCGAACCCCAGACCTCTTGATCCGAAGCCAAATGCGCTAACCACTGCGCTATCCCGCCCCAACTGACGAAGTATAAGTGAAACAAAATGCTGGTAAACAGCTGTGACACAGTTCAGTTTCATTTCAACAAAGATCGTTCAATGGCTTGTTAAAGAAGCTGTAAGCAATTCATTTCAAAACCCAAACTAGCTTATACAAACCAGATGTTGAAAATACCCATTCATAGAATTTAATGCTCAACTGTCACATTCGGTCAACGAGAAATTTGAACTTTACTATGGTCAAATAAACATTTCTGGCAACATGTGGTCAAGATGAATGATGAAATCATGATTAAGCATTCTGGGACCAGTAGTTGTAAACATTTGTGGACATCTTCTGCATCGTTGGATAAAATTTCATTTATATTCATTAAAATTTTATATTCAGATGGGAGTATGTATTAAAATGTTTGAAATTCTAAACAAGATTATTTTAGTTTCCATTGCATAGCATAGCATCACATATCATTATAAAATATTAACATATGGTTTCACATTCGAAGCTCAGCTCATGTAAAATTTGTTTTTAGGATAACACCTGTGATGAAATTCCACACAAGATTATTTTAGTGTCCATTGCAGCAGCAATAAATCCCATGTCATGACAAAACATATCGTTATGAAATATCAATCATATGCTTTCACATTCAAAGGTCAGTATTTATAAAATACTTTTAGTGAACACTGGCGAAATTGTTACCAGAAGCAAGCGTAAAACATTATCTCAACAAACTGTGATGAATTTGTTTTTAATTTTTAACGGGGCAATTAATAGCACATTTTTTTGCTCAAGTAAGTCAATGAAATGTTTTTGAATAATAATGTCACCAATAGTAAAACACCCTTCTCTCTTCGGAAAATCAAGTAAAAAAATTAGTGTAAGTGGTTTGGTAAAGCCATGGAAACAATTTTGTTAATCGAAATAATATGTGTTAAATTCACATCAAAATGGCCGCCATACAATTTTGCTTTATAAAACCGTTATTAACACTATGGATATAGTTGGTTTGTGTGATAAGATTTTTTAACCACTAAAGTAAATAAAAATGACAAACTATCATTATAAATGGGAAATTTTAAAATATAAAATTGGTAAAAAACGTGCTACAACACCATTAACTCCAAGCTAATACCAGTCATTTAAAGACATTCATAAAATAATATGATCAATAACTGCTAATAGCATATAACTACTGGGAATTAAAATCCAATAATTTTATGACAGTGATGAATTTTGACATTCAATACTTTACTTCCTTCACGATTAGATCCAAATAACTTTGGATTATTTCAATTACACCTGTAATGAATCTCTTGATCGTTGCTTAGCTACACTCGTACATGAATTAATCAAATAATTGATTTCAGCTGAATTATTATAAAGCAACATTTGTATTTGAGGTAAACAAATATTGTACAGCAAAATATAACATCATTTCAATTCATTTGTGAACAGATAGTTTGTAAGAAGCTAGGTTACCTGGGTTAGAAAACATATTCCAAATCACTTTCTTTATTGAATAAAATGTTAAAATCAAAATCAACAGATAACTTTCCAAGCTTATTGCCCTGCAGGCAAGAACTTCAGACTTGACTATTTAAGTTAGCACATTCCTAAATTGAGTATTTTTAGTATTTAACATGAACTAATCACAATTTAATGAGGGTAAGTATATCCTGCATATTGTCTTTGCAGGCGGGTCATTTACTGTAGCTTACAAACTATAATGCAGAAACATGTCAAAGTGCCAAATATAAAATAAAACATTTTAGGCCTAGTCATTAGTAGCAAAATTACATTCCAATTTTCCTCATTAGAAATTACCAGGGGCGGTTGAACCTTTTTTCAGAAAAGGGGTGCACACTTTTTCCGGACCTCCAAATAATATATATATCAACTCTTTCAAACCAGGAAAACGACTGCAAAAAAATCTCTACCTATTTAAACCCGGCAAGCCATAAAATTTGTGTGTTTTGACGCATGATACCGGATTCCAAATATATGTCGCCATGATTTGTTTTATTTCAATTCAATGTAACTAGGATGTAACCTTAAAGTAAGTAAAAAAACGTAAATGTGCAATCCAATCGTTTTCAATATTCTCGGATCTTATCTATAATGTAAGGCTCACATGAACCATATTCACTCTTATGACTAATAAATATATGCCAAAACAATATATAACAACTTCAAAGCTGACAAAAGTAACAAATATATGATGATGTAAGATAAAAGTGTTAAAAGTTTCTAGATCCTAATTCCTCCACTAAAAACGACACGATTTTATAATACACCTTAACAACCGACATTTAGTTCTCCATTCCACTAATAAATTAAACGAGTTGACATACTCCATCTTAATTGTCAGACTCGTAGACGTCTCTTATGATATTTACACTTTAACTCCATCATAGGGAAAACACATTGAGGGCATGTGTCTTTTCTTGACTAATACCATGTTTATCACATCGAGTGAGGTAAAAGTTTATATTTTCACGAGAGCAGCTAAGAGTGAACATATATAACTTTTCTACCTCACAAGATATTCAATTTATTATATAGACGTTTCCCTTGTAATTATGCCACAACAGTGTAGTTTTCATGTCGAGTGGCCACTAGGAACACACGCCACCGCCCAACCATGTGACGTCATAATATAATTTGTATCGTCACATCGTTTTAGGACATCTTATCATATCAGTCCCAGGTCATAGTGAAAATATAAAATATAATATAATAAATATAAGATATCTTCACTGTAGCTTAATAGACATTTATTTCACTGTTAAATCCTCATTTCATTGCTTGTCACAATAAATGATACAAATCTAGATTCTAGCAAGTCTAGATTTTGATCTAGTGAGTGAGTGAGTAGTTGGGGTTTAATGCCACTTTCAAGAGTATTTCACTTATATCGCGGCTGCTAGTATTATGGCAGGGAGAAAGCCCGCAACGCCATGTGGCTATGCACTGCGGTGAAACCTGCGAGCAGCGGCTGGAACTAGCGAACCATGGGTGATACTACTCTGAATTTCAGTGTAGCATTGCACCCAAACCGATTTTGATCTAAAAACATTCTAATTTCTCTTAAGTCTCCTATCAATTACTCAATACATAGTAAATTTTTAAAATACATATTAAATTTAAATTGCCAGAGACTAGGCACATTCTACAGCTTGTCTTGATTTGAAACTCTTTTTTAAAAAACACGCTTTCAGAATATGCATAGCTACTTTAACTTATTTCTTTACATCGAGCAAAAATATTTTTGAAAGGTAGGGATCATTGTATACATTGTATATTCTCATTTCATAAGCAAAGAAGCAAAACACTCGTCCATTTTGAAGAGTAATTGCCAGGGTCTAATTCTTCTAAAACTTAATACCAATATTCATAATTACAACATGGTAAGAATAGAGTTATATTCAAGTTTAATTCCATCATAATTAGTCTTCATTCGTATTTGAAACAAAACACACTTCTATAATGCAATAAAATTGGCAGTATCAAATTCTCACACCTAAATTTCAACACATCAGAAGTATTTCATAAACAAAGGTTTCAATCATTCCAGATTCTCCCTTCATTTGCAGCTTAGCAAAACATAATTCCGTAATAAAACATAATTGGCAATATCAATTTCTTCCCCAGTATGATAAGGCCTGCGGCCTTGAGTTTGACCCAGATATGCCATAAATAAACAAACAACCACTGGACCGTTCCAACACTCACTGTTTGGTATTCGGAGCCGCAAACTCAGCTTTCTTTTGCGTTTACTCATCGTAGCGGTCAACGAGGGACGTCAGTACAAGATGAGATCCTCTCCTTGAAGTGACCAGGTGAAGACTTTCTCTGATATATCTCGGTGAGCAGAACAGGTTACTATGCGAGTGCCTCGGCAGGAGGCTGTGTGGAGCTTAGTTATACAGTGGTGAGGAAGGCTGTCGGATCAAGCTCCCCGCATTGCATGTATGCATCCGAGCGCTCAGGACTCTGTTTATATGGCTATGCAAATCCAGGGATATTAGCTGACCTCTGGTAGATCTCATGACCTTTTTTATTTGCATGTGTGTCATCTGACCTTAGATATTTGCACAGGCTGTCACACCAGATACATATAAGATAGATAGATATAAAGTGTCACACATCTGAAAATATTTGCATGAGGATTGCCAGGAGCTATCACCTCAGATTAAAGAGGAAAATGATGATCATTGACAAAAAATGTCATAATGACCTCAGAAATTTGCATAAAGATTATCATGACCCAATGTGTCTTGATAATGCGTGGCTAGCAGTCAACATCTGGCCAATGGCTATCAACGGGAGAGAAAACATGGCGAGTGACCGACCACACTATTGAATTCTTTGTATGGAGCTGAATCGAGCTCCTAGATAGCTAACTGGCCTCATTCCCTGTAAGATCACCTGGAAATAAGTATACACAAATAGTGGCACAACCACGAATTCAGTTTACGAGTGTAAATATGAAAATGTTGAGTGAAGTTTATCAGTAATTGAGGTGAGTTGGGGTTTAACGCTGCTTTCAAGATTATTTCACCTATATAACAGCTGCTAGCATTATGGCAGGGAGAAAGCCCGCAACACCATGTGGCTTGCATTGCGGTGAAACCTGTGAGCAAACAGTAATTGAAAGACTAGTAAAAACTATTCAGTGTAAATACGAAAATGTGAGTGAGGTGAGGTGAGGTGAGTTGGGGTTTAACGCCGCTTTCAAGAGTATTCCACTTATATCGCGGCTGCTAGTATTATGGCAGGGAGAAAGCCCGCAACGCCATGTGGCTATGCACTGCGGTGAAACCTGCGAGCAGCGGCTGGAACTAGCGAACCATGGGTGGTACTACGCTGAAATTCAGTGTAGCATTGCACCCAAACCTTACTGCGTGTAGAACAGTTCTCTACTGCAGACAAAGTTGCCGTGCCCCTGGCGGGATTCGAACCCCGGACCTCTTGATCCGAAGCCGAACGCGCTAACCACTGCGCTATCCCGCCCCCGAAAATGTGAGTGAAGTCTGGATATAAGTAAACAACAATTAAATGACTGGTAAAAACTATTAATGAGTATCAATATGAAAACGTTGAGTAAAGCTCAAATAAATCCACTAATTCAGAAAGTGACAGTTCAGAGGTGAGATGAAGTGATTTGGGGTCTAACGTCGCTTTCAAGAGTATTTCACTTATATCATAGCTGCTAGTATTATGGCAGGGAGAAAGCCTGCAACACCATTGTGGCTATGTATTGCGTTCAAACCTGCGAGCATCGGCTAAAACTAACAAACCATGGGTCCAGTGCACTGAAATTCAGTGTAGCATTGCATCTACATCTGGAATAGTTCTCCACAGCAGACAAATTTAAGTTGTTGAGCCTCTAGCGGGATTCGAACCCCGAATCTCTTGATCCAAAATAAGCTACTGCGCTATCCCGCCCCTGGCAGTTCCGAATCATTCAGGAAATCTATGAAAATGTAGACTTAATCATTTTCACAATTACTGCATGCCTGCTTAACGACAGTTAATAACAGCTGTGCATGAGATATGGTACTTTAATAGATTCAATACATGCGTGTACTTTTTAATTTAGCCTTTATTGCTAATTATGCATCCAACAATTAATTCCTACATCAATTTAGAGATATTTATATGTATTTATACTTCCTTATAGGCATCAGACATGAAGCAAACAATGCTAGCACACATAACACATTGGTGCTAGAGACATACGTTTTTCAATCTTCCAAATTTCCCTACAACTGTTGCAAAGACTAACATTTCACATAAAACTCATCCAAATTTCCCTACAACGTGCAAAGATTTAACATTTCACAGAAAACTCATCCAAATTTCTCTACAACTTTTGCAAAGACTAACATTTCACCATTCAGGGCTGAATGAAAATGTTATATGTTCCTGTATGTTGGAACATTTGAACCTAGAACAGATTCATTATTGTGGATTTGTCAGGATTCTTGCGGCAAACACTGAATCAATGACCTGGTGGTTTAATATGGAGCTGTCCCATTCCTTGGCGCTCTATTACAGAAAATTGTAAATTTACAGAATAAGGTTTATCAACCATACAAGGGATACGGCTGCATCATAAAGGTGGAAGAAAACTGTGGAAGTGTCCCTTTAACATCAAGGCTCAGAGATCTTGCCTCCCTTCTATCAAGCTTTATTTAAATACTGCAATGCCAGATAAAGGTGGATATCACAGTGGAAGTGTCGCTTTAACATCAACACACGCTAAAAGATTTGGCATCCCTTCTATCAAGCTTTATTCAAATACTGCAAGATAAATAGAGAATCTCACCCAAGTGTCTTCTGATATCAAATATATCATCACGAGTTGATAAAAGTAACAAATATCCGAGGCTTGCCAAAATATTTTTACTTTTATCAACAAGTGTTGATATATTTTATATCAGAAGACACTTGGGTGAGATTCTATTTATCATCCACATCCTGCTTCTTTACGTTTCAATGAAAAAAGTACATCTCTGAGCACAGATGAGCCAGTAGACTTTCAATGCGATGATGCCATAGCATTGTGATGTCATCAAGTTCATGATGTCATAGCATTTTGAATTCATTACTCGATGATGTAAAATCATTGTGTCACGTAGTTGACGGTGACAGAGCATTGTGCAAAATCTACTGCCAAAATGATATCACCTAGGATCAGGGATGCAGATTCAAATTTTTGCCAGTCGGACATTTCATCTTTGACCCAAAAAGACGAACCCGGAAGTAAAAATTTTTTATGAATAAAGTATCAGAAAGTATTACTATTTGTTGGTTCTTCAATTCATTGCATACTATTAAACATAACACGAAAGCAATTAACGATAACTATTTATTTATCATTAACATGCATAAAATGGTTCATAATTTAAAATCAATGTTTACCAACTACGATTTACCGACAGTGCTAGTTTGAGCGAGTTTATACAAGTGAGTTTACAAGCGGATTTGCGTCAAGATAGACGAGAAAATTCTAATAATTTAATTGCACATAGTTCATCAAAAGTTCAAATCATGGACCAAATGATATGTACCTTCTAAATAATCATTTTAAATTCAAAGGAACTCGTTTTCAATAGCGATATAATTTACGTAAACTCACAACTCGGCAGAGCACGTGGTCCAACTATTTTCCATACGACTATTTTCCTATTCAAGATGTAGTTACGAATTTGAACTTATTCTAATAAGATTACTTTTATATTTTATTTGGAGACATATTTCGAAATTGTAAACGAATAATTATAAAATAAAAAGAAGTAATGTAAACGCAAGAGAAATTGGAGTTTTTAAATTAGCATACCTCTTTATAACGTGTGTCATCATGTAAATGCGATGGGCAATGCGAAGGTCTTCGTAGCGTCATACAAACGGTGTTTGACTACATAACGTCTCGTGAAATAATATTGCTAATTATTCGTTTTTGATAGGTTTATTTATTTTGAATTTGTATAATAGCTTTACCATACATCGATATTGATCTATCATATTTGTTGAAATATGTTACCTTTGTTTTATGACCGAGATATTATTAAATTTATCGAGATTCAAATAGCAAAATCTCAATCTGTAACAAATTCATGAATCACCGGTACGGTGAAGCCACACGTTCATGCAATGTTAATCTTTGACAAAATTTGTTTACAATGCGATTTTAATGAAATCTTTTTCGTAAATAATGTTGTGAAATGGGTCACATCTTTCAGTCACTAAATGACACTGGAAATTTCAATTAAATAACAAACGGTAAGTGTTTTTTTCTGCCGACAATTATAATTTACTGAAGATAATGATGATTAACGTTGTGCCTCGTGCTGTGAAGAATAAATGTGACTTCTTGACTGGATCAACATATTTCAATTTCATAAACAATTATGACCGACACAAGCAGGGCCGTTTGCCTTTATTTAATGCTTGTAAATTTAGTTTTTCCTTTTATTTTCTGCAATCGGTCAACTGATGTCCGATAGGTCAATTTTCCATTCGGTCAAACTGGATTTACAATCGGACATGTCCGGCAAATAGACCGATTTCTGCATCCCTGCCTAGGATATATCGCTTGATCTCACACAAGCGATATCTCCTGTGAATATCACAGTGGAAGTGTCCCTTTAACATCAACACGAGATCTGGCTTTCCTTCTTCTTTCAAATGAAGTCAAGCTGTTCGAACACCATCAGTCCTTTGAGCAAGTCCATCCATGCAAAACTGACATGACAAAAATAAAGAAGGCATTCCGAGGTCAACTATTCATATACAGGTTTGTCTCTGAACGTCACACTGCTTTTACCGTCAATATAATACTACTATTAAGTGCTGATATAGAGGTTGGATCGTCAGTGGTGTTGACAAGCCACAAATAAACTTGTTGCTTTCTGATAGCGAATACTTATAGATTGAGGTGAGGTCTGTTTGTGTATAGCGCCATTTTCAAGAGTATTTCACATGAATCACAGCTATAGTATTATTGCAGGGAGAATGCCTGCAACACCATTGTGGCTATGTATTGAGGTGAAACCTGCAAACATCGGCTGGAAATTACGAACCATTGGTGGCACTGTGCAGTGACCATTGCATCAAAACCTTACTGCATGTGGAACTATTCTCCAGCAGACAACGTTGACAAGCCCCTGGCAGGATTAGAACCCCGAACCTCTTGATCAAGCGGAACACGCCAACTACCACGCTATCCCGCCCCCTTATATATTGACAGCATACGTTTAATTTGAAGTATGTAAAATCTGCTTACCAAATTAAAGGGGAGAGAAAAAGAATGTCAATAACTTGTATACTGTGTAATCTGCTAACATGAAATTCCATCCAAACCGTTACAAATTTATTGTCAAGATTTATAAATACAACAAAATCATGCGTTTAATATTTGTTAAGAACGGAATAAATGTCAAAATACATGTTAAGTCGTACTGCCTAGCTACTCTCTCCATGTGCATCATACATGTGCTAACATGTGCACATATTGTTACGTAATTGCATTGCTCGATACACATGCAGCGTTCAGTACTAGAATATAAAACATTATTATCAGTTCTAAAATTTTATGACAAAGAGGAAAATATACACAAAGAAAAGTTATTCAGATATAATGGCGCGAGCTGCAGTTGAATGATTTTTAAGAAAGTTCCTTTAGATTAAAATTTACATAAAAGTTTAGATTAAATTCAGAAATTTAATAATAAAATGCCACAAACAAATGTCAAATATTCTTTATATGAAATGCCCCAAGGGAAAGAGGAGTTTTCACTTTTTTAAACGTTTATAATAAATTTTGTTTAAGAGTTTCAGCGACAACAGTTTATACACTTAATGTCCTTAGAGCTAGAAACAAATATACATAGCTTATAAGAAATTTTGATAAAGTATACTTTGCTCGTATATCAGGCATATAAATACATCTTTAAAACAAACTTTCAAACAAGGATGATGTTTTTCAATGTGACTTTTCTCATGAACAATGGCATGTAGAAAATGGCATTTAGCCAAAAAGAAATCCAAAGTGTGAGATGCCAACTCCTATATCAACATCATTATTCATTTTAAACACTTGGAACAGAATAGAGAAAAGATTCTTGCTGAATTCTGTGATAAATGTCAAATTGTAGGGTCAGAACATAAACTATTAATTAAAACGTTTGTAAAACATGTTTATGTATATATATCGATAAATTTACATACTAATTACAAGTAGTTTAACATACTAATTACTGTATTGATAAACCAGTGCACTAATTAATATATACATTTTATTTTAATTTTGATATCATCAAAATATATATCAAATGGAATTATACTATTCTTATATGTTATATTTTCTATTAAAATTTGTTGTAATCTAAGTATAACCAAATGGAAATCAACCTATGCGTTCGGTTTCAATTTTTAATTTACTCGCTATCAATTCCAGTATATATGTCTCTGATTTTCAAACACAGTAGGTTTATCTCCTAAGTATACAACTTGCAATAATGTGACAAAAAAATGTACACGTTTGAATGATATTCATATTTGTCATGCAAATACATCAAGATCAAGTCATCCAATACACGAATAAACACAAAACAATTCAGGAATACTTTGAAACACATCATGGGAGCATGAATCCAATCCGACGAACTTCAGTTTTTTTCATTCCGCTTGATGAAACTTATACACATCACACTGTAATCCATATTAATATAAATGTTCTTCCATGCTTGATAAATTTTTAAACAGGAATAACTTCATTATGTTAACGATACTGCAATAATATACTGAGAGAAGTAAATAAGGGAACACCTTCAACACAATGGGAATCTTTGGTGAGGTGAAGTGAGTTTAACGCCGTTTTCAAGAATATTTCACGGCTGTAAGTATTATTGCAGGGAGAAAGCCATGGTGGTTATACATAGAGATAAACCTACAAGCATGCACATCGACTGGAACTAATGAACCCATGGGTGGTACATACTGTGCTGAAATTCATACAAGAGATGAGGTGATTGGGGGTTTAACGCTGCTTTCAAGTGTATTTCACTATATCACGGCTGCTAGTATTATGGCAGGGAGAAACCCCATGTGGCTATGCATTGCGGTGAAACCCGCGAACATCGACTGGAACTAGCGAACCTCGGGTGGTACTGCTCTGAAATTCAGTGTAGCATTGCACCCAAACCTTACTGCATGTAGAATAGTTCTCTACAGCAGACAAAGTTATCGAGTCCCTGGTGGGATTCCAACCCCAGAAAAGAACCTTTTGCATTATTTTTAAACGTGAAGAACATTTTAGATGAGAAACAATAAACTCTATAAACTGATTTAGTGGTTCGTTATTAGCTAAGGCTTAGTTACTATCTTGAATGTCCTCTGCAGAAAATAATTTCATGTGTTCCCTTATTTGTTTCTCTCAGTATATGTTATAGAACTATCATCAATTATGCATTTATGGTAAGTTTTTTTTACAAGAATAGCTAATAAATGTAAAATAATTGAAGAGTATGAAACATGCAGGATACCAAAGCTTAGAAAGTCAATATATTTCATTGGAGTTTATTTTTGACATAATGTGAGGTCGACTTATAACTATTATATATATAAGTTCTACAGCTTGCGATGTCTGGAAATGAGTTTCTTCTAGGTCCGCTCAAGAGAAATTGATAAGACTCATTTTACAAATGCTAGAGACAGCTTAAAGCTGAGGTTGTCACGGTTACCAAAACAATATTAAGTTGACATTTACATGGAAACTCGGAAATTTAGAAATATTATAGAACATAAAATGAGTAGTACTTTGTACAAATTAAAAGTGATTGGCACAGGCCTTCATAGATTCATTACATAAAACAACAGCACTGACTGAGGTCCTTATTTGGATTTTAACGTTAAATATGATTATAAAATATCTGTTATTACCACTACGGATAATTGGTTTGTATAATAAGATGTTTTACTCTCTAAAGTAAATATAAATGATATAAACTATTAAATTAAATTGGAAATTAGAAAAAATAAAATTTGCAAACGTGATACAGCCCCTTTAAAGGGAAAGTTTTATCACCGATCAATCGGCAGCACTGCCATATTGGTTTCTTGGCATTAAGTGAAAACATGCTATATTTAACCCAATTTTAAAAAATAATAAAATGTATACACTGATAGAGTATTCACATACATGATAGTAACACATAGCGTATCATAAAACTAACAAATAATTAGCAAAGTTTTTCCCACTCGCAGCGTCAATGAATGGCTTTAATTCTTTATCGTTTTTATTTTTCAACAAAGGTGCGCTTGTGTTTATCAAGTTGTGAAATATAAAGTCATCAAAATGTAACCTTCATTACTATATTTCAATTTTACTGTGTTTTAATCGTGTTTGAATAACATATGTGAAAAGGAATATCCTCTCGAACTTCGATTCCTCAAAAAATCCCCCATAGACCCCTCCTTTTAATTAAAACTTTAAGTTGCCTTAAAATTGATACAATGGAGATTGCTCATTAGTTTAATCTTCTAATCTAATTAAAACTAGAAATTTAATTAATGTGAATTTTTTGGCACTGTAATAAAATTTCTCCTTTACATGACAAATATTAAACTATATTATTTCACCATATTAATTAAGTCTGTTGATACATTTACAATTTAAATGAAAACAAAATATTTAACTGAAATTGACTGTTAAAAATAATAAGCTTACATACTTTCGTCTGAAATTTGACTTCATCAGAATTAATTGATTTTAAAATTTTAAAACATTTAGCTACTTGGAGTTGTAGGCCGAAAAGTCACAACTACACTTAAAACTTCCAAGTATGAAAGTTCACTATGTCAGTTTTTCAGGTTCTGGAAATGATTTCGGACGGACGTTACATACCCTTGACTAAGTCGTGCGAGGGGAAATCAAAGAGAATTGTTTTATTGACCAGTGACCTCAATAATGAAGAGAATTGTCCTGAGCTTGAAAACCTGTCACTAATCGATGAATGTTATGCATACTCACATCTCCACGGGAGAAGAAAACAAACAGTTACCATTGTGACCAACTAGTGTGTGTACTACAATATATTATGAGTGCCACAAGAATATCTACTTTTCTTCTCACTTGATGAGATATAGGTAGGTGAGGGGAGGTTTTTTTTAACGCCGATTTCAAGAGTATTTCTTGGCTGCTAGTAATATTGCAGAGAGAAAACCTGCAATGCCATGTGGCTATGATTTGTGGTGAAACCTGCGAGCATTGGCTGAAACTAGCTAACCATGGGTGTACTGATATTCAGTGTAGCATTGCACCCAAAACCTTACTGGGTGTAGAACAGCCCCTCCCCCTTCCCTCACACTATCTGCAAAATTCTTATACTTTTTCTTGACACAACAATCCACACCCTAAGGATCAGGCACCAACCACCAGCACTGATAGTAACTGCTTAGTATTTTATGTCACTTTTCAATATTTCACTTTCATCACGGTTGTAGTATTATTGCATGGAGAAAGCCTGCAACACCATGTGGCTATTGCGGTGAAACCTGCGAGCATCGGCTGGAACTAGAGAAATTCAGTGCAGCATTGCATTGCACCCAAACCTTACTGCATGTAGAACTGGCGGGATTCGAAACCCGGACCTCTTGACCGAAGGCGAACGCGCTAACCACTCAGTATCCTGCCCCCCTCTATATTGGAAGCAATTTGAGATGAGATGAGATGATTTGGGGTTTAAATGCCGCTTTCAAGAGTATTTCACTTATATCGCGGCTGTTAGTATTATGGCAAGGAGAAAGCCTGCAAGGCCATGTGGCTATGCATTGCGGTGAAACCTGCAAGCTTCGGCTGGAACTAGCGAACCATGGGTGGTACTACTCTGAATTGCACCCAAATCTTACTGCGTGTAGAACAGTTCTCTACTGCAGACAAAGTTGCCGTGCCCCAGACCTCTTGACCGAAGCCGAACGCGCTAACCACTGCGCTATCCTGCCCCCTTCTATATTGGAAGCAATGTGATATTCTTCTCCTATTTGAGTCACTGTCACTGACAGTTTAACACTTCATCTGCTGATTTAATCAGAGGGTTAATAGGGATCCCTGAAGAGCTGCACTCTAAAAGATTGACAGCTCCTTGGGGAAAACATTGACTTTGAAGCCAATTTTAAAAAACAAGTCTGAAAGTTCAAGTTCCGCTAAATAAATAAAAACTGACAAGAGAAAATTAATTTAATTTTGCCTGTCTGTTGAATAATATTTATCATAATAAGATGAGTAGCTTTTTTCAAAAAATGCAAATGTAGGAACTTTTCAGTGATGCCTGAAAATGAAAAATCTTGGTAAATAAGAAATCAGAGAAGATCAGGAGACAAAGATATCTGATTTCACCTTGCTGGATCAAAGGCCAGAGAAAATAATGAAGTGTTACTTGGGCACAATTGTTTTCAAACTGGACAAGGGCCTTAGAGGTTTTTCATGCTCTCCATTTTGAGAGAAAAAGGATGATAGAAAATGAAATTTTAAGTATTCATCAGAAATAGAGATTGGAAGTGATTTTTATCTCATTGAAGGTGATGAGGGTGAGTTGAGGTTTAACGCCGCTTTCAAGAGTATTTCACTTATATCGCGGCTGCTAGTATTATGACAGGGAGAAAGCCCACAATGCATGTGGCTATGCATTGCGGTGGAACCTGCGAGCATCGGCTGGAACTAGCGAACCATGGGTGGTACTACGTTGAAATTCAGTGTTGCATTGCACCCAAACCTTACTGCATGTAGAACAGTTCTCTACTGCAGACAAAGTTGCCGAGCCCCTGGCGGGATTCGAACCACGGACCTCTTAATCCGAAGCCGAACGCGCTAACCACTGCGCTATCCCGCCCTATCTCATTGAATACAGAATCACACACAATGTTGGGCTTAATTTGTGATCAGGTTTTATATAATGAATTATGATGCAGCTTACTTATTCAACCAGATATTTTAAAAGACAATAAACTATAGTTATGCAGACGAACGCCAGATGAAGCCAGAATAACATTTATTCGATTTGTTCATTCAGAGATCAATACAGACTGACTAACAAGATAGAAGACCACAAAGTATCAGGTACAACTTCCGCTTATTACTGTCGCAGACAGAGTCAGTTTCTTACTTCAGGTATGGGGCAAAAATAGATACTTTGATCTCGCTGATTGCTCGAGTATTGTAATATGATACCATTTAACAAAATCTGTAGACGCTTATTTCAGAAGTACTTTCAATGGCATTTAGAAGTTGGTGAGATGAGAGAGAACGAATTCTATGGATATACAACTTTTTTATTGCAGGAATGAGACATTTCGGTGTAGATTATAAACCGTTTTTTTTATTTACTTATTTCAGAAATAATTTACATGATTTAAAACCTTTAAGACTTGACCTTTGAAATACACAATTAAGAAGAATCAATACAATTTTATGGAGGTGAGATGAGGTGCTTTAGGGTTTAACGCCGCTTTCTGCTAGTATTAATGCAGGGAGAAAGCCGGCAACGCCATGTGGCTATGCATTGCGGTGAAACCTGCGAGCATTGACTGGAACTAGCGAACCATGGGTGGTACTACGCTGAATTTCAGTGTAGCATTGCACCCAAACCTTACTGCGTGTAGAACAGTTCTCTACTGCAGACAAAGTTGCCGTGCCCCTGGCGGGATTCGAACCCCGGACCTCTTGATCCGAAGCCTAACGCGCTAACCACTGCGCTATCCTGCACCCCAATTTTATGGATATGACGACATTAGAATCTATGTTGAAATTCACCTCTGAAGAATATAAAGGTTGAATATCCATAAAATTGTCTCCAATGAAGAAATTATTAAATAATTAGTAGAAAGTCTACTCCTACTCTTTTAATTGCGAAATAAATATAGTTTATCCAAAGAATTTGAAAATGGCATTCAAATGATAAAAAGAAGAAAATTGTTCACAATTAAATCACTTTAGCAACACTAAAACCTATCACAAGTTACTCATGCATATTTTTCTGTTTCAAATCCAACAAGTTATAATTCGTCACAAATCAATAATTTTATGACTGCTTCACTCACTTCGAAGCTTTTATTGATTTCACCTCTGACTGCAAGATGCAATCAAGAATTACCTCCCTTTAACTATGTATATACAGTCACATCACAAAACACATATGCAGTAAATTTTCTCATTTTAAATTTTCTTATTATGTTTTAATATGTTAAATTATGATATGATAAATGATATTGTAGAATTTGGGGAAAATATATATTGTTAAGTAAATTAAATACATGCAGTTATCATTATCATGAAAAAAGTGGGGTTTTATTTTTCAATTTAAGGATAGTTAAATATAATGTAACAAAATGATAAATAAATATCATATTTCCAAATCTTATATGTCATAGTTGACTAAAACCGAAACAAATATTGAAAATGATCGATTGATCTCCATAAATTCTTTAAATGTCATTTTCATAAAACTTCAAGAAGTAATCCCTTAATTCTTTAAACATTATAACTAAAAGATTGTAACAACTTTTATAGAAATTAAATTTGAGGTGTTTGTGAACATATATCCACAACTGACAATAAAAAGAAATTCAATAAATATGTTATCATAAATCAAACAATTTCTTCACCTGTTAAAAAAAATAATCTACATTTAACTATATAAACTAACAACATGACCAGAACAACACCGACCATACAGATGTATCAATTTTGTATGAGGGAAAAAAGTAAAAAATAAAAGTTAAAGAAAATATTGAGATAACTGGGCCAAACTTCTATTTAGACAAGAAATAATACTGAACCTTACCCTTAACTATTATCGGCAACATGACAAGTCTCACAGTTCGATACAGGTGTTATGAAAAATGTTCTCGTATGAATAACAAGGAGTCTGCACACAACCTTTCAGCTCTCTAGACCTTTTGGAACTGGAGAAGAAGATGAAGATAGGTTTTTAAACATGTGACCCCTGTGACCAAATTGTGAACTGACGTAGTTTGTAATTTGATAGTTCTACAACAAACAGGATAGGCCTTGAAAACAGTGTAAGTTCGCTGAACTGGAACGTTTACATTGTTCCCCATAGGAAGATAGGCATCTTGAACATTTAGTCAGAGCTTCAAGCTGTATTTCATACAAACGGTGTCATATCTATTTTTTATCGGCATTTATACAACAATATCTCCTGAATATTTAACTCAATTATCACAATGATCTGATAGGCTTATCTTCAGGGTCCCTTTGAGAGGGTTCTATCAAGATATTTTTGTGGTAATGAAATTCGAGAGGACATTTTTGTTTACATGCTATATTGCACAATCCAGGTGAATCCATAAAACTGATGGTAATATTTAAAAGATTAGCGCACATTAATTTAAATATAAAAATAAAGCCATTTATCGGCGCTGTTCGGAAAGCTTTGCTACAGCACAAAATATTAATTAAATGATATTTTGTTGTTACTTTGTGAATATTTTATCAATACATGTGCTTTTATATTTTGGAAAAATTTCAATAAATGAAAATTATACAGCATTTTTCATTTCACTCCTGAAACATAGATCATTATGCTGATGTGGCAATTTAACAATTTAAACGCGTTGGGAGCCTTGTTTCTTGTCAACAAACCTTGATCACCTTAATTATGTAAGAGATCAACACTTGATTTAGCTGTTGAGTTAAAAGTGCAAAACCCAGACAGAATTGACCACTGGGTTGAAAAAAGGTTTATAGGCTTATTTTATCTGCATGTCTTTGAAGGGTATTTAGAAGTGGCATACATATCACAGGAAGACTTTCTGGATAACAACTTCTTTAATGTGAAAATAAACATGTATATTCACATCAGAAGTTGTTATCCAGAAAATTGTCCTGTTCTTAGAAACTGGAGGTATTTAAAAGGGTAAAACCTTCAGCTGCTTTTCTATACTCAAGCTGGCCAATGTTAATATAATACCCTTGTAATGAGTTGAAATTCCTGTAAACTAGACACATTGAATGGTTTGACTCCTCAGCTCCTGAGATAAGTGTTAACAGCTCTGCGGCGAGTCTAGGTACCGAGATCACCTTGAAAGTGCACCTCTGGATCTGTGGCCTTGACCTTCACTGCTTCCTCTATCTCTACAGCGGAGCAGCAGGTCCTCTGCCAGATATTAACTATCTCTATTCTCAACTTGCACTTTGAGAAAAATAAAGAATTTGGCATTCTGTAAACATGTGACCAATTACACCAGAAATATTTTCCAAATTACTTTCTTCATGAAGGCAGTGAGCATATGTTATCAGAGCATACAAGTCTGGCAGTGACAAAATAACTTTCTGAGAGTTCGCAACTTTCTAAGATTTTCTTTGAATTTTCCCATTTATAAAGAAACACTTGGGTCTGGCAACTTTTCACACTTGTTTCAGAATCTAGCATTATGTCTTTCTACAAGCAAACTGACATAACTATTATCATTTCCATACCTACCTTACACGAAAATTCTCCAAATACTTGACAAACTTCGACCAGTTACCTCTTACAGATTTCTTATACATATATCGACGTCAGAGTACAATAATAACATAAATTCAGAGTCAACACACGCCAGTAGTAAGATCAATTACTTATAGATTACAATGGCATATACAGGCACCTCTTATTACAAATTACATTACGAAAGTCACCTTGATGTAACGATACTAGGCCAATACTTTACAAGAGTCGGTCATGCATGAAATCTGAATTACTGATCGACTATCAACCGATACACAACAATGAATTCTATATATAAGCAGACCAGCTGTCTGTCTGAAAGGAACAAACTTTTCTAAACTACCAATAGCGTGTGATATCTGCTTGAAAGGAAGCTATTCCCAAACTATCATTTTGAAATTAAAATGGCAGAAAAACAAAACCCAAGAGAATTTCATCGGAGCAAAGGATCTGGCTGTGTGACCGGCCCGATTTCAAACAATAAACCACTTGCCTTGTTTAACTTCGACCAGTAGGTATTAGCTAGGAGCTTCTGGGTAAGAAGAAGAATTAGGAGGGTAAACCTCGGCTTTTTAAGATCATGAATCTGTTCACAAAGCTTCTTTCCTCTTGCCTGAACCTGGATAGAAGCCAATAGAGCAACGATAGTGCCTTATGGATATTTATACCCGGTGCACGCAAACTATTTCAGGTAATTATTCTACCAACAACAACATGCTGCTTTATACAAGATCTCGGTGCAGTTTTACTTGGCAATCGCAGCGCCGAGGCCCATTGATATTGAACTATTTGTAGCCGAAGTCAACTTGTTGCTTCTATATAATTTTTTACGTATATCACTCGGCAAAAATCATGTCTGCACCCTACCCCATTGAATACGCCACTGTCACAATTCACCGGTTATACTGTTCCATTAAAGGGAGGGTTCTAACCGATCCGCCATTTTGTTTTATGCATTACATGAAATGAGACAAATACACTATATTTTCACTAATTTCGCATCATTGTCTTAATATGTTTCAACTCGTTTATTATTTTATCATATCGATAACGTTCACGTGTAAGCTCAAAACTTTCCTCACATTTCATTCCCATAAAAAATACCCCGAACCCGCCCTAGACATAAGAAACATCACCAATGTCAGATGTGACCAGAAACAGATCCACAAGCTGTGTATGGTTCAGATGGCAAAGATGTAACAAATATTTAAAAAGCTCGCGATGATTCTTCAATCCATGTCATTCATAAAATATCATATTACATCTTACGAAAAAATTTATAATAGACAAAAACATATTACCAATCGTGACAACAGTCTCAGTCAACAACAACTGTGCCTCGCCTCACAAAACACGACATCAGTCCACATTCATGGCACCGGTACAATGAACATTATCACAAATATATCGCGGATCAATAACCCGACATGGGATGAATAGCACGCCTTGTTACCTTAATGGAATATATACTCAATGGATACTGAGTTACAGACATCCTTACCAAAAGTGGAATAGTTATGGAATGGTATGAGGGAAACATAGAATTTGGGTAATTTACAATTTTCCTGAATTCCGATGGTCGCAATGATCAATATAGATGAAGGTCATGGCGACCAGACAAAGATGACTTTATAGACTGTCCCACAGTCTCCATTTCAATAGATATGATATTACTTTGTCTCTTAGCATTGAAAACATTAACCTTTTACCTTTCGAGACTTTAAATATTCAAGAATATATATATATATATATATCAATAGAAACATATATATATAATAGCCTATCCAGGATTGGCCTCTTCCAAAGTCGTTTTGAGTGACCAATTTATATACATATGTGTTTGTTACCAGCACAGCAATGTCCCCGGCCGCTAACACTCAATCAAGTTAGATAAATTTGGTAGTTTTTCTTTTAGAAGGTGATTCTTCATAAATTGCATTTGCGGTATAAAGTGTCACGATGACCTTGAAAATAAATTCAAGCTAGGTCACAATTGTCTGCATAACTCTCCAAAGGCGGCTACCCCATGATCAAATTTGAAGATGTTGGGCACAAATTTAAAATATATCTTGAAAATAAGGGCAATTTTGGTCACTGGTCGCCGACTGGTGTCTGCGGAATCCATTAATATCGACTATCATCAAATCTTTTTGGTTGCTATGGTTCAAGAAGAGTTTGAAAAGTGCTTAAAATATGGTGACCTTAAAAATAAATCAAGAACACGAAAGTCTATTGGCGTCTGGGTATTCCACTAATATACAGTAAGTATAATTTTAATATATTTGATGCATAATTTAAAGAGTTATTGTATGAACAGGAACGTACAAATGTGTGGCGATAAGCAATCACTGTATGATCATACTTTACGTTTTGACAACCATAACAAAATATTTGATCTCAATGCAAAGAAAGTGATTCTAGAACAGGTTTTCATCCTAAGACGTAACCCAAACATTACGTGTCAAATACCATCATGACCATATATGTATTGTAAAAACCTGCAAGCATCGGCTGGAACTAGCGAACCATGGGTGGTACTATGCTGAAATCAGTGTAGCATTGCACCCAAACCTTACTGCATGTAGAACAGTTCTCTACTGCAGACAAAGTTCCTAAGCAGCTGGCGGGATTCGAACCCAGGACCTCATGACCAGAAGCCGAACGTGCTAACCACTGCTATCCCTTTCCCCTTCTTTGAGAGGCATTTTAGAAGTTAAAATGAGGCGAATGGTTAAAGTAGAAGTTATCCATATGTTTCTTTCCCTTCCCCAGCAAAACCAGGTTAGAGGTGGTACCAGACACCCCAATGACCAGTTGAGAATAATTCAAAATTATTTTTATTTGTACAAAAATAAGAAATAAAATCTAAACTTGCACAAAAATGTAACAACTTGTGTAAACTTCCAAACTAAGATATGTTGAATTTTTTAATTAAGACCTCAAGAAGAAAAACATTTATGTTGAATTTGCACTATCCTGCTTGCAGATCGTTTTGTAAGTTACACGAAAAGAATAGCATGAAACAAGTTAATACTGCTATTCAGAATTGACGGTTCACAAAACCAATGTGATAAACAAAACAATATAATAAACAAAACAATATAATAAACAAAACAAAATAATAAACAAACTAGATATACTAGCCAATGCCCCTACCACATTTCAAAGTCATGACGAAATGATGAAAATTGTTCACAAAAACAAATTACAGACACAACAAATACCTGTACTGCTATTCAAAGTCAAAACAATTAAAACATGGCGACAAAAAAGAAAAACACTAAGGAGTGAACTATCGATAACGTGACTATATAAGCTATGAGTTATTTTTGTCCAGTACAAAGCTAAATGAACTTCCTTTCAGCTGCCAGGTCCAATGAAAACTTGTTTACATTTACGATTTGCCACTTCAATGGTTTCCTGAATTTTTAGTGCATATTAAATTACATTTAAACAATGGCAATGAACTAAAAGAATCTGTAAATATGAAGTCACATTTCTTGTTAAATTTCTGGTGTAAATGACAACCTATGCCAAGATTCATATTTGATATTTATCATAAACTTTTAACCATAAACAACAAAGATTAAAGTCAGTTTCTTAACCAACTCATCTGTCGAAGACGGTTTACCTGCAACATACGACATGCATAATATCATTGTCTATGACAGAAAACCAGTTCAGACATTATATCAATCTGTTTAAAGTTGAATAAATATTCTTTTTTGTTGAAGTCAAGTTGGTTTATTCATGAATTAGGGCGTAGGCTCATAAACATGTACATTTCAACATATATATCTTGAAAGAACAAAAATATGAAAACCTGTCCGGTTCCTAAAATGTACCAGTCATCATGTCAGTCCTAACATTACCCAAGGGAGATAACAGATATCAACCTTTGAGAATGTTACATACTGTATTTCCTATAATAAGCACCAGTTCTCCAATAAGCGCTGGGCCTCAAATAAGTGCTGGGGGAGGGAGGGGGGAGAAAATAAGCGTCGGGTCTCTAATAAGCGCCGGGCCTCTAATAAGCGCTGGGTTTAAACCAGATTAGTGCTTCCTTAATAAACTTCAATATTCTATTAAAAAAATAAGCGCCGGGTGTCCAAAGAGCGGCGAGCCTCTAATAAGCGCCAGGGGTCAAGGGGCGTTGAAAAAATTATTAGAGGAAATAAAGTAACCTTAAAGCAGAAGCTGTTTATATTTTCAGGGGAGTGAAGTAGCCTTGCACATACAAACACCCTGAAGGAGCAGGGTAGCTACAGGCCATTGATAGTGAAAGATGCTGGGTTGGTGAAATATGACAGGCAGTCCAATGGCTGGTCAAAATTTAATGACATACATCTTTTGGAACGATGTCCAATATGGAACCAAAATTTGAGAGGGGATTCGTCACCCTCTATGCAGAAATTTTTTAAAAAGAGGGAGGAATAATATTATCTTCAAAGGTAGGGATAACATTACAATGTGCGACATTCTCACATTTGATGTTTTGTAAGGGGCTTTTTGATAAATGTCAGTGTGAATTGTGCATCCTCGATTCGACACTGCTCGAGATGTGTATTTCGATAGTTGGGATCAGTTAGGGTTTGTGCATTATATATATACTTTGTGTGAGAATACTTGACCAAAATAACCCCTGCGAATAAACCCTTTACAAAAATGCACTTATCCAAATAGCGTAGTGTTAGGGTTTATTTCTCAAGTCAACTAAGGTATGTATCTATTATGATTGCCAATATATATACAACAAAGAACAGAATTACCACACAGAAACTTTGGCCAGAAGATTTTCTGTACCAAGCAGTTAATTGTTTTCTCTGTGAGGGCGACATTTATGGATGCTCATGCATCACGTTCATAATTCATACATAAGGGAAAAAATATGATGTATGTATGTTTGTGCATTGTCCGCTTGGGGGCATGCTTCATATTCTGATCAAATCATTGCAGTCTGTAAAATGAGGACATTTACCTTTTTTGTGCATTTGTGTTATTTACCATTTATGTAAAATTCCTGTTTGTCCAACAACCTTAGACCCTCAAAATAACATTCAAATTAACATATATTTCAAATGGAAATTGTACGTTCTGCAAGTATGTCCATCAAAAAATAACTCGAGTATATTGTTCCTTATATTATAATCATTCTTTCTTAAATTTAAACGACAGTTTGGACACCATAATCAATGTCTTTTCATTTTTGTAAATCACATCAATAATTGATTGTCTATAAATAGCTTAATTCAATCTCCCATAGAATGTACATACGACGACAGAAATTGTTCCTTGTTTAATTTCTGCAGTTTCATTATACCTAAAGCTGTTTCTTTCTCATCAGGAATTGATTCATTCCATCTCAAGAATGTATGCAAATACATATAATATATAATCATATATATCATCTAGACGGACGTAAGCAATCTAATTATTAATTAATCAGATGAAAATTTTACATAAGAAAAAAAAAGCTTTCACAAAAAAACATAAACACAGCATAACAATAACTTGAGTGTAAAAATTAATCACAACACACTAAAAGGGGGTATTTTTGAGGGGGGTGTTATTTTGTGTTAATAAGGGTTTTATTATGACCGGTATCACACAGAAATCTCGCTTCATCACTGTGTAGATTTTCAGCTGGGGAAAGAGAGCCACAACAAGTTTGACAGCCATTCTGACAGTTTATAGTACCTGCTGGAGACATTGTTGTTTCCTTGTCTAAAACACCTCCCTCGCTCAAAGGTTTTTGGGAAGATTTCTTTGCCCCCAGTTCTATCTTTTGATGTGCAAATCTACTGGAAATATTACTGCCTCTGTCAACAATCTCTTCCTCAAGGTCACTACCAGAATGCAACACACTTCCTGCTCATTTACATGTCATGCATATTCATAAGGCCAGACCATTCTAATTGAAGGGGTGAACATGAACATATTTGTTCCACATTGACCTGTTAGTGTCGTTCTAGGTGTTTTAGATGATGAGGTTTGTAAATATAACTTCAATGAGGAAAGAGAAATAGTGTTTCTAAGCTACTGTCCCAGAAATAAGACATTTCCTCTTTGCTGCACTGTAATCACCCCTTGGATATTTAGGTCAAGCTTTCCCCAGTGTGGCTAAAAATAGCACTGACAACACAGCCATGTGATTATGCCATTCAAATAACAAGCAGCAGGGAATTCCTTTTCAGATGAATTGAACTTGATAGGGAATTTAGCCTTGGAGTGTGAATTTAAGCCTTTAACATTTTTAGCTTAAACTACATGCATAATGAATGGGAAAAAAAGGTTCTTCCTAAAAGTACATTTTGCACATAATTTTTTATTTTATTTGATGCTTGAAATCTATTTTTGTTAAAGATGTAACTAATTAAATCATGAATCATAAATAATTAGTATTGCCACTTAAAGCTAGTGTTGGCATTTGCAAGTTGTGCTCTACAATTACAAAGTTGACAAGTAACATATATATATATATATATATCTGTACAAGATTGAGCTAATAGCATTGGAATGAGTTTGGAACTTTGTCCTAATGGTTTGCATTTATTTACTTCATACATATGTACATAGAATAACTGTAGAAAAATTAGCTGAAATACAATACATACAAACAAATATGAAAATCTATACCGGTAATCAAATATCATATCATATCATATATATATATATATATATATATAATTTCAAAATTATAAATATAAAATTACTTACATTTTAGCGTTGGACTGCTTGGAGGGCTGAAGCTTTTCTGAAAAAAAAATATTCAAATAAGTAAAAACCAAAAAATAACTTTTTGAAAAAAAATTCAACTCAAGTTAAACTTAAAATAATTACCTTGAGGAACTTTGTCCAACATGGAGTTTTCCTCTTTCCAAGGTGGAATTTATCTGATCTGCCCTGCCCCATATTAGGAAATCATTCGTACCCTTGTTTATATGACTATAAAAACGTCTGGGGGAGTTACAATATGTTCCAATTAACGAAATCCATCACCTTGAAACTGTCTTTCCATTCAAAAGTCGATGGTCAACTGTGATGATGTTCAAATTTAATTTTTTTATAGACATTATTTGTCAGGTATCTTTTTATCAATATGACACCAATCTCTACAAATAAACGATGAACATCACTAGAAATAAGATCGTATTCTCCTGACATAGAGCATGGTCAAGAATAAAAATGTTGACGCATGAGCGAACAAAATCCATCACAATTCACATACGCACAAGTAATTACCCTAGTGTCAACAACATGAAAGTTTATTGACTGCTCCAATAGTTGGCATGCTAGCTTCCAAAGGTGGAACTGACTTTACCAGAAAAGCTGTAAACCATTCTACTGAACAAAGGCCATAATTGTTCACAGCTTTTGCTACATAATTTACAAAACTAAAAACTTCTTTTGATTTGCTGAAAGTTGTAAATTGGCCTTTGTCAATGAGATGATTGTTGTGAAATGATGGAAACACAATAGAGATTTCTCTGCTCTTCCCTGCAAGTTTTACGACCTCACACTCTGCTTTATGACCTCGAATTCAGTGTCCTAGTTATGTATTTTTATGACATCATCACCACACTGACATGTAACAGGTGCTGATGGTAATAAATCGGTTCAATACACAATGTCAGTTCACAACTCCTTCACTAAAATCTCTCCTGGTGGCTGTGCGTGATTATTGATGGATGCATCAATTTAATCATGCTAATTTATCTCGTCACTACTCCAAAACATTTGTGTCAGCTTCATTGATGATTCACGCCAACTGGAATAAGGTAAGGTGAGGTGAGTTGGGGTTTAACGCCGCTTTCAAGAGTAATTCACATATATCCGGCTGTTAGTATTACGGCAGGGAGAAAGCCCGCAACGCCATGTGCTATGCTTTGTTGTGAAACCTGCGAGCATCGGCTGGAACTAGCGAACCATGGGTGCCAACTGGAATAAGAATAAGCAGCTTGGACTAATTCATAAACTAACATGAAGTTGAAGTCTATCTCTCAATTCTGTGAATGATTATTTCCATGTGTGATCTCTGTGATCCTCCCCGAGGCCACTAAAACAATTAAAGATGATTATTATCTTTCCCAGACAATGTCAGCAATTTAATTCCATTTCGTAGCTGTAAAAATACTTCCGTTTCCTAACATATACACTGTTCCAAAACTCAGTTCAGTTTCATAGGTGCATCCGATCTTTACCTAACATAAATTTTCAAAAAAGAACAGGCAGTCAGTAGGAGGAATGCTTCGTTCTAGAACCAAGAATCTAAAAAAATATACACCATTGTGTATATATAGCTGTACTGATGTCAATGGTTCTGACACTTGCAAAGAGATTATCCCTTTATTTTAAAATCCAGGTAAGTTTCACACAGTCTTCTTGAACCAAGAATCTCAAAAATAAATGTCCATTTTGTAACTATACAAATGTCAATAGCTCAGACACTTTCACAGAGAATCCTTTATTCTAAAATGCCGTTAAGTTTCACACAGTCTTCTGGAACCAAGAATCTCAAAAATATATATCCATTTTGTAATTACAAATGTCAATAGCTCAGACACTTTCACAGAGAAACCTTTATTCTAAAATCCAGGTAAATTTCACACACACTTCTGGAACCAAGAAACTCAATGATATATCTATTGCATAGCTGTATATATAATAATGTCAATGACTCAGAGAATCCTTTATTTCAAATCCAGTTACGTTTCACACGTACTCCCCTTCACAACAAGAACAGATAATCAGTGGTAGGAATGCTTTGTTCTAGATACATCCCACCACAGAATCATAATAGGTATGTTAGCGACGGGTAGGTATGTTTACACAGTCATCATCAGCGACATCAATTATCTGAGTAGGTGCTACCATGGCGATGAATGACTCCATGAAGTTCACACAAGGGTGATGACCGCAATGTTACATCTCATATCATCCTCCAATACAGAATCTTTATTTTGCTAGATTGCTAAAAACTGAGCCACCATTTTGAATAACAGTTTCTGAAAGTTAATTTAGGGTTAACTGAGAGATCAAGCAATCAAGGAAGTCTATTCTTGTCAGACAGTTTGCAGTTCTGGACAATAGTTCCAGGGCAAAATGGTGGACAGTTCTACTGATCCAAAAAGATGTAAGCACCTGGACTGATAAGTAATTGTGAAAATGCAAAACACAGAGCTGCCGAGGTGAGGTGAGGTGAGTTAGGGTTTAACGCCGCTTTCAAGAATATTTCACTTATATCACGGCTGCTAGTATTATTGCAGGGAGAAAGCCCGCAACGCCATGTGGCTATGCATTGCGGTGAAACCTGCGAGCATCAGCTGAAACTAGCAAACCATGGGTGGTACTGCACTGAAATTCAGTGTAGCATTGCACCCAAACCTTACTGCGTGTAGAACAGTTCTCTACTGCAGACAAAGTTGCCGTGCCCCTGGCGGGATTCGAACAACGGACCTCTTGATCCGAAGCCGAACGCGCTAACCACTGTGCTATCCCGCCCCCCTCGAATGATTCAGATAAGTGTTGTTATATTTTGTATTCCTTAGATTAGCAAGCCAATGTTTAACAAGCCGATTTTAGCATGCAGTTCCGGGAAATTTTCTTTGAACATTTACTTTTATAAAGTGTCCCTTGGCTTGCCAGGCTAAGGTCGAACTTGAATTTCCTTGAAACTTTCTGAAAGGAATACTTCTATTTGATGACTCTTGGCTTGGCAGGCTATGGTTGAACTTGAATTTCCTTGAAACTTTCTGAAAGGGATACTTCTATTTGATGTCCCATGGATTGCCAGGCTATGGTCGAACTTAAATTTCCTTGAAACTTTCTGAAAGGGTAATATATTTGATGTCCCTTGGCTTGCCAGGCTAAGGTCGAACTTGAATTTCCTTGAAACTTTCTGAAAGGGATACTTCTATTTGATGTCCCTTGGCTTGCCAGGCTATGGTTGAACTTGAATTTCCTTGAAACTTTCTCGAAAGGGATACTTCTATTTGATGTCCCATGGATTGCCAGGCTATGGTCGAACTTAAATTTCCTTGAAACTTTCTGAAAGGGTATTATATTTGATGTCCCTTGGCTTGCCAGGCTAAGGTCGAACTTGAATTTCCTTGAAACTTACTGAAAGGGGTACTTCTATTTGATGTCCTTTGGCTTGCCAGGCTAAGGTTTAACTTGGATTTCCTTGAAACTTTCACGAAAGGGTACTTCTATTTGATGTCCCATGGATTGCCAGGCTATGGTCGAACTTGATTTCCTTGAAACTTTCTGAAAGGGGTATTCTATTTGATGCCCCATGGATTGTCAGGCTCAGGTTGTGTCATGTGGTCCCTTGAAAGTTTCTGATTTTGGATGACAGAATTTCTTCAGATATTTCCAGAATCAATTCCAGTTTCAGTCAACAGCTGTACTTCTCACAATAGCAACCTGCAACGGACTCCCGAGGGCAAGGTGTGAACACACTGTACTCACACTGTTTATTAGCTACCAAAGGTCACTGAACTTACTCTAACAGGCTTGCCCATCTCTACTGTAGTTAACACACATACATCAGTCAATGACATGGCAGGCACACTACCATAGATAGAAACATCAGAGTACAGCATACAAGCCTGTACCTATCCATTGTTGTTAAAAAGATTTCATCAAGGTTGATAAAATCTGCAAATCTAAAATCATGGATTTCTTCCTCAAAACAAAAGTTGTACAACTTTATACCAGTCCCTGTTTCTTATCTCGGACGCCAGGAGCGTAAAACATCAAATACGGAAATGTGATTATTATTCCATGGTTCAGTGACCTTCATAAACTGATATCAAGAGTCTGAAAAAACTGACTTATTAATTCTGATAATGTATCTTCAATATATAAATAATAATAAGGAGCCTAAAAGAAATGGTAATTTCAATGTCCTTTACACTTATACCTAGACTTGCTTTCCAGGGGATATCATGTTGACTAAGGTGAAATACAGGTGAAAACAATATATACAAAGGACAGGATAAAGGGAGGTCAAGCATGTCCACCTGGAAGTGTCACACTGGTCACTTAGCTTGACCTCAGTCTGTCAGGTCAATCTTGACCCTTCAGGTCAGTTAGTTTTACCTCAGCCAATAAGGTCATTGGTCCAGCTATTTATGCTACATTTGTCAAACATCTTAGCAATGTCCAGATATTGGAAGTGATTAACAATGTGATTATAGGCAGCGATTAGCGACATGCCTACTCCAGATACTGGAAGCAGTTAGCATGGTAGTTGCTCAAGATATTGTAAGTAATTATTAGCAAGGTGCTTGCTTCAGATATTTGAAGTAATTAGCAAGGTGCTTGGTCCAGATATTTGAAGTAATTAGCAAGGTGCTTGCTCCATATATTTGAAGTAATTAGCATGGTGCTTACTCCGTAAATTTGAAGTAATAAGCATGTGCTTGGTCCAGATATTTTAAGAAATTAGCAAGGTGCTTGCTCCAGATATTTGATGGTACTTGCTCCATAAATTTGAAGTAATTAGCATGGTTCTTGCTCCAGATATTGGAAGTAATTAGCAAGGTGCTTGGTCCAGATATTTGAAGTAATTAGCATGATGCTTTGTCCAGATATTTGAAGTAATTAGCATGATGCTTGGTCCAGATATTTGAAGTAATTAGCATAATGCTTGGTCGAGATATTTGAAGTAATTAGCATGATGCTTTGTCCAGATATTGTTAGTAATTAGCAAGGTGCTTGCTCCAGATATTTGAAGTAATTAGCAAGATGCTTGCTCCAGATATTTGAAGTAATTAGCAAAATGCTTGCTCCAGATATTTGAAGTAATTAGCATTGTGTATGGGGTTTACGCTTATCTGGATATGCCACTGATTTATAGGGCGTTTCCATAGGAGGTGAGATGAGTTGGGGTTTAACGCCGCTTTCAAGAGTATTTCACTTATATCGCAGCTGCTAGTATTATTGCAGGGAGAAAGCCTGCAACACCACGTGGCTATGCATTGCGGTGAAACCTGCAAGCATGAGCTGGAACTAGCGAACCATGGGTGGTACTACACTGAGATTCAGAGTAGCATTGCACCCAAACCTTACTGCGTGTAGAACAGTTCTCTACTGCAGACAAAGTTGCCGTGCTCCTGGCGGCGTTGCCATAAGACATGTTTAAGCAAAAGTAAGGATAAAGAACTGGGAGACAGTCTATCAGCCTGGAGAAGAACAATGATTAGGATAGACAATGACAGCAGCAACACCTGTTGCCAAGTTTACTTATATCTTTGTTCCAAAGGTACATCAGGTATATATTGACCGATTCTGACCTTAGGTTGAACCCAACCCTCTGACTAACTGACATAATTAATTAAGTCATACAATCATGGTGTGAAGGACTTGTTAAATGTTCGGGAAATGTTAAAATCAATTTTGAGTTATAAAAATATTCAAATTTATGAGTGACTATCACAGAAATCTAACAAATAACAAATAACATCTCGTACTCTAACTGTCTTGAGTCTATGTATTCAAATACTCAAATACATATTTCAAGTACATTTATCATCACAAATAAAACATTAGAGGTAATACCCTCAAATTTTCCTAATATTTTGATGAAATTTTATAGTCAAACTTTTTTCCACTTACTATGACTACACAGCAATCTTTATTTTAGAACAGCATTATTAAAGAGGTTAAATTTACCTTGATTGAAAAGATGGAATTTTTTATAATGGTTTTGAATGAGTAATTGTTATTGTTCAATTATTTTTGTTTATTTAATTATTGATTACTTTTTTAAAATACCACTTTTACTTCTTTTAAAAAATAATTATTTACTTAAATGTTTTATTTAAATCATGTTTTGTGTGTACACGGATTGTTTCACCACTTTTACACAAACTGAGAATAAGGAGTTATCTCCCTTTAACCATGAACCCACACAGAAATAACTACACACAGTACAAGTAAATTTTGAATATATTACAAGCCAAATAGGTTAAGTGTGTCACAAAGGCTATTCTGGATATTGAAAAGAGACTTTCGTTTAATCTTTTGCTGATCCTAGTGATGAGTTAAAGCATTTATGATAAAACATTGCAATAAGGTACAGTTTCAAGGTCATAAAAGACATATAACAAGCTTGAAATCAAGGTGAATGTTGGATTATTCAACATTGTGAAACTAGCCGCCCAGCATGAGTTCAGTACGTATACATCTTGGAATCAGTTAAAGGGACACTACTACTGTTTTTCATGAAATTTTATTTAGATTTGATACATACAAAAATATCAAATGTCCTGATTTGTCCAAATCTCACTCATATTACATGTATCCCCTAACGTCAATTTTTTTACAATATTTTGCTTTCAATGAAACTCGAGCAGCGTCTTAATACACGATAGAAGCTGAATTCATGCGCCCCATTTACATGTATACCAGTTACATGTTCCATTGAACAGAACAGTCCCTTTGTCTGCTACATATAAGTTTTCAAAATTATGTTTGAACAATTGACCCGCGACAGCCACGGAACATTGTCTGGTTTTCAATCATGATCACGACTTAACATCTTAATAATGTAACTTTACTGAACAGATTGGCACTAAAGGGGTATTTTTTGACAACAGTCATTACTTCTCGATAAGATGACACCCTTGGTAACTTTTGACCTACGTTACTGCAGTAACATACGGAGTGTCCCTTTAAGAATATTCATACATACATGCGATTATCAATGAACAGGATACCAGGTGGTAAAATTTGCGAAACCACCTTCAACATGAAATATTAATAGATGTGTTATTATGGTTGCAAAAGTAAAAAGAGATAAAATGTAAGTAAAGTTGAATAAACTTTACATAAGATATTATTGTATTGTATAACTAGAATAGAAGTTGAATAGAAAATTGTAATCTGAATTTTATTCAGTGGGTGTTTGGAATTTTAAAGTGAATTATCCACTTATAAAATGTCATATATATAATATCGTTTCACACAATGACTTTTCATTTTTAACAATTTTTAAAATTCTTGTAAAATACATATAAAACATATTTTTTTAATTTATTTTTTAAGTTATGAAATTTGTTTTAAATTTCATATTGTCAACAATTAGTAACTTTTCATTTTGATGGTGTCCCTGTTAATAAACAATAATAAAGATGACTGACAAACAATGACTTTTCTATGATTTGACATTGCTTCAAAAATTGTTTCTTCCACTGTACAATGAATTCCTTTGATTATGAAATTATTATCAATGTTCAATCTTTGAAAATGATTGATTCTAGCTGAAAATTCTTTGCCTCCATTAAAAAAAACCAGAACATGAAGTGTCGTAAATAGTAATTTAATTTTCCTTCTTAATTTTGTAAGCAATACTATCCCCTTGTAATTTTTCAACATAATGGTTAAAACTATCCAAAAACACATTTGACGGGGGATGTATTTACTTCCAAACAAGAACAGTTTTGTTAAAGAAACTGCAAAATATCCTTTAAAACTTTACGTTTACCATAGATAGATGTTTTAATGATTTCAACTTAGTTTTAAAATTTGACTTCAAAGGGTACATTAAAGGGGCAGTAGCACGTTTTTCTGGTGAAATAAGTCGATGAAATGTAATTGGAAAATAATGTCACCAACAGTAAAACACCCTTCCCTCTTCAGAAAATCAAGCTAAAATATGAGTGAACATGGTTCCGTAAAGCCATGGGAAACGTTTTTTGTCATTAGAAATAATAAATTGTATTCACAATAAAATGGCCGCCATGCAATTTTTGCTTTATACACAACATCGTTATTACCACTACGGATAATTGGTTTGTGTAATAAGATGTTTTACCCTCTAAAGTAAATATGAATAATATAAACTATCATTATAAATGGGAAATTTGAAAAAATAAAATTTGCAAAAAACGTGCTACTGCCCCTTTAAATTCCTTTAAATTCTCTTATTACAGAGACTATACAGAGCATAAATATGTATTCTCCTTAACGTTTTTTATCTGACACAGCTGAGTTGAACATGTGACATATCCTATTAAGGAAAGAAGAAAGGGAAACCCCTCGTTATAACACAACAATCTAGACACATGATACATTCCAACATATCTTTTTACTAATTAGCATGTCACAAAAAATAAGTTTCTAAAAGAAATAGTAACTTTTTTAGTACAACAGATGGAATAAGATTTGTCGATTTAAATAACATTATAACAAAGGCAGTAGACTCAATTGTCAATTGTGTCAGGAGTAAAGGTGCTCCTTAATTACAACAACACTAACGACCTGTAAAGGTCAAGTTCAAGGATTTTCAACTGGTATCATTCAACATTGTGTTTGTCTGTCGGATTTCTGACCTGATTTTACATTAAACTGTCTTTGTATGAGATATTTTTTGTGACATTTTTCAAAACAATTTTACTTTAATCTTTTCTTGTTTCAAGACAATTTATATCATTTGGAGTCAAAGGCTAGGAGATTTTATAAAATTTATTGCTGTTCTGCTTCGATAGAAGCACAAAACATGTAAAACAATCCTTAAATGTATTCAAACGCAGTAATAGGTTCGATGATAATGTAAACCAACAACAAGGATTTTAAAATAGCATGGTAGAATAAAACTTAAATTGTTTTAATAATTAATCAACTTATTCTTGAAGCCAATACCATCACTGCTGGAGTGCTTTAATGCAAGATTCATCTTTCTGTGTCATGCTGGGTATATAATTACAATAACCTGATTTTGATAGGTAAAAGCTTTCCAAGTCATGCCATCGAACTATTCCTGCAGGCAAGTATAACTAGGGAATGATAGTCGTATATTTTAATTAGAGGTGAGGTGAGTTGGGGTTTAAAGCCGCTTTCAAGTGTATTTCACTTATATTGCGGCTGCTTGTTTTACGGCAGGAAGAAAGTCTGCAACACCATGTGGCTATGTATTGCGCTGAAACCTGCGAGCATCGGCTGGAACTAGCAAACCATGGGTGGTACTGCACTGAAATTCAGTGTAGCATTGCACGCAAACCTTACTGCGTGTAGAACAGTTCTCTACTTCAGGTTCCTTTGCATTGGGAAGAGTACAAACAAATAGGGTAAGTGAAAACCAAGCTGACCCTGCGCAAATGAACATTTTACAAGGATTGAATCCCTGTGGGTAATAATTAATCAAGATGCATGTATCAATTTCAAGATTTCAGATCTACTTTTCACACATCATTTTCAAAGCAATAATTGACAACAACAAAAAGAGAAATATACTCACTTGTGTTTCAAGTTTTTTCCTGGGCGACCTTGGCCTTGAATCGGAATTTGACCTAGTTCTAAATTTACTCATAAACTGTTCAACTGGGGTCGAAGGTCCCGATTTATGCCGATTTCGGTCTCCCTTAGAATCCATCATTTGACCCTCGAGGATTTGACCCATAGGGGTCAAGGCCTCCACGGGGCCTCGAGGTGTCAAAAGGTTAGGGGTTAATCCATGTGCGTGAAGTTGAGACTCGTCCATAGAGCGTTCCATTGCACCACTCGTAAGTCTCTTTCCTGGCTTTTTCATCCCTGATACATCCGATTTCGACCGTGGCCGAAAATTATCGAAGAAGTTTTTCACTTTTGATGATGTTGTAGGTGAATTTCCTTTACTCTCGTCTCCAGATTTATTCCGCTGTCTCGTCTTACCAGTCAGGAGACCTTTGAGCCCGGTTGACCCGGCACGCGGCCGGAAATCCTGGTCCACGTCCATCATGTTTCCATCCGCTACGTCGGATTCCAGGAGGGGCATTGCGAAGGCACTTAGGTCCTGCAACATAGAAGGAAATGCGGTCAGAAATTGAACACAAAAGTAGGCAAAATTTTCGTTGAGTTAAGAGTTATTGTAAGTAAGAGGTCATTCTGACACTGTTACATTTGGGAAAACACTTTTTTGGGCTGAGTGGTCATGCAGTAATTAGCAATTGGTTTTAACATTTTTTGGGGAGAGTGGTCGTGTGGTAATTAACAATTGGTGAGGACCCTTTTTTGGGCCAAGTGGTCAAGTGGTCAAGTGGTAATTCACTATTGAACAGTGCTGGGTTCGAATCCTGCAGGAGACTCAGCCAGAAAAAGTACAAGAATCTGTACAATTGAAGGTAGTATTATCCAACATGTAATAGTGTTAGATTTTTCACTATCTAAATGTCATTTCTAAGAGGTAATTATTGTTGGTAATTGATTAGAAGTGTTTGAAAAAAATCAGGCCTGTACCTCTTGCTTTCAATTTGCTTACAATTGGTAAATTGTCATTTATAATCATGTTTGACTGCTCATGCAAAATTGGGTTTCTCTTGTTGCTAAATATAGCAAATGGATAGAAGAATGCCTTACTCAGTTTGACAAAAAGTCAGAGTTTGATCATTGATGGTTACAGGATAAAATATACAATAATGAAGAACATGTACATCAATGTTGTTTGTCCTCTGTTTTGTTATATCATGTTTTTCAGATAAACAGTGTAAGTCCCACATGAACCGAACCTTATATTAGTAAGACTGTTCCACAGGCCATGAACTACAGGTCATTGAATATTGGGCAACACTGGCAACAAAGTTTATCATAATAGGATAAAATGTATTATTATACCTCTATTAAATTTGTAAGAATGCCATTGGTCAGTTCACATCACGTGATCGAAAAATATATTTGTACACTGACCCAGCTGCCAGTGATGAGGTCAATTTTGTGACAGAAATTTCTGTCACTGACCTGAGATATTGACTCGTCATGTGATTTGTGTCACGTGACTGTTTGTTTTGACATTTGTTGTCAAGGATGCATGGCGTCATCTGATCGGTTTGCTGATTTTGTAATTTGATATTTTCGATGAACCAGTATGGCTATGTGTGTATTGCAACAGTTAAAATGTTAAATAAAAAAGAATCTGAAGAAAAAATAATGTCGGTATAATAAAACATTTAATTACTCATGGTGAGGTCATTATGTGAAATACAAGGACTCTCAGACCCGACTCCCTCGGCGGTCTGACCTGACCTCCTTGGGAGTCAGGTCTCGAGTCCTTGTATTTCACATAATGACCTCACCATGAGTTATTAAGTGTATATTATTTCAGTAAAAACACCCAACAAGACTGGTTGAATAACACCTTCTATATTGTGGGAGTTACGGAGTATATGCTCACTCCTTCATCAGGTGGAATGGGGGTTTTCAATGCTTTGTAAAGGATTTGATCATAATGTTTACAGGATTGAAATATTTGAGCCAGAATATGAACTATCGTGACACTAAAATTTCAATAATGCACTGAAAATTTTATTGTAATATTTGCATGATTGAAAGAACTTCATAACATTAGAACCAACAAAATGTGACCCCAAATTTCACAATATTGGTGATAAATGGTGATGAATTCAGGGTAATGTATGTCTCTTGCAGACAGAACAGAATTTACAAAAATATGTGTTGTACTCATGTTAAGGAGTTGAGCTGGTTTAATATATATGTAATATAATATTTAATATATGAATGACCTCAAGTTTCTATGAATGACAGAAAACTTCCATTTACAATTTAATTAATAAAGAGGGGTTTATCAAATTTGCACCACAATATCCGCAAAATGTGACCCCTTTATATATGACCCTTGGTACTATCAGTTCAGATATAGGGCTGCACGACCCCTAAATCAACATCAATCTCTGTTAAACTGCACATACATTTATACCAAGTGTCACTAAATGGAACACGTCTGCGATATCAAAAGTTTGCAAAAAAAGGCACATTGGTATGATGTCACTTTGAAACCTGCCTACTATCAAGACTCACCGCTCACCGGTAGTGAACATAACTCAGTTGTCAACGCTGAGTGCACGAGTGCATATAGGCTGCGAGTTTCACTTATGCACAAAGGTCAATGGTCACTGAATGACCTTACCTATCGTGAAGGCATTGACATGCCAATGACCTTTCGTTCTGTATAAGGTATTATTTGCTGTGTATATCTCTTATTCAGCCACTTCCCAGGATTTCATTTCTAAATTAGACATTAAGATGGTTAACCATTCCATCATCCTTAAAATGTCCGATTGCTGTGCATTTCTGATTCAGATTAATGAAGCAACTGTGTTAATGAAATCCAAGTCCGACGTGAGATCCACAGTAAACTTTTGGGTTTATATAATAATTTTTTTAATTTTGCAAGGAGCTGTAGCACCATTTTTTGCACAAAATTTATAATTTTCAAATTTCCCATTTATAAAGATAGTTTTTATCATTTAAATTTACATTGAGTTCGTAAAACATCTTATTACACAAACCATTTATCCGTAGTGGTAATAATGGTGTTAAAGCAAAAATTGCATGGCGGCCATTACAATGTGAACACCATTTATTATTTCGAATTACAAAAACGATTGCCATGGCTTTACGAACCATGTAAACTTATTTCTAACTTGATTTGCCTAAGAGAGAAGAATGTTTCACCTTTGGTAACATTATTTTTCAAATATATTTCATCAACTTATTTGAGCAAAAAAACGTGCTATTGCCCCTTTAAGGCTACCTTAGTGACTCAAGGTTGTCAAAACAAAACATGTTCCCAGTCACCTCAATATTTTTAACCCCTATATTGAATTTAATGAAAACTATGAATAAATATTTCTTCAATTGGAGAAATGCACAGTAATGATTGAATTACTGAAAACAATGGCAATTGTCAGCAGTGGTTCACATATATTAATTAATATTAATATATATATTAACACGTGGAATATCATCCTGACAGCGTAATCTCAAAGTTACATAAAAATTGCAAAAAAACGGGGTCACGCATGACAGACAAAGCGGTTTCTATGAAAGAATCTCATCTTATAGTAATAACATCACCAGGGATCTACGAGCCCACACTTTATAGTCTGCAATACTTCCTGCATCATAGGGTGACGGTTATACTTCGAATTATCTTCTCAAATTCGAAATTCTTATGCTGCATTAAAATAATATTCACAGGCACTTTTGTTAGGATGGTAGGATCGACTTGCAACATGGCAGCAATCTTGTTTTTTCAGAGACATAATTTTGTGCACAAATGAATATTGAGGTCAAGAAAAAGTGATGTGGCATCGCGCACACATACACATATATATATAAGTGTTCAATGATTGAGATTTATTTTATAAATGCAACTTTAAAACACTCAGCAATCTCCAAAAAAAAAGTGCCATTAGCACTTTATATAGCAATACTCGTCAAAATACTTCACCCTTCCAAGGGGGTCAACTTATAGGAATCACAATTAAATCAATTAGGCTATCCATCATCAACAAGAGAAAGTATTTAAAATTTAAAATTTCTTAAACATTCCTCGTAATTGTTGTAACAAATACTCATAAAAGAACCTTATACCATTTCATATTAAATTAAACCAAAACTTAACACTGCTAAATCTACTTAAAAACTTTTCATTTTGTGAGGGGAAAATCATTTAAAATTTCTATCAGCATCTTCTAACAATTGTCCACATGCCGGGCATTTAAATGGTCATAAAAGCATATAATTTCAAATGAAAACAAAATTTGTTTTGAAAAAAATACTTAGAAACTAAATTGTGCCAAACTGACCTATAAGATTCTTCCCCTAACAATTCACTGTCTCAACACCTCCAATTAATGGAAAGAAAAAATATTTTCATACAAAAAGTTTTAAAAGAAACCTTAAAAAAACAATTGTCCAGTAACGGTCACTCATCCATAATCAAATATGTCGAGTGGTCACTCAAACTATACTACTGGAAAATGTTAACGAAAAACCTTTTTCAAAACAATCGTCAACTGATGTCACACTACCCTGAAACCATGGTCCACTACCGGTCACTCTAAAAATTCCATCACACCTCAAACAAAAATTTTTTCAACATAGTTTTAAAACAGAACCCTAAAAGTATGTCAAGTAAACTAAAAACGATGGTCCACTACCGGTCACTCTAAAAATTCCATCACACCTCAAATGTAAAAAAAAAATTCAACAGAGTTTTTAAACAGAACCCTCAAAATATGTCAAGCTGACCAAAAAACATGGTTCACCACCGGTCACTTCAAGCAGTCGCCCTAAAAATACAATCACACCTCAAATGTAAACAAACCACTTTTTTTCAAATGAGACATTTTTTTCAAAACAACCCTCGATATATGTCAAGCCAACCTACGATAGTCCACCTCTGGTCAAGTCCGAATGGTCATCATTTTAAACATAGCGTCACACCTCTCATGTAAACAAACTGTAAACATGCTTACTTGGGACGAGGCATGTTTCTTCGAGGACAGACCAAGACACTGTCCAAAACATTTACACAGCATCATCGCGGTTGCGATGCGAACCTCGCGGGCTCTCATGGCATCGTCGGTGGTGTTCGGATGAGGGATGATACTCGGTGAAGACGGGTGCATTGCCTCAATCATACTTCTAGATATACGCGGAGAGGATTCGACCTCCACTTACTCCACATTCCAACTTCAGTAAGGCCAGTGAGTGAACTGTGCTATGAATATTCATTAGGAGGACTGTCACTCTGACAAGGGGGCGGGGCCAAATATTGTGAATATTCAACGGGAGATTTGTTCTCTTGTTCTGATAAAGCGGTGGGGCAGTATAACATTTAGCTTGTGAATATTCATGGAGAATTTGGTTTCTTGCTTTGACAAAGGGGCGGGGTTAAATACTCTTGAAAACATTGAGCTTATGAATATTCATGGCAGCCTCAGGGGTGGAGCTACATACTCTCTAAATTGTTACGAGAGTTCGAAGGGGGCGTTGCCAAATATTCCAAAAACATTTAGTCATAGATCCTAGCAAGAGTACCTACCAAGTGATTAACTTTACAGAATTTTCTATGATATTATAATATACATAAGATTTAAATCCTTCTGTCTTCAAATATTGTTGTTTAAAATGTTGTTTGAAAACGTAATCCCCTACTTCCACATGAAATAATTAAACTGAATTTAATTACTTGCATATTTTTTAATATATTAAAAAGTTTAGGTAACAGAAAAGACACAATAAAGGTGAACTAAAGTGAAATGAATATTCATAATGACAATTTCATGAATATTCATGAGCACAGGTAACCGCATGATGGATCAAAACAACCTGAAAACCGAGCATTCTGATTGGTTGAAAGGTAAGTCATCAGAGGTGGGTACTAAATATGTTGTTTTACTGCCAACAGAAAATGTACAAGAGATCCATCTGCAACTTTAACGTTGTCTAGAACAACGTGTCACCATGTTTACATTTATAACGCTTATTACGCCTACCGGCAAGCTTCGTCATCTCTGACAGTTGCTAAGGGTTTCCACCATGTAGGTTTACGAGGCAAGTCCTCAACATGTACGTTTTTATCTCGTTTGTCGACACTATCATGCAATGAGATGATAAAATAATCCCCCTTCAGAGGTCAGAGTTCAAAGGGGGCAGATAAATAGTGCTAACCTTGACTCTGGTCTCAACTCTTTGATGTGGAAAAACAGAAAACTTCAGTTTAATGTTTACATGAATAAATCTCCTGAAACACTTAAATCTTATCTCTGTTAATTGAAATAAAGAAGAAAGTGAAATTTTTTAAATTCATATTATGTTTATGTCGACATGAATAATAAATATCTAGGTTTATGTTTGCCTTCCCCGTTTGTAATAAAATTGATGTTATGACTTACAGTGTTTTTGAAATGTTTGTGAAATACTACATTTACATGATGTGTACGTAGAAGAATAATTAGCTTAAATATTGTCTTAAAAATCAAATGTTTTATTTATCAAATTCTTCAAAGGTAATGTTATTCTAATTTATCATCACATATATTTTCTCTTGTTTCTTAAATATGAAACAGTGTCATGAATGATAAGAAAAATATGTGAATTTACTCATATATCTTTTTTATGTATAACTGATCCCATAGCATTAAAAAATGATTTAACAGAAATTCATCATAAACATGATACATGATCACATTTACGTAGCATTGCATTTAATGTGAACACATTAAAATGGCCACCTGATGGAAAACGAACTTGCATGGCTTAACAGAACAATGTACATTCGTTTTAGAACTCTTTTTATTGATTCCAATGTATTTGGTAACATTTATTTACCTTTTCATGAGATCACTTCATTTCAGTAAGAAAACGTGCTACAGCGCCTTTAACATATGGCACTAGTGTTAACCTTATTGTTTAGGTTGTTTTGTGCAACAAAACTTTGAATAATACCCTGATGGAGAAGGATGTGGGTGATCCCCTTGCACTAAACCCTAAAGCAACCTTATAAAGTTTTAGTGCTATAGTGTTATTAATTAAGTATTTCCGTATTGGCCCAGTTACAGGTCCGAGGCCCGTTGTATTGGCCCGAGACGATTATTTTATTAATTAACTTCTTTTCATTCTATTTGCACAACACTAGACATCTCATTTATATTGAAATAATAATTATAAACAAGATTGGTGAACAAATAGCACGGGTCAAAGTTGTGAAGCGACAACTTCGGGCTTTCACCAAATGTGCAACTGCGCATGCTCAGACTCATATTGGCCCAGTTTGTCTCGTATTGGCCCAGTTTTTCCCGTATTGACCCAGTTTCCCCGTATTGGCCCAGTTGTCGAATCATATAGTCTAGGCCGTAAATGCTGTATACATGCCATAACATTGATAGTTAATTAATAAAATATGTTATTACCCATATGGTTGAAAATAACCGAGTTAATATTTTTGATATGAGCACATGTGCACATATCACGTTTGCCTAGCAACGATTGTTTCACCGCGGCTTCCCGTATTACGTCGCCTGTGACGTCATAAAATGAGTGTTCGTGACGTCACTATAGCTTGCCGTCGCAAGGGAAGTGGGCCGTTTCCTGACTATTTTAACGCGAATCAAATGAAATAAAATGGGTAATAAAGAAATTATTACACTCGAAAGTGTGCCATATGACTTTTACGAAACTCGTGCAAATTTATGTATAACCCTCGTTCTCGCTCGGGCAATACAAAAATTCACACTCGTTTCGTAAAAGTCATATGACACACTTCCTCGGGTAATAATCTCTATTTAACATATGGTACTAAGGTTAAAAATAGCGTTAAGACTGTTTTGTACAACCAACTCCTCAATGATAATGAAGCATTGCCTCTAGACCATGTTGCATCAAGACCAGCGGTCTTCAGCAGATCATGATGTCAAGGTCTGATGTGAAACTGGTATCGACTTCATAGTATAAACGTCTTTGTTTATCATGCCATAGGAGCTATAAATCAACGAAATAAAAATTGTTTGGACTTTTTTCTGAACTGCCCACTATAAAAGACCTTGATTGGAAAAAATCTTATCCTAAATTGAGATAATTCCCTTAACCCACATGACCACATGTCCTCCCATGATAAAAGAAGATGGTTTAAGAAACATATCCCAATATAATCAGTTGATTACGCATGTTTTACGATAATGATGACACGAGGTCGCCGGTGTTTATTATCATCCTCTGAATATATACGATAAAAGAGTGACATTTCAACTTTCCAGAATGTGTGAAAATTAACTTTTTACAGAGGTGAATGAAAAAATAATTTTGAAAAGGAGTATAACATATTATTATCTTTATCCTCAATAAAGGTCATAGCTTAGATTTTTTAATGTCAATAGATTAAAAGAAAATAGACAATTGAAATTTTTGGAAAAAATGTAATGTCTAGTGAATTCATAGACAATAATATCATAGTTTTAATCATTCAATCTAAAGATTAAATAATTAAGATTTATTCACTTTAATTAATAGTTAAATAATTCTACTTTATTTTGTTTCATAACATATCATTATCTTTATCCTCAATAAAGGTCATAGCTTAGATTTTTTAATGTCAATAGATTAAAAGAAAATAGACAATTGAAATTTTTTTGAAAAAATGTAATGTCTTATAGTGAATTAATAGACAATAATATCATGGTTTTAATCATTCAATCTAAAGATCAAATAATTAAGATTTATTCACTTTAATTAATAATTAAATAATTCTACTTTATTTTGTTTCATTCAGAACAAGTAAAAGTTTCCTTGTAGTTATAAGGAAATGTACGCACAAAACGTTTTCTTACAATAATTTTTTAAATGTCACTATAATTTCATAAATGTCATGTTTTCACGCATGATAAAAGCGTCATCTTTCTTTTTAAAATTATGCTTACGTTTGTGGTATTGCGTGTATGATATCTTATAAGCCAGAAACAAATTAATTACTTGTTTTAAAGAAAAATTATATACGTAAAAGAAACCTGGTCTAGAAAACATGAAATATTGCTTGAAAGTTCTCAGGTTAGAATAATTAACAGACAAATCAATGAATCAGTCAACAAAATAGACAATTGTTTCACTTAATTTTAATTTGTGGGTAAATTTGGGGATATTTTTTAAAGAGAGGAATTATGAGATTGGGGTTCACATAGCTCATCCTGTTATGCATGGGACTTCACTCAAACATTGAATCGTTCTTTTGGATTTTCAAAAATGTATATAGGAGGGTTAGAACCAACTGACTGCCAATGGTTACAATCATGTGCATAGTTACTGAGATGGAACATTTTTTAAGCACTGCTTGTAAAAGTTTCTTAGACTGGTTTAAAATATAGAAAAAAATGTTTAAGTTTGAAGTTTAGTCTCTGAAAATTGAAAAATGTCAAATTTGGAAAATGAAAATAAAATGAATATAGCCTCCCAGTCCGTCATCAAGAACCTAGAGCAAAATATTCAATCAAAAATAATCCCAGTCTAGAAAATTATAGTAAGTCTAGATTTCTCATGAATTAAGGCATCTTTTGGGCTCTATTTGGTTTATGGTAACTATTTTGATTATTTGTAAAATACTGTTAAGAAAATAATGTATTTCTGAGACTAAATGTAAGTCTAAGGGACCTCCTTACCAAAGCTTTTATCTTAGGGTCTAGATGATATTTCCACTGTCCAGTAAAGCTTCAAGAGTAACCTCCCTTTCTATAAGCTCCGACCATATTTTCAAAACAAGTTCAGTATCACTATATGTTTACCATGTAGATAAGAAAGATGGTTGAAAAACATTTTGAGCCAAAAAGTGTTCTTTAGGGTCAATTTAAAAAGCCCAATTAAACCAAAGAATGACCGGTGCAGAAGTTAAAATAAATCCAAGGTACCATTGATCTGGTTGTCGGCCTTATTTCAAAGCTCAATACAGTAAACCTAGCAGAGTTACTCCCCTTTAGTAATAATCAGTTGACTGTACAGAGACATTTTATTTCAGGAAAATAAAGTAATAAGTGAGATCTTTGAGGGCATTTGTACATTCCATATGATGAAGGAGTGAGCATATACTCCAAAACGTCCTGTATTTTCACATTTAAGAAGTTGTTATCCAGAAAATCTTCCTGTAATAAGTGGTTTAAACAATATTTAATTCCAAATTAAGGGATTGGTAAACAGCCTGGCAGCCTTAATACCTATCTCATAAAGTAACAAGTACACGAAAAATCCTCCAAAATGATCGATCTTGATGAAATTATTATGTAAAGCACAGAACACCTAAAGGAAATGCATGTATATGCATTAACCTTAGCTCATTATAGGAGAAAGGTAAACATTGCAATGTCTTCCCTTTAATGCATTAAAACATTGATTTTCCTCGTTTCGGAGTCACGTCACCAAGCAACAGCACGCTTTCTCTTTTATCATCAAAATCCTTCACACATGGAGATTTCAGTGCTAGTTAAATAGTCCGTCTGCGACTTCTAATCAATTAGATCAGGGACAAGAGGATGCTTCAATGGTGTCATCATCTGACGAATATTTCGGTCTCTGTTTTACCGTTTTCGTCTATGATTTTATCCTCAGATATCAGAAAGAATATCAGAATTGTTCCACTTTGCCATTAATGCAAAATGCATTTGATATTGAATTAATCTGTCTGTGTCTTGTAGGTCCAACAGACAACAAGAATGCATCAAGTCAGTTTTTTAATATTCTCGATCCATATTTTCAAGTGCGAGTTTCGATGGTCGTATCTCTTACATTGGGCAACGCCTTCAATCAATGTGGTCGTTGTTCAACTATTCTGTTAGAAAAAGCGGGCACGAAAAAGAGCCCAAGTGACATCACCTTTTACAAATCTAATGATTATTTTCTTACCAATTGTAATTAAATGATATACGAATTAACGGATTTTGGCTTTCAGTCATCAAACCTTCTCCTATGCCCTCTCTCATCAAACAATGCAACTGAATGAAGGACAGTTTACGTTGATGAAGGTGAGGTGAGTTGGGGTTTAACGCTGCTTTAAAGAGTATTTCACTTATATCGCGGCTGCTAGTATTATGACAGGGAGAAAGCCCGCAATGCCATGTGGCTATGCACTGCAATGAAACCTGTGAGCATCGGCTGGAACTAGCGAACCATGGGTGGTACTATGCTGAAATTCAGTGTAGCATTGCACCCAAACCTTACTGCGTGTAGAACAGTTCTCTACTGCAGACAAAGTTGCCGTGCCCCTGGCGGGATTCGAACCCCGGACCTCTTGATCCGAAGCAGAACGCGCTAACCCCGTTATTTGAGGGGCGACTATAGAATTCTGATTAGAACTCTACTAGAATAAATCTGAAAATGATTAACATCTACCAATTCCATCCTGGCAGCACTGGACAGCGGATCAAAGACAACTATTGGTTTCTGTTGTATAACTCTATCATCCTCCATGATCCAATCTCTGGATCCATCGATCCTCCACTTGATACACTTAACAGATGTGCTAGTCTACATTGAATAACGCTGGAATGGAATATATCTTAATAATAAACCAAATTGATATTCCTAACACTTAACCTGCGAGTAACGGATTATTTGATGAACGTCTATCTTTAGCCAGTGTTCAGTCTGACACATATCATATTTCCTCTAATAAGCGCCGGGTCTCAAATAAGCGCCAGGCCTCAAATAAGCGCCGGGGGACTGGTCAAGCGTAGTTGAGAAAATAAGCGCCGGGCCTCCAATAAGCGCCGGGGGACTGGTCAAGCGTAGTTGAGAAAATAAGCGCCGGGCCTCCAATAAGCGTTGGGTCTAAACCATTAGATTAATGCACCCTTAGTTAACTCCAATGTTCTATTAAAGAAATTAACGCTTGGCCTCTTATAAGCGCTGGGGTCAAGGGGTGATGAAAAGATAAGCGCCCAGGCGCTTATTAGAGGAAATAAGGTACTTCTTGAACAAAAATGTCCTCAATAAATATTACTATCATATGTCGCTGAAAATAGGTTTTGACCAAAAACGTCCTCAATAAATATTACTATCATATGTCGATGAAAAAAGGTTTTGACCAAAATAGTCCTCAATAAATTTTACTTTCATATGTCGATGAAAACAAGTTTTGACCAAAAACGTCCTCAATAAATATTACTATCATATGTCGATGAAAAAAGGTTTTGACCAAAAAAAGTCCTCAATAAATATAACTATCATATGTCGATGAAAAAAGGTTTTGACCAAAAACGTCCTCAATAAATATAACTATCATATGTCGATGAAAAAAGGTTTTGACCCAAAAAGTCCTCAATAAATATAACTATCATATGTCGATGAAAAAAGGTTTTGACCAAAAAAGTCCTCAATTAATATAACTATCATATGTCGATGAAAAAAGGTTTTGACCAAAAACGTCCTCAATAAATATTACTATCATATGTCGATGAAAAAAGGTTTTGACCAAATCCACTAATCCATAAATTTAGGTCTAGATCAATACATCTAGATGGGAACACATTACCTTTCTCTTGTGTGGAGGGGAGTCCACATGACTGTGAGCTCGCTCCCTCCACGCCAGGAGCCGGTACTTCATCCTGGCGTATACCGACTTCTTACACATTTCACCTATTTTGATAGTTTTTCCGTAAACAGCGCCAAGTACGCTATCCAATTGGCAGAATGGTGTTGGAAGGACTAGTTTTGCTCTTGGTCAAGTTCACAGTTATCCCTTTCATACAGATTTTCTTCTAACGTACACTACTTTTGACATATTGACGTGTTTCGGCAAAGTATTGGCCCAACAGTTCCTGAGCACTTTTCCCCAATCAGTAGTTTCCTCGTTTTTTGTACATGAGGAATTGTTGTAGAACTTTTGTCTTTAGTCAAGGTCACATTCAGACAGGTGTCTCTGCTCTGCACACATCGCTTTATAACATTTAACTTATTTGCAGGTATTTCGGTAAAGTATTTACCCAACAGTTCCTGGTATTTTGTCAAATTGATATCCTGGTATTTTGTCAAATTGATATCCTGGTATTTTGTCAAATTGATATCCTGGTATTTTGTCAAATTGATATCCGGGTATTTTGTCAAATTGATATCCGGGTATATTGTCAAATTGATATCTGGTATTTTGTCAAATTGATATCTGGTATTTTGTCAAATTGATATCTGGTATTTTGTCAAATTGATATCTGGTATTTTGTCAAATTGATATCTGGTATTTTGTCAAATTGATATCTGGTATTTTGTCAAATTGATATCCTGGTATTTTGTCAAATTGATATCCTGGTATTTTGTCAAATTGATATCCTGGTATTTTGTCAAATTGATATCCTGGTATTTTGACAAATTGATATCGTCACTGTAGGATCTGCAGTAGAGAAGACTCAATCGAAAACAGAAATAAGGTAATTTTGTAGAAGAAACATTGCAGTTCAAATTATCCTTTTTCACACATTTCTCACATATTTGGAATATTTTCCGTGTAACGCCAAGCTTCCTCAGAGAGCTTCTCTATCCAATTAGTCGTATGGTCCAGGACAAACACTTTGTACAAGAGAAGCGAATCACTTGTTCCTTGGAATGGTCCCGATCTAAACAAATCAGGTTTCCACCAAACCGATAATTAGATTCATTGAAAATAGGTCGACAACTCCAATAGATTTCATTTGAGTGAAGAATTTAGCTCAGGTTGTTGATGTTACGATATGAAAAATAGGTCACAAATTGTGATATTTTTGTCCAAGGGATTTGGTTTATCAGCTATTTATTATTATTCGTTGTTAATTGGATTGAAGACATTGTAACTATCACATTTGGAACAGACTGTAGGTACTCCACTGATTGTCCAACCCGTGTACGGTTCAAAGAAGGTCACAAATCAATCTCACCAATCTAATTTATTTCCTTTGATGATTATGAAGGTGTGCCTCTGAATTCACTTGATGAAAATTGATTCTGATCCGAATCCAAACAATATATTTGATTGAAGATTTTCATCAAAAGGACACAATTTTGTCACGACTCAATGTTTCTCCCGCCAGTATCACACGTTATATCCGATTTAATCCAATAATTTGATTGAAGATTACCATCAAGGGGTGACGTGATATTGTGCAAAATAGGTCACAATAAACTTCAGTGTAAACTGGAAGCGTTTTGTCAGTTAGTAACTGTGTAAAATGAAATCATATCATGAATCCAACTCAACAACTTCCTTGAATAACTCAGATCACACAATCTCTCACAATGTAAATATTTGCAGTGCCGGTGATTTCTTACGTAGAAATCAGATTGTATATCCAAATAAATCTGACTGAAGTTGCCCCAGACTATAACAGTAATGGAAATCCCTCGTGAAATTTGTCAAAATATCCCAACCCGTTATAACAACGTCAGTAACTCACATGAACGGACAGGCGAAATAGGGGGCACTGTAATTGTACGACCAAGCACATTTCTCTGTACGAGTATAGGATCTCAGACACTGTGATTATACAAATTAACTTATGTCGCTACGAAATACGTCAACCTAATTTCGAAAAGAGCACCGCAATCAATGTCAATTTGTTTAAATACCTTCCTCAAACAAACATTTCCATTTCTTTCCCTCGATGATTGATCCACGTCTTAATCCATCATTGAACAATGGAGGCCAAAGACTGTTTGTAACTTACAGCGGAATCAGCCAAGGTATTAGCGGGAAATCAATCTCCACAAAAGAGCACAGTTATCGACAAGATAAGTGCCACTCAATATCAGACTAAACAGTTCTCGGAGAGTAATGTTTCGTGAATGTCAGCATTTTTACTGTGAAATGACAACAATGTACAAGAGAGTCCCACGTTAGTCGTTAGGAAGAATGACGTAATTTTGCTTTTGTGTCACCTAGCTCTCTCTGTACAAGTATCTAATGAATATTTTTCCTCACAAGTGGCAATATTCTAGACTGTCCACAAGAAAGTCTACAGGATAGAAATATGCACATGCAGTATCAACCAATTTCCTGTGTATACATTGGTCATTACACTTGTACTTTTAAAAAGGTCCAGCATATTATGTCTGCCCTCTGTGAAATGTCATTGCAGATCAGAATGTTCATTTCTTCAAAACAATGACCCATTCGGTACATGGTGAATTGAAACTAATATGAAGATCCACTTATTTTCAACTAAACACAAAGTCAACAGTTCAAACTATTTGAGCCTTGCCACTAATTTCTCCTGTTATCTTGATCAGAGCTTTTGAGATAAGATCCTATCCACAATCAAAGAGATCCTTTGTGGCAATTCCTCTAGGATCCTGTCCACAATCAAAATAAGAACCTATCCACAATAAACAATCAACAGATTATGTGTGCAAATTCCTAGAACTATCCACAATACACAAATTTGACAGTACAAAGTGACGCATTATTGCCACAAATATCTCCCGTAAACTTGATCTGAGCTTGTGAAATAAGTTCCGCTGTTGCAGTTTTTCTAGAAACCTATCCACGACACACAGTCCACAGTTCAAAGTGACGCAATCTCTTGTTAACTTGATCTGAGCTTAATGGTGAAATAAGATCCTGTGTCACTTCCTATAGAAATCTATCCACAGTCGACAGTTCAAATTGATGATATTTTGCCACCAATACCTCCTTGTGAAATAAGATCCTATCCACAATCAAAGAGATCCTGTGTGGCAATTCCTCTAGAAACTCATCCACAATACACACAGTCAGTACGAAGTGATGAAATAACATCCAGTCCACAATCGAGGTCAATAAATAATGTGTGGCAATTCCTCCAGAACAATCCACAATACACCATCGACAGTACAAAGTGACGCAATCGGATGACCAATTCCCATGTGTACCTACCAAGTCAGGTTTATCTTCAGTAAGTCTAATGCGATTGCTGGCAGACGGCCAACATATTGATATCTAGGGCGGCTTCTATGCCATATTTCACGGAAAGATCGTGTATTTCTTCAATCCCACAAATGCACAGACTAATAGCTGCGTTCATCACACTCCCTGATCTGTACGTAATAAATCATTCATTTTTTTAACGGGTCGGTTCAGGAATTGTCCACTTTGATCCAATTACTCACGTCTTCAAACAATCGGTGATTGAATACCCTTTAGACTCTGTGTTCGACGAGGATATTTTCTGGTTTAGATGATGGAGGAGTGGTTTGGAACTTTTCAATTTTGTCGGTGGTCTGGTGGATATATTTAGTCCTAGTAGATGGCAGCAGTGGTCTGGTTTCTCAAATATAGTTTACAAAGATTTTTTGTTGTTGAGAAATCGAACGAAAAGTTTCATAGAGAGTGAATCAACGAGAGTGCTGAAGTGTCTCTGGACAATGGAGATATTTGGGACATTGGGAGAGTTTTGAGGGTAAAACTTCTCAAACTGATACAAAGAATTTTCTATCTAGAGAATCACTTCTTTGAAAAATCCGCATTGGTGTATGGGTCATCAACATAATTTAGGAAGATGGAGTAAAGTGGTGTGTATGTATACAATGTTTAAAGTAGAAATAATACCAGAGAGTGTATCCTCATTTCGTATCCCCAAGGCTTTTCAGTGACTTCACTAATAAGTATCTTCTTTGTAAAAATGATTTTGGGAAGAATGAGAAAAGTAGTCTTTGTAATCAAATTAATTTTTTCCTCAAAATTGTTTTCAAAGCAGTTACTAAATGCCCATACTCAATTCGTATCCTCAACGACTTCACAAATAAGTATCCACTTGTTCTCCACAAGATTATATTCTTCTGAATTGTATCCTTTGAGTGGTATCCCTTCCTGAGAATTAACAAGCACTTGAATGAATTCTTCTATCTCTGTGGGAAAACAATTCTTCTAAGGCTTCAGAAATAATTATTTCCCCGCACCGTATCCACAGAAATTCCTCTCATATTGCAGTCCATTTGAACTGTTCTATGAGTTCTCTTCAGTCCCTGGGATACCATCATCTATAGTACTCCAAGAAAATCCTTGAATTGTAACAATGAAACAGTCAACCGCTTGTTAAACCAAGAAGATTGTTCTCATCTCTGCCAAGATCCAACCACACAAGAATATCTTCTATTTGCTAAGATACAAAAATATATATCCTCGTGGACAGAAGAGCATGAAATTGGTTCTAGTAACCATCACATATGCTGTTTTGAATCGGTTCCAAACACAGCCAAACCAAACTTTCTCCAGTCAACATGTGTACAGTTCCTTCACCTTGGACGCGGAATGAGGTTGCCTAGCAACCAGACTATACTGCCAAATCAGAGAACAACTAATAGAATTTTTTGTGTGAAAACTGTCCCGTGTGTATAAATCTACCGTTAATGTGGAAGTAAACATTCTTCTACCACCTGAGAGACAATAGAATTATTTTCTAACTGAATTTATTTTTTTAACTGTGTGAGGTTTCTTCGATTTAAACCTTGGATGTGGAATGATGTTTGCCTAACGACCAGAATATACATCAACTTGGACTGTCACATGAGAGAATATAATATTTCTTTGTTTGAAAACTGTCCCCCTTATAATGTTTAAAGAGGTACATTTAATATGAAATTAAACACCCTGCTTCATAGTTATTTTTAAAAATTCATTATTGGTTAAAACCTGATTTCCTAGACTAACATGCACATAGATGTACACATACACAGTTAACCGTTATATATAGGAATTATAAAGATAACGAGCAAAATCTGTGAAATCTGTGAGTAGAAAAGGGAAAAAACAAATTTTGGACATATACAAAAAGAATTATTAAAATATTACCAAGCATGTAAATATATTGCTTTTGCAAATAATAGTCAGCTGAAATTCTTTTCATTTTGGTCTTCTTTCCACACACTGTTTAGAATTATGTAAAATCTTAGATACTTAAAATGTAACTCGATGATGGAACTTGAATTATTTGTGCCAGATGCAGAAAACCTGCAATACATGTACTCGAACATAGCCATATTAAATATCACATTATATGTCACACATTTGATGTATCCATATAAAGGACAACACTTTCTTATGTACATGTAAACATCTGATGGGAAAAAAAAACATTAAATTTTTTTTTTTTAAATGATTGTAAAAAAATATCGCTATTTCTTTTATAGCAATATTAATTTACAGATATCTCATTTTTTCAATTTTAACTTCCTTTTTCTGAAAACTGTATACAACAACGTCCTTAGTTTTGCATATTCATATGGGAATCCACAACTCAGCAAAAACACAAGGGATCCAAGCATGTTTTAACACATCCCTTGACAATGTTTTGGATTTTTAAAATGAAAAGCCAGGATCTGTTCAAAATAATATTAAGTTATCTAAATGATCTACAGGATTCACAATGTATCATTTTGTCAGTATTTAGGTTACTAGACATGCAATCCAACTGAGAAATGTTAACCAAAATTTTTATAAATGGTAATAGAAAGGAATTATAACTCTTCACAATGTTTTTTTAAAATGATCTGTTCATGGAAGTTTATGAAATTTATATTAAGATATCTAAAACAATCTACAGGATTTAAGGTTTTAATTTTTTCAGGTTACTAGACAATCCAACTGAGAATTATTTTGATTTTGATAAACAATTGATTGAATCCTTTGGTACGTTACACCTGCTAGATCTGCAGCCAACAGCTAGATGATACAAGAAATCAAGGGAAGCAACTCTTGCAGCCTTGGAAAATGAATTAATGCCACTATTAAATCTAAACAAGGGCCATAAAATATTTTCTATATTCATAAACAGCCCCATAAACAACAGCACCGTGACAGTTAATACAGGGGCCCGGACTTAGAAGGATTCTCTAATCTTTGTGAGCATTTATGAGACGCTGCCATGTTTCCCTGATTGCCCTTTCCAATATATGACAGGTTAATGATTGTGTTTGTGTGTCAAAAGTCATTTTGTTGATTGTAAAGAGGTGTTGTTAGCATGACATGAAAACTCTACTGAAATTGAAAAAGGCTTGAACTTTTTTACCTTTGAAACTATTTCAGGAGAGAATATTTTTTTTAGCTTTTTGATTATTCTCTTTGATAAAGAGTTAATTCCTGATCATCGGTCTCTCAGAATAGTTTTGAAATTATTAATTTTTTTTTAATATTATATAACCATTATTAATTACATATTTTACATGTTTGAATTTCAGATAACAATCCTTACAACCAAGATGAAATATTGAAAAGATCTTACATTAAAGAAGAGATTTTTAAGGACTAGAACATTATTTTCTTCTCTTTAAAATGTTACCTCCTCAATTTAATAAAATTCCTAACTTGTGTTCAGAAGATCTTCAATATATTCATGCACATGATAGTGTAATATATGTCTGGTGAAATGTTGGATTGAAGTTTAGTCGTTAAAATAATAGAACTGGTTTTGTAAATCATGTTTTGATGGGAAAAAAACATAACAATAATGAAAATTACTTTTCAAATACATACTAATTTTTAATAAAAAACAAAATTATATGAACATCCCAATGAAAATTGTAAAGAGATATAAAAATCCAGTCACCTTAACCAGCACCCTGCTGAAGGCAGCCGAGGTGAACCGAGTCAATTTTAAAAGTATCTTAGTTTTTCAATGCTTTATCTATATTGTATACACTAGTGTGTAGTCTTCAATATCTTTAAGCACCTACAAGTTCATTTCCTCACATAACCATCCAATCAAATCATAGCTACAATTCTCTCGAGGCTTAATTTGTTCAAAGAACACAAAAATAAGATGATCCAATGAAAACAATTGATAACAGTACACTACTATTGGGTTTCCCATGATGTAATCAACTTGTTTATGGCTTAGGGTCGATGAACTCCAAGTTGACTTATTGGTGCGATATTATTTTATAACTGCCATAGGCATCTGCTTCAGGTGTCAATATCACCTTCTAATTATCACCTGTTTTACACCTTTTGACATGTTCCCTAAGGTGAGTTAACTCGTTAAAGGTAAAATTCCTGATTCTATTTTTGGTATTACAATAGATTCTTTGATGTCTGCAAATTAATTAACAAACAAATATGTTACATAAAAATGACATTTAACCAGGTGTGTTTTTAAAAATATTTGATCCGTTCTATTCATAGATGTGACATAATTACAGCTGTGTATTGCAACATAAAATTACAGCAATACAATACACTCTTTGAGCGCATAATGCAAGATATATCATATAATGATTTCTATACTTGTCTCTCATTTCAATTTGTAGATATCTTTATGCACCTACAAGTTTATTTCCTCTCCGTCACTCACATACATAACCATCCAATCAAATCACTGCTAATTCTCTTGAGGCTTAATTTTTTCAAAGAACAAAAAAATAAGATGATCCAATGAAAAAACTGAAACAATTGATAACAGTACATTATTGGGTTTTCCATGATGTTATCAACTGGCTTAGGGTCGATGAACTCCACGTGCAATTATTGGTGTGCTATTATTCTATAACTGCCATAGGCATTTGCTTCAGGTGTCAATATCACCTTCTATCACCTGTTTTACACCTTTTTACCTGTTCCCTAAGGTGAGTTAACTCGTTAAAGGTAAAGTGATTTCTACAGTTGTCTCTCATTTTAATTTTTATCAACATTTTCATACTTTTCATCCCATTATAAAAGTCTGTAAATTTAATATGCACAAACTGATGATGAGAATGCTTTTGAAAATATCATTCATATGATATTATTCTTAATCTGTCGACAACATATTTTTAAATCATCATATTATAAAAGATGTAAATTTTGTAAATATGATATTATCAAATGATGCAAAAAATGTTTTACATCTTTATTCATTGGATATTAGTCAATCTGTAACAAGTCTTTTGAAGGAGTAAATTGACTCCGAAACATGAAACATCAATTTTCTGGCTTTTTTGCGGTTAACATCGTGGGTTGATGGCGGAATGATTATAATCTGTAACAGATGTGCAGATGAAAAATCTATATTGTAGACTATAATATTGATATGACTCTCTCTATTTAACTGATGTCTGTATGTCTGATGTTTAAGATCTCGAACAAGACATACAGTTTGCAATTCAAAGACTAATAATCACATATAGTGTATCCTATTTAATCGGTCGATATTTATATCTGAAAATTAATATCTGTAATGGATCAGTGAAATATGATCAATTGACAGAGATAGAGTATCCGATTCCACTCATCACAATATTTCAGCAAACTGTTCGAGTTTATTATGGAGCTTCGTTATAAGGTTAAACGCTGCGGCGTGTGGTATATCGGAGTTCCAATGAATATGGAGGTGAGTTGAGGTAAGTTTGGGTTTAACGCCATTTTCAAGAGTATTTCACTTACATCGCGGCTGCTAGTATTATGGCAGGGAGAAAGCCTGCAGCGCCATGTGACTATGCATTGTTGTGAAACCTTTGAGCATCGGCTGGAACTGGCGAACCATGAGTGGTACTACTCTGAAATTCAGTGTAGCATTGCACTCAAACCTTACTGCGTGTAGAACAGTTCTCTAATGCAGACAAAGTTGCCGTGCTCCTGGCAGGATTGGAACCCAAAACCTCTCGATCCAAAGACGCGCTAACCACTGCGCTATCCCACCCCTCCACTGAATATAGAGAGAATCTCTACCTGGAGTCTTCTGATATTGAATAAACAAATAAACAAGTTTTAATCAACAAGTGTTGATATATTTGATATCAGAAGACACGAGGGCGATATTTGATTTAGTATCCAAAATCATTCTTCAACAGCTATCAGCAAAAGAATGAATATATCTGAAACACAAAAATTAAGCTTGTTCAGCAGTGATCTCAATAAGGTCGTGCGACATCATCATGACATGTCATTGTCATGTCTTTGACTTTGTCATGTCACAGCATTGTCAGTCATCGTCTAAGTGTCATGTCATGTCATAAATGTTGTCAAGTTAAAGCTATGTGAGGTTATAAAATGATGATGTAATAACACATTGACGATTCACTTGTAGCGATATCTAAAATGTAAACACAAACGATACCTACTGAAGAAGCAACTTTTGAATGAGGAAATGTCATTACTTTAGACCCATAATGATTAGTATGAGACTTAAAGGGGCAGTAGCACATTTATAATGATAGTTTATGTCCTTTATATTTACTTTGGAGGGTAAAACATCTTATTACACAAACGAATTATCCGTAGTGGTAATAATGGTGTTGCGTATAAAGCAAAAATTGCATTGCGGCCATTTTAATGTGAACACATTTTATTATTTCGAAATTACAAAAACGATTCCCATAGCTTTACCGAACCATGTACACTGATTTTTAACTTGATATTCTGAAGAGAAAGGGTGTTTTACTATTAGTGACATTATTTTTCAAATACATTTCATCAACTTATTTAAGCGAAAAAACATGCTACTGCCCCTTTAACAATCTATACTTGCCAAACTCCTGCATGGCCGATTTCCAGGAGGAATTAGCTCATTCACATAGAGACAAATTGGCACAGACACTAACTAAAAGGATAGCATTGTAAGAAATAACTACAATGCATGGTGGGTGGACATTTTAAGGAAATCCACGTAGTATGATCCTAAATCAGCCAAATATGCAAATCAGCTGAAGTTTAATTAATTAAAATTTTCTAAGTGACCAATTTACTGGAATCACAACTCCTAAACAAAGAAAATAGGATCTACCAAAGGTACTATATTGGCAAGTAAAATGTTTACCAAGTAAAAGCATGAAAACGGTGATCCAAAATTAGTGAACTCACACAGTTTGACATGCAAATCAGCTGAAGTTGCCATTCCTGTAACTAAAAATTTAAGTGCAGAATTAATTCAAATTTTCAGAGTGACAAATTTACTGGAATCACAACTCCTAAACAAAGAAAATAGGATCTACCAGAGGTACTATATTGGCAAGTAAAATGTTTACCAAGTAAAAGCATGAAAATGTTGATGCAAAATTAGTTAACTCACACACCTCTTTGACATGTAAAAAACAACCTTGCTTTATCCTTAATAAGTCCAGTATTCCTCTAGTAATCAATGAAAATCCAATAAAATGTTGCAAAGTTAGTTAATTCACACACCTCAACATGCAAAAAAACAACCTTGCTCTATCCCGAATAGGTCCAGTATTCCACTAGTAATCAACGAGAGTCCAGTAATTCATCCATTCTGCTGCTCCGCGAGTAAATCACTAATAATTCATCAAGTGTTTTTAACCAACACTTCAACATGAATCATTATAATCCTGAAGAACCTTCTTACACAATTCATCAAACTCATCGTCCAAAAGGGTATAACAGTCAATGAATGTTCAGAACAACAACATCCATATTCAACTGACAAGCAGCCCAATCATGCCTCGTCTTGACCAACCACAACACGTTCGGGTCAGAGCCGCACGTGGCGATAATGTAAACAAGGTCACGCTACTATAGACAGCGTGACCTGGGTTACTCCCCTTGGGTTATCAGAGGTGGCTGTCCTCAGTTTGCTAGACTGTCTCACAGGCCCTGAAGTACTTTGTCAACTTCAACTCACCCTTCTATTGCCTATTGACTAGTCTTTCTCACGTTCTCTTGAATCATTATTCCCATTTATATTACTCACTCACTAGTCTTGCTCCAGTAGGTCATTATACATGACTGAAAATTTAAATGCCCTAAGTTAGTCTAGAGTAGGTCTTAATTACCCATATCTCAGGGCTCTTTTGCAATATTTATTAAAATGGTAATTTTTTAAGAATAAATGATACTTAAATAAAATGGTAATTTTTTATGAATAAATAATATTTTTCAGGGATTAAGTGTCAAACTATTCTCTCATCAGAGGGAATGTTGTTTTTGTTATGACAATCACTAATAATACACCAGGCCCCTTTAAACAGAGAGATTTCGAGGACTAAAAGTAAGACTACATGGACCTCAAATGGAGAACTCATCTAGATTTCCTAAAGATAACAAATCTGAATCTACCAAGGCTCCTTTCCCCTAGACATGCTGGGCAACTTTGGAGGCATGTAGCAGGGGGGAGGTTAATGACATACGGCATGTCTAAGTCAATACAAACAGGTTAAACATAGCAGGGCTTAACTTTGTATATCCACTTTGCCCTGGGGGTTTCTCTTCCAGTAACAGAGCTTTTGTCGATATCTGTATTAATCCAGTCTCCTATAGTTGTTTACACAGCATCTCTACATCACAGAATATCTCTTATTTACACACAAGGTTGACGAACTTTGCTAAACTGGCAGATATATCAATAAAATAATATCAGAAACCCACTACGAGAGGAGGCAGCCATCTTTTGGTGAATTTGTCTTTGGGCAAAGGAAAGAATTTTGCTTTTCAAAAGACAATAATTATTTTAAAATTTTATGATCAAATTAAGTTCAAGAAAAATGAATAATTAGCAGTGAAGAAGCAGTGGAATTTGTCTCAATAAAACCCTCCTTAAAAGTGTATACTAATTATCACCCCTGCTCAATTTAGCCAAATATGTATAATGGTACATCAATTACGGTACTCTGTCACCTATAAGGGTCAACGATCTCCATATATATCCATCCACAGCGCCGTTAAAGGGGCAGTAGCAGGTTTTTTGCAAATTTTATTTTGTCAAATTTCCCATTTATAATGATAGTATATGTCATTTATATTTACTTTAGTGGGTAAAACATCTTATTACACAAACATTACATTATTTTTCAAATTCATTTCATCGACTTATTTGAGCGAAAAAATGTGCTACTGCCCCTTTAAGGTATCCACTGACAAGAACTGCACCATCAGGTATAGGGTTAAAATGCATCCATTCTCTGTCACCGAAGTTTTTAAGTATTTATACATGGTCTCAATATTATACCACAACCACAGCCTCCAGGTTGGGGATTACAGGGGCTTAACCCTCGGCATGAGGGATTACTAAGAGATTTCAACTTCTCGGGGACACACATGCCTTTAGCACCCAGGGGATTAACTTACTCTGTGGAGCTCATGGGTAGGATTCACCCATATTGCTTATCAATCTCTTTTCATCTTTGTCAATATTATTTCGAAAACCAACAACTTAGAGCTGATTCTACTCTTGATATCATAGGTGAGCATGAGGTGAGCATGAGGTGAGCATGAGGTGAGCATGAGGTGAGGTGGGTTGAGGTGAGGTGATTTTGGATTTTAAGCTGCTTTCAAGAGTTACATTATTATATATATATGATCAAGAATATTATTGCGATCAATAGAGATGAGCTTTTAGCTGCTGTTCTATGTACCTTGTAAGAAGCTTATAATTATCTCCATCAAAGTCAACATGATATTTGAGAAGTAAATGGTCAGGACTAGATTCACCTGCCGTTGTGATCATAAATACTCAGTAAAGTCATACCTTTATCCAGGTCTTAACTCATTTTATGTTAGGGCTCACCCATATTGCTTATCTCTCATTATCAATGTCAACAACTGTTAACTTCTCTCTCGTCAACAACACATTATGAAACGACACGAATCAACAACAATTTACCACTTGTTTGATGGATTATAGGACTACAACATGATCCATGATTTTTTAACCTTTTTTTAAACATGATCCAGGATTTTTTAACCTTTTTTTAAACATGATCTATGATTTTTTAACCTTTTTTAAAACATGATCCATGATTTTTTAACCTTTTTTAAAACATGATCCATGATTTTTTAACCTTTTTTTAAACATGATCCATGATTTTTTAACCTTTTTAAAAAACAGACTCCTTGTACTTTGTACAAAAACGTCGCAAAGATGAATATTAAATGCCATGTTGAGTGTATCATCTTCACAGTTAGAGGTCCGAGTTTGGCTCCCAATGGAATTCAGCAAGAAAAACACATTCAGAATCGGACAAAATGCAACATCGTCACTACAAAGTATTTAGATCTGATTAGATTAAAATATTGTCACTGCAAGATATTCAGGATTGTGTATAATGAAACATTGTCACTACAAAGTATTTTAACAAAAAAGGTGAGGTGAGTTGGGGTTTAATGCCACTTTCAAGAGTATTTTACTTGTATCACAACTGCTGGTGTTACTGCAGTGAGAAAGCCCGCAAAGTCATGGTGGCTATGCATTGTGGTGAAACCTGTGAGCACAAGCTGGAAAATGTGAACCATAGGTGGTACTAGGCTGAAAATAAGTGTAGCATTGCACCCAAACCTTACTGCATTTAGAACAGTACTCTACAGCAGACAAAGTTGCTGAGATTCTGTCGGGATTCAAACCCTGCATGGACCTCTTGATATGAAGCCGAACGTACAAAGTATTCAGATCTAGGTACAATGTAAGATTGCAGCAACCAAGTATTCAGATCTAGGTACAATGTAAGATTGCCACAACCAAGTATTCAGATCTAGGTACAATGTAAGATTGCCACAACCAAGTATTCAGATCTAGGTACAATGTAACAAAAGCAACCATGATACAGGCTGTCTGATGTATCACACACTTGTGGCAGGATGAGATGAAAGTGTTCTTACTGGCTTTGGCTTGTGGGATATCCCTTTAGCTCAACTGGTAGAGTGCAGAACTGTCACCCAGAGGTCCCGGGTTCGATTCCCACTGGAGGTTATCTCATAATCACTTCTGTTACACACTGATACAATATATAATTCAAACCTCAACACGATAATATCAGCTAAAATACTATGAGCCAGGGCCTATATTTTCGAAGCTCTCTTAGTGCAAGTCAGGGTTAATGAATGACACTTAAGACTATCTTAGCACTAAGAGAGCTTCGAAAATATGAGTCCTGACCATTTCTGCGTCGCTTGGTTACAGGATTCATAACCCACACTCCTAGCATCAGCTTGTACATGTGGAATGATTTACAGCAAAGGGCTACTTATTGATGCTAATCTCCTCATATCTATGTAAAATCCTCATTTTGTAAACAATATCCTCCCTTATATAAACACCAGCTTACAGATTAGCCTGCAGATCCTATCATGTTTTACATTAATAAGTCAATATCCTCCCCTAACACATAACACCTATCATACTTCAGTGTAAATATCACAATCCATGTACATGACTGACCCTCTTACCTTGACATTTAGAACCGCCAACCACCAAATTCAGTTCATACCAGAGTGATAATCTGACCCCTGACCTTTAATATAACCCCGTTGTGATACCCCCCTCCTGATAGACTGACCTACGAAAACTTTCCCAATGTGCAGAAAAAAACCGCTACATTAATCTTGAAAATGGCAACCTAAATATGTCACCACAACTCAGAAACAGTGAAAAGTGCAATCAAAATTGGGATAAATCTAAGAGCTCATACTAGTCGCGGATCGCGGTGCGGGGTCAAAAACTTTTGCATGCAAATTTGATGAAGCTCAAACGTGTTCTTCTTGTTGGAGATTTAACAAGCGCTTTCCAGCGGAGCTCAAAGCTGACCTTGACCCTTCCTCCCTTAACAATTTTTGGATCACCCACTGCATAGCTCTATTCCAGACTGATTGTCAGTCTAGATGCTTGACACCTTTCTCTGCTCACAGCAGTGAGGGGGTTAAACCACCCACAAGTCACAGATATCTTGAACAATCTGAGATCTTCATCTTCATTCAATTCATTACTATTTCTTGCTTCCCTGGTTATGGCCAGCCTGGGGACACCACTTGTTGATACTGTTATAACATCAATGTATCTGTCAAATTCTACTTCATGCCGACATTCATAAAGAAATATCCATAATTTGATTTTCCTAACTGGACAAGCCTCAAGACCATGAAATTTCCTAGAAATTGCTATTTCCCGGTCTAATGGTTTCTGTTTTGTAATGTACACATCCTTGGTGGTGGTGGGAAGAAAAAGATTGGTACAATTCAAGTGATATTTATTAATTTCATGGTATAATTCCAAAACAATTATCTTTGCACAATTCGTGAGAGGATGAAATTCACTCAAAATTTCACCATATTTTATTTGGAAATTATTTTGTTGAAGGTGATTCAAAAGCTTGGTTGTCATTCATTATAATTTGTATAATATATTTTTTACACTTTCGTTTGTTTCACATGTTTAGCCATTGACAATGTAACACATTCAACATTACTTTGCTGAAATAAATTAAAGTCAAGATATTTTAGCACTGTAAGAATACAAAAATAATTTTCCTGTAAATCACTATAGATACACAAATCAGAAAGTGTTTAAAATAGCTGTCTGCCCCTCAGCCAATTGCTGTTAAGTTTCAGATGTACTTCTACATCAGACCAAGGCAGCTGGAAGGGGGTAGTTTCAAAGGTTGTCAGCATGTATTTCTGACTTGTGGGATCTTTTAATAAACTAAGTGTTTATACGTTGAAGTGGTGTACAATTTTGAGAATGGCTGGTTGCCTTATCAAACAACTGGTGCCAGAAAATACTCAATGTTATTCCAAACACTGATACATCAGATACATTATCTTAATACATGCCGCTTTAAGAGTATTTCATTTATATCGCAGCTGCTAGTGTTATGACAGGGAGAAAGCCTGCAACGTCATGTGGCTATGCATTGCGGTGAAACCTACGAGCATCGACTGAAACTAGCGAACCATGGGTCGTATTACACTGGAATTCAGTGTAGCATTGCACCCAAACCTTACTGCGTGTAGAACAGGTCTCTACTGCAGAGAAAGTTGACGTGCCCCTGGCAGGATTCGAACCCCGGACCTCTTGATCCGAAGCTGAACGCGCTAACCACTGTGCTATCCCACCTCCCCTGTATGTAAGTGATAGTCTGCAGTGAGTATGTATGTTAGAAGCAGTTAGGTAAACTAGCTAACATTTCGTCTCTGAAATGAGAATTTTATAAAACATTTCAAATGTGTAAAATGATAAGAAGACTAAAGGAAGCTACTGAGATCTCAGGATAATCTTACTTTACTAGTCTGTCTAATCTTTATGATAATTTCAACCAAAGTCATGTTTGAAAACGGTACAAGAATCAATCTTTACCAAAGCGTCGGTATTGAGAAAATGAAGAAGTTGATCATCCATAAAAATCTTGTCTTAATTCTCCTAATAATTAAATCAAATCTATACATTAAGAGCCATTTCCAATATTTAACAAAAAAGTAATTTTGAGTTAAAATTTCATATAAATTCAAAAGTTTCAGAGACTCAGTGGCAGTCTGTGTATATTTGTGAAGGGTATAGGCTCAAACTCTCATTGAGATCACTGAACTGTGGAAAGGTTCCACTCGAATGCTTCAAAATAACAACGAAGCCTTTGCACAAATTGAAAACAGGATGTCATTACCCTGAAATTTCATTGTCAATAATGAAAATAAAGAGTACACCTGCCTTAACATGTTTTACAAAAATTAAATATTGATAACGAAAGAAAATACAAAACTAACAAAATCAATTATCACAATTCAGAGAAAATGTTAAAATAAAATTAGTTCATGAACAGGTAGTATGGCAAGGCTGCTCATTATGACCTTACCTTTTCATTACAATTTTGATTTTTCTTGTAAAATATGACATGAGAACTTATTGTGTTAGTGATTGTATAGTTACCACTAGAGCCAATTTCCTTGATTACGAATTAGAAAAATCAATAGAAAAATTCACTCCAGAACAAGCATGTAAGTATGAATTTATTTCACGATATCCCCAAATACGTCATTTGAAATGAATGGCCCCCTTATATATCACTTGACACTGACGTCAAAACATTTTAGCCGTCTTGTTGTAAATTTTATTTTGTTAACTCTTGTACTGCCAACGTAAGATGTATGTTTCATTGTTACATAACATTCATAATCACTCAAATGAAATGGTTACTATAATAGTGTTAATATGTAAGAACAGCCTAGCTATTATGTAAGCGGTAGAATCATAAGATAAATAATTAATTACCAGTTTGCTATTCTTCTCAGTTAATTGACTTTCTAATTAGCAAAATCATTAGCAAACTCATTTCAGAACAAAGGCATAAATATGTATTTCTCAGGACATGTCATAAATAATCATTAATCATCTCACGCATCGCTTGTTGTCACTTATGTCAGGCAACAATGCTGTCATACATCATCCACTGCCACTCAAAGGAAATAATTGTTAGCTGGGTGAGATATAACATCTGATATTCATAGACATGTTATTACACACGTGGTACTCCATATCAATAACATCGCGTGTCCTATAGCTTTATGCTCTGATAAGCCTCAAAATGATGTAATTGTTAGGCAGAGAAGAGGCTTTATTGCTTTTGTTCAGTGAAATGCCGGAAACAACTATTGATGCTATGGCTTGGACAAATATTTGGGTACTCGAGTCAAGTCACACCAATTTATTTTTATTTTCGGATATATTTTTAAGAATAAGGAAATCGGAATTAAATAACATTTGCAAGAAATTATCCGGCTCAAACAGGACTTTTGTATCTGCAAGCGACATATAATCGAGTACTCGAATCTGTGGATACCAATTTATTTTCTATTTTCAGATACATATCTTTAAGAATTATGTCATCAATTAAATAACATTTCTAAGAAATGATCCTGCTCCAAAATATGGTATTTGTATCCGCAAGTATCCTACAATACCCGGATGGAAGGAAAAAGCGAAGTTAATATTGCATAATATTCATATTGCTAAATGAAAATACAGCTAAGAGATAATATAGGTCTGTCACTATAACACCCTTTGTGTACTGCGATGCTGACAAACATAATGGGCATATATATAGGTTAACATCTATTGACAATCACTCGATCTCTCAAGATTTCTATAAAAGTCACTGTCAGATTCTATTTGAATATTCTGGGACTCTTTTATTCAGTTTACTGATACATGTCTGTTCTTGGTTCCATTTTGCCTCAATGCTGAGCTATGTGTGATGCTTAATAATTTTCAGTTCATGATTCAATTTCAAAATACTCTAAAACAATTTGAACAAACTTTGAATAAATTTTAGAGTATATCATTCACATTAACAAATAGTATGCCAGTGACCATCGACTGACAATCTGTATATCTACATGATCATAAAATGTACAATTTCTCTATCATGTAAAACGTTATCAGAAAAAACATATACTGTATTTCCTCTAATAGGGGCCCGGGTCCTTATTAACATGTAAGGGCTCTTACCCCCACCCTGCCCCCCCACCCGCGGCTGCCATTAGAAGCCCGGCTCCTATTTGAGGCCCGGCCCCTATTAGAGGAAATACGGTAACAACGATTACAAACAATATGACATAGGTTAAACCTGCCCACCTCCCGACTAGAGCCTTTTGAGAAAACAGCTCATGGTATTTTCTAAATTTATGATCATGAAATATCAAAGGAAAATACCCCCCATTGGATAAAGTGGTGATGACACGAGTGAGTGAGTGAGTGAGTTGAGGTTTAACGCCGCTTTCAAGAGTATTTCACTTATACGCGGCTGCTAGTATTATGGCAGGGAGAAAGCCCGCAACGCCATGTGGCTATGCACTGCGGTGAAACCTGCGAGCATCGGCTGGAACTAGCGAACCATGGGTGGTACTACGCTGAAATTCAGTGTAGCATTGCACCCAAACCTTACTGCGTGTAGAACAGTTCTCTACTGCAGACAAAGTTGCCGTGCCCCTGGCGGGATTCGAACCCCGGACCTCTTGATCCGAAGCCGAACGCGCTAACCACTGCGCTATCCCGCCCCCCCGTGATGACACGACATGAGGTTTAACTCACAATAGGATCATCTCACACTATGCACTTTTAATTTCAAGAAAATCCTTCTTTAAAATCTTTATCTGTATCTCTGAGCTTGGATATTTTGTGGATTACAGAAAAAGACCTGTATCATTTACAGTGACAATTCTACAAGTCCCATAGAGCATGCACGCACATTCTAAGTGAGAATTTTTTAATTGCCACTAGCTGACACGCAACTGTACAACATGAAGTCGTGGAACTACTCGTACCCAGAACAGAACTAATAACAGAGCGTGTGAATTAAGCTTCGCTTCTAAGAATATTTAGTTCACGTAAGGTTATTAACTTGAAATGTTGTTTTTACAGAACACTATGACAGAGATTGTCAGGACAGAGATTGTCACGAATAATTAAGTTGATTAACGCCAAATAGATCTCAGGCTTGATAGGTCATGTCACGCATGTAACGAAATCTGATAAATATGAATAAAAAAAATTAAAGTCAGTTTTGTCTAAAAGATGAAAGTTATTATTTATGTCTGTTTTATGGAATTCTATTTCAAACTATTCTATTGAGTACAAATCTACCAATTTTTGGATTATGAATTTTTTTTATTGAAACAGCAAAAGGGAGAGGTTGAATATGTTAAATGTTTGACAAGCTTATTTAACCTTGGTTCATTGGTTAACTTTGAAACGTTCGGCAACTCATTTGGCTGGCAGCAGTGCCATGGTTAAAGGAAGCCTGTGTCAATTGGTGTTTCCGTAAAATTGTCTGTTGAGTAGAGTCTCTTAATCTGATAACTTCCTTCAATTTAAATCTAACTTTATCTCAATAAAATTACGCGGAAAATCATCAAAATATTTTACAATAAAGTTTGATAATTTGTATTTGTGTTCATTCTTCTGTACCTGTAAAATGTTCAATATATATAACAATGAGTATAAATTATTAATGCTAATTCATAATTTGAATATTTAGTATCTATAATACAGGCATTGCCGTGAGTTTTGTTTAGTGCCACTTGGGCAATATTGTAGCCATTAATTAGGGACGTTAAATTCAATTTAAACTGATTTAAAAAAGCTGAATAAAACGAATTTGAATATTCATTAATGTAGGTTGTTAATTAACACTATATACTTCTAGAATTGATGATACAGTTTACTGACCAAAATTTTAATTCATCATCAATATGATTTAATCTCTGACTTAAAATTATTCTTAAATTTAATTTAACAACACAGGAATTGTATTAAAACCTTACTGCATGTAGAACAGTTCTCTACAAGAGACAAAGTTACCAAGCCCCTGGCGGGATCGGAACCACAGACATCTTGATCGGAAGCCAAACACACTAACCACTGTGCTGTCCTGCCCCCTGTTTCGTATTTGGTAGTTCAGCATGTAGATGGTTAAACGATAAATGTCCAGCCAAAGGTGAAGAAACAGTGAGAACCTTGTAGATGAGGTGAGGTGAGTTAGGGTTTAACGCCGCTTTCAAGAGTATTTCACTTATATCGCGGTTGCTAGTATTATGACAGGGAGAAAGCCTGCAAAGCTATGTGATTATGTATTGCGGTGAAACCTTCGAGCAACGGCTGGATACTAGCGAACCATGGGTGGTACTACGCTGAAATTCAGTGTAACATTGCATCCAAACCTCAATGTGTGTAGAACAGTTCTCTACTGCAGACAAAGTTGTGCCCCTAGCGGGATTTGAACCCCGACCCTCTTGGTCCAAAGCCGAACGCGCTAACCACAGGGCTATCCCGCCCCAGAGAACCTTGTAGGAAATGTACCAACTACTTCCTGTGAAGCAAAAGAAGCTTGAGATCGATGACCTACAGTTTGATCAACCCTTCATCAACACGATTCACTACTTTCAAATCAAATATACTCAAGGTAAATAAATAGGGACCAGAATCTCCCATTACCCGGGTTTATTTGTCTGATACCCAGATTAGCACAGCTTTGGTGCTGGGCGACTTCGATTCTTGGACATCTTGTGCACATCTATTAATTGGCACCCATGGTACTGCAACACAGGAACTCGATGTGGGGGAAAAAAACCTACACCCGGTTGATTCCCACATTTGTAAATTCCATGGAAACCGCCAAAATGAAAAATTCCAGAAAGTTGAAAACCCCATTGATTTGTCAACATATCAAGTTATTCCCTTATTTAACAAGTTATTATTCCTGTAAATTGGCCTTGACTTTTACACTGATTAATTCAGCAGAGTAAGTGTTAATGCAGCAAAGAGGTGAGGTGAGTTAGGGTTTAAAGGCGCTGTAGCACGTTTTTCCGCTCAAATAAGTCGATGAAATGTATTTAAAAAATAATGTAAACAATAGGAAAACACCCTTCTCTCTTCGGAAAATCAAGTTACAAATGAGTGTACATGGTTCCGCAAAGCCATGGGAATTGTTTTTTTTCATTCGAAATAATAAATTGTGTTCACAATAAAATGGCCGCCATGCAATTTTTGCTTTATACGCATTACCGTTATTACCACTACGGATAATTGGTTTGTGTAATAAGATGTTTTACCCTCTAAAGTAAATATAAATGACATAAACTATCATTATAAATGAGAAATTTGAAAAAATAAAATTTGCAAAAAACGTGCTACAGCGCCTTTAACGCTGCTTTCAAGAGTATTTTACTTATATCGCGGCTGCTGGTATTATGGCAGTTGAAGCAAATAGTATGAAAAAATCTAACATGTGCAATTGTTCAATCGTTTTGAATTTTTAAACTGCCATTTATTTGATTTCATGACAGAAGATCTCTAAGATAATTGCTGCTACACATGGCTCAGATTCTTAATCGAAATTAAAGAGTAATAAAATGTTACTGTTGCTTCATTAAATATAGAAATTAGATCTGATAGTATGCATAATAAACTGTTCCCTTTGAAATCAATAATGTGAAATGAAAATTCATTAGTGTATTCTTGGATGAAGTTAAGAATTTAATGAATTAAGGATAAAATCAAATACATAATTGTATACAAAATATTTTCCTGACAATGACCTTAAAGAAATGTTTTAAAGTGCCATGTTGGTTGTCTCTATATTCCTTCCTGGTATGAATGGTGGTAGATCATTTTAAAATTCTTGGAGGATTTTACAGATTTGAGCTTTCTTTCAAGAGTATTTACATATAACACGTCAGCCAGTTTAAGTGCACTGAAAGAGCTTAGCAGTAACACCTTTGTTCCAATGTTCGTAGTAAAAGCTTACAGTAACAGCTTGATACTCTTTGATCGAAAGTCGTAAAGTTCGACATGATAGTTGATATATCCCTCAATGACGTCTGCTTTGTCCCTAACCCTAAATAACGACTGCTTTAATTATCTTCCCTAAATAATGACCGCTTTCATCCTTAAATAATGCCCCTCCCTAAATAATTGCACCTACACCTTACTGTGTGTAGAACAGTTCTCTACTGCAGACAAAGTTGCCGTGCCCCTGGCGGGATTTGAACCTCGAACCTCTTCATTAAAGCTGAACACACTAACCACTGCGCATTCCCGCCCCCTGGGTAAAATCAAAAAGCCAGTTACTGATTAAGTCAGAAGTTTGGCATTTTATCTGAAGTTGAAAATATTCATCCAAGTAGTATTTATAAATTTCAAGGTTAATCAGCACGTGAAGTGTTAAAATTTTCCATGTTGAATTTATTGGACATAGTTCACGTCAAAAAGTTCCAGTATCTAACCAATTGAGACTGACAGGGTACAAGTAATTTGATCGACAAGACGTCCTTCGCCATCAATGGATATAAACAACATTCACTTGGTTTAGGTAACATGACACGCTGTGTTATATGATGGAAATACAAACAAACCAACATGCTCGTAAATAATTCTTGTCAACCCAATATCCTTCCCCTCTACTGCTCGTAAATAGTTCTTGTCTTATTTGAACAGCCCAATATCCCTCCTCTATCGCTGTCCTCTCAGTTCAAGAACGTTCAACCCTTTTCTTAGGTGTTCAGAAATAACTGAACTTCAAATGACTTTGACGTAAACATTCGACAGGTTGCAACTTCTATATTTATATTATCACTAAATAGTCAGTTTAATTTAAACATATTTTATTCAATGAAAAAAGAAATTAGAAACAAGTTATCCAACTTTGGTAACTTTCTCCCATGTATTTACAAAATGATAGAATAATAACAACAATATAATACAAAAATGGTAGAAAGATATTCATAGAGAAAAGAAACGTTTACTATTTGTTCTAAATTGCTGAAATGCTTTAAAAAGTGCCTGGCTTTTCGAATAAACTTACATATACATGTAATTTTAAAATGTTAAACATGTTCTTTTCTGTGAACATCATATAAACATCATTTAAACATGAAGTGAAACACATTTTATCATTTAATAACCACATTCACATGTTGAATCTGACTTGATGCCAATATTAAATAAATCATAATTAAGCTCGTTTACATGATATCGTACATTCACTTTCAGGATACCTGTGGAAAAGTAGGACGGGGCCATAAAGAGCCAGTTCACTGATGGACCTAGCTGTTACATATATTGGTCTCTTGGTTTAGTGCATATTAATCTTAACAACAAAGGATTTTAATATTTTGCATCTTAATAAATCAATCTGGAAATAAAGCAATCAAAGTTTGAGCATATCAAAAGTTTGTTTGTTTCCTTTCCACAATAAGTTTATTAAATCTCGTACGACACGACTCCCAATTTCCGTTTTCTTTTTATAGTAGAGTCTCATTTCATCTTTTCCTTATAAAAAACAGAATTCACAAGGAATTATTCTTCTAGTACGGAGAAATTAAATTTTCTCGGCATAAAATGTTGAAAATGTATCTCGAGACCTTCCCATTGCTCGTTTATATACAGATCTCGATTCATGAAAGATATCTTGTTATTTCAGACTGCGTGTTGGTTTATTACCATAATATCTGACAGTCCTCGGTATAAAAAACTTCATTACACAGAACGTGTTCTCAAACTGTTTTCAGAAATACAACGTTGCTGAGGAATTGGTCTGATCCAAGCTCATATTGTTTTCTCCTCGTAAACAATTCGCACGAAACTACTTGAAACCAGGTTTAGATGTCTTCGCAAATTGAAAACATCAATAACTTATTTGAACACTCAATTACAAGTGGAGATAGGATTGTAGGATTTCTGTTCTTTGGATTATTGAAATGCTGCTCACAGATTATTAAAATCCTCTGCCGTATGTTCAAATCAAAAACATCAATATTTTTCTTCAGACATTCAATTTCAAGTTGAATTGATTGAAATTTTTTTTATGAAACTATTAGATTCAAAGAAATGACTTAAATTCATTTGCCAAATATCAAGCAAAAGAAGTTGGATTGGGAGTTTGAGGATATATCCAAATGACGATGTTTTCACAATTAATTATGTGTCATTTAAAATCGTAGGAAATGGTCTTATTTCTAGTAAATTAGGTTTTAGGTCTCCTAGGAACCTAAAGCACATCACCAAAGAGTCATCTTATTTTGGTGTAATTTTTTAAATCTTGAATAATTTAAGATCTTTCCAAAGAGGCTTCTATTTTAAATGAAAATAAGCACAAGGAATATTAAACTAAATATTTTTCTCATTTTCCAATCAAAGGGTCTAACATTTCTTAATTCAAAGTAAGAAAGAATTGAAGTTATAAAAACTTATTCAAAGTGTTAAAGTTACATACATATCTTCTTTAAGTGACATTTTAAAACCAGGAATGAAAAGAATGAAGAGATATATTTGGATAACAATTTACTTTTCCATATGGAACGTTTCAACACAAGAATTTACGTCAAAACGTCACAAATCATGAATAAAGAAGTTGTTATACATTTTCATTCTCTACATAAATAACATTTCAGGAACAATTCAACACAATTGAAAGCTCTTTCTCAATCAGACAGTGAAAAGAATACAGATGTTAAATGTTCTGAAAGTGTCTAAAGAGACGCTGAACGCACATTAAACGCAAGTGGTGCAGTTGGTTTTACATCTCTTGAATCAGCAACCATCTGTAATGGCCCTTTGAGCATCTCTTCACTGGAATCAGTTTGCAAATTACAGATAAAAGCACTAAGGTATCGTAGTTCACTCAAGAAATAACTCTTTGGCTTCCGTGGTAAACAAGGAATGCAAATGGACGCCTCAAGAAAACCAGATCAAACAATGGTTAATGTAAACTTGTGGCGGAAACATGGAAAGTGAAGGAATAAAAATTTGTTGGATTTGATCATGCAGTACGTTCATTTACTTAATTTTGATCATACATTCATTAAAATGTTTGACCAAAATTGAGAAAGTGAACAAATAGGAAATGTTTGCAGAAGTTCATAGATGATTTGGAACACGCAAATGGAAGGAATTGTCACTAGAAATCATTATTGAATGTTTCAGGAAATGTTTACAGAAGTTTCTCACCAAATACGATCAACTGGAGCATACAAATGCAAATGGCTGCCACTGGACATCATTAGCGAACATTTCAGGAAATGCTAACAGAACTTTCCCACCTCATGTCAAGAAATCACAGAGAACATGCAAGATGTCCATTACTTTACTTCACAGAAACCTCATCAAACATTTGCGTAAACTTGGACAGTAACAAGCAAGTCAGAACATCAGGAAATAAGGAAATGTGGAATGGTTCACAGGAGTAAAGATCATCAAGTGGAATGTCAATGATTATTTCGAGAATGTCTATCAAATAATAATTTAGGGCAAAGGTTTGAAAAATGAAGTAATCAGAAAGTGTTTAAAGAAGTTTCTAACCTCCAGTGAATGAGAAATGCAAACGTCGCCCTCCAGATATCCTTAAACACTTAATAATGTAAATGTGTAATGGAAACTCGGAAAGTGAAGACATATTGACAGAAGCTTCTCATCCCGATCAACCTTCTGCTCTGTGATCAGAGAACTTGCTCCTGGACATAATCGTCTTTACTTTCGTTTCTTCTACTTCTTGAGCAATTCATTGATTTTGTACGTTTTCTAAAAGGGCCATTTCTCGTCACGCAAAGTAGATATTTCACACTGGATATGCGGAATCTTTGACATGGACAAACAGTGCAACTCACTACAACCAATTGACTTTCTGTTAGGAGTCACTTTATGTAAAAGGTTGTTTTTCGTAAGTTCACAGATATTGGTATTCTTTCATGTATATCTCCGGTAGGAAAAATTTAACATCAATCAAAGGGAATATGTTATGAGAAAATCAAAAGTGGCCTTGTGGTCTCCATAGATTAAAATTTAGTTTCTGAAATATAATTTTTAGCCAAAATTCTAAATTTGAAAAAAACTGTTAAAAAGGAAAATGATACCTTCATTTTAAGAAAGCAGAGCTCTGCAGTCTTCTCATAGAATTGCCAAAGTTTCTATGTAATTTCAGGGTCTGTATGAAAGACTAGTCTTCATTGACTTTGGAGAAGATATAGAAATTAAAATCAGAGCTGAGGAAACCCAATGAAAATTTTTTTAAACTTTTGAAAACTTAATGCATCTAAGGAGTAAATGCTTGTAATCAAAATTTATTTACCATATTTTCCCGCTCTTTATGATCATGGCAATTGTCAGTCTTCATAATGCATGCTTATTCTTATTTGTTCATGGTATCTGAGAAAGTACATTTATGACAAGAGCTCAGAAAGTGATGAAGTTCCGCCATTGTTTTCTCCAAAGGATCAAAGTTTGCAATGTATATGGCTTATGCTGAACATTATAGAGAAAGTGGATTTGTGATGGAAAATGGAAAAGTGACTTTACAGCAGACTTATCAGCATACCAGAAATCAAAATAGTACCTAAGGTAATATCAAACGTTTGTGACTCAACCTTTGGGAATAATATGGAGAAAATGTTAATGAATGCTCTTAATGGAAATGACCTTTTCCTTTTGGCCATCTTCAATCACGACAATAGGGATTCCAAATCATGCATGTAGTATTCTCCTTAGCAACATCTTCAAGTCATTTGTGACTCTGTGACCTTACCCCTAGCCCAATTTAAAGCGGCAGTAGCATGTTTTTTGCAAAATTTATTTTTTCAAATTTCCCATTTATGATGATAGTTTATGTCATTTAAATTAACTTTAGAGGGTAAAAGATCTTATTACACAAACCAATTATCTGTAGTGGTAAAAACTATGTTGCATATTAAGCAAAAATTGCATGGCGGCCATTTTATTGTGAACACAATTTATTATTTTGTATTACAAAAACGATTCCCATGGCTTTACCGAAACATGTACACTCATTTCAAACTTTATTTTCCGAAGAGAGAAGGATGTTTAACTATTGGTGAAATTATTTTTCAAATACATTTCATCGACTTATTTGAGTGAAAAAACGTGCTACTGCCCCTTTAAAGATCAGAACATGTAATTGCAAATGGCCACTGACTGAATTCTTATCAAGCACTCCATAAGGAGAATTCAGAAATTGGAGAAAAGCAGGAAATGTTGACAGATGTCACAGAATGCTCTGACACCATTAGGCCATTTTCTCATGGCCATCTTCCATTATGAGGAAATGTTGACAAAACACTCTTACACCATTTGACCATTTTCTCATGGCCATTCTTCGATTGTCAGAATAGTGAACATTGACAGATGTAGCTCACATGTAGGAACGTTACGATGCACCGGTGCATCGCCTTGGTTCAGTTCACGATACGATACACGATACAGTAAAATAAATCACGATCGATAAATTTTTTAGTGTTTCTTGATCCAATAAAAAAATAAAACTTTCAATCATTATCTATTTCAGAAACTCAGTTCTTGAAATTGATAGAGTTCTGACTTTTTGCGACGAAATCTGCAAGCGTCGGCTGGAACTAGCGAACCATGGGTGGTACTACGCTGAATTTAGTGTGGCATTGCAATCAAACCTTACTGCATGTAGAACAGTTCTCTACTGCAGACAAAATTGCCGTGCCCCTGGTGTCACAGGACATAAAGAAATCATTAAGGCGATTAAAGTTTATATCTTAATCAATAGGAAGAGAGCATGCAAACATTCTTCAGCGCAATAGAACCTGCACTTCATACATTTAAAGATAGAAAAGTGTTTTGTTGTAAAATGTGCATTAAAAAATTATTTTTTTTCAACCAATTTGAGCCCATGAAATGTAGTCATCAGTGAAAAAAGGGTTGTCTGGATACAAATGACATCATATCGTAATTTGACTTCCCAAATTGCCACATGTTCGAATTACTGTTTTGCCAACACAGAAATTCTGGCAGATATAATTTTGAATGGCATTTTGAATTTGTGCTGTCAGATGATCCAAAGTGGTCGAACTTTTAGAGGCGTCAAAATTATGGAAGAATTACGATATTCAGATGAACAGCTGACTGAAGGCTTGCATGGTGTAAGAGACACGGAACTGCCAATCTAAAGCTTTGATTTAAAGAAAGACATATTGAAATGACAAACACACTACATATGATTACATATAGATGGTAATGTTGTTTTTTCTCTCACAAAATCGTCACATTCTTACATGCAATCATTGCCAGTGAAAGCCAGACTAACAAAAACACAATTGCTTTTGGTTAACATTTTTGAGAAGAAAAAAAATGTTTAAAAAAGTAACAACTTCATTGCTACCTTGAGACATACCATGAAGCTTCTTTCAAGTTTTAAAAGTTTAAACACATTGAAGTTTTTATTTTTTATCTGAATTAAAGGACATTTCATCCCTTTTTTGTGAAATTTTGTTGCAGAAAGTTTTCTCAAATATGAATATAAAAAATCAAAGATTAAAAGATATTTTTCCCTAAAAGCAATTTGAAACTTTTGAACTATATAATACAAAAAAATTATCTTTATATTCCAAAAACAATTTCAATTGTTTCTTTAGCAGTAAACTTCCTCGTGAAGAAAAGATAAATTTTATATATTTTTTAACAAGAATTTTTTTTGTTTTACTTTTATGCCTAAAACCATTCCATTACTTCTAAAGTGCACTTAATGCACAACACAATATTATCGAATAATCACTTTTTGTTTTAACCATATCACTTTGTCTTTAAAAATAATTCCAGAACTTTCTAAACGTATACACATGCCCACATAAAATATTGTCGGATAATCATTTTCTAATTTTTGCACAGTCAGCAGTTCCTTTCTTTCTATAATTATAAAGGTTTGCATTTGCAAGTTTTAGAGGAAATTAGTAGCTCATTTTTATCATCTGTTTAGATTAGAATTTCCGTCGAAAAACTCACCAATGACATTCCTCTGAACTCGATTAAATTATATACGATAGCAAAATGAGGATAAAATTTCATTAAAACTGAAGTCCAACATGTGTTGCTTAACATACATTGATTAACATACATTGATAAATACATAAAAAGATAATAAAAAGATTTTTATGAAATCGGAGATAAAATAAAATCTCAGAAAGAGATAAGGGTTTAATAACATTCCCACAATTAAAAAACAATAAACAGTAAGACTGTATTGCAGTCCCTTGAACCGTTATTTCTTCTTGATTTCAACCCTCTACGCAAACATCATCAACCTATGTGCTAGTTAAAATTCATAGAGACAATCTGCTTTCAAATATTTAACATAAAATTACAGTTTTTTTACCTGATTTAATAAAGATGGGAATGAACTGTAAGTAAATATAAAGGTTGAAGTTTTTCAGAAGGCAGTAGTCAGTCGTCCAGACTCTTGTATTAGATACAAGCCTTGGCAAGTCTATCATATATTCTATTAGTTCTTCTTTTGGTCTGATGGGACTGGAATCAAACCCAGTCTTGATGGGAGGCGAGCGATACCCTACCCACTTAGCTAGACTAACATATACTCCCTGAAGAAACAATTTCCCGCAGAAATTTTACTCTTTGAGGTGAGGAGAGTTGGGGTTTAACATCGCTTTCAAGAGTATTTCACTTATATCGCGGCTGCTAGTATTGTGGCAGGGAGAAAGCATGCAACGCCACGTGGCTATGAATTGCGGTGAAACCTGTGAGCATTGGCTGGAACTAGCGAACCATGGGTGGTACTACGCTGAAATTCAGTGTAGCATTGCACCCAAACCTTACTGCGTGTAGAACAGTTCTCTACTGCAGACAAGTTGCCGTGCCCCTGGCGGGATTCGAACCCCGGACCTTTACTCTTTGATACTTGATATGAAGTAAAAGAAAGAAGTTTTCTGTACAATCCCTAGTTTAAGAGCTGATGCAACTAGACTGGCTTACGACTCCATTGGTTATTTTTGCTCTAGGGTCTGGATGACTTTTATCACTTTTGCTATTCTGCCCAGCCTACATTGATTTAAGAAGAAAATATTTATTGTTGCATTTTTATGTTATTCCAAATATAGTAAAAAAAATTGTTATCAACCCAAAATTTTGAAACGTGTTTGAACACTGCATAAATATCTTTACCTTGCATTTGAAAAGAGAAAAAACTATTTTGTCATATTAATATTATATCTTGTTATATCACATACATTTTGTCATTGAAAACAACTTAATGTCTGCACCGATGAGGTGTTTTTTGTACCAATAGGCCCGTGGCCTTACAGTATTGCAAATAAAAAATGACATTAGTTTTATTGACACCTATTCTTTATGAATATTTTTCTCAGGCATCTCTCAAACAATAAAGGAATTTTCTGAAATGCAAGTCTAGAATTACAGTGAAATTACACTTAAGTTTTATTGATACATTAGTTCTTTTTCATATTTCCCTTGGGCTCTCTCAAACATCAACATGATTACGTGTTTTTCTTATTTCCCTCGGGACAAAGTGACATCCAAATTGATATTTGTTTTTTCATCTTTTTGGTTTGGCATGAACGTTTAAATGTGATAACTTTCGTTTATATTACAATCCTATATAAATTTGTGTTTCTTCCTTATTAGCAGAAGCAACACACACATAAACCAGTATCATATATCAGAAACGTTACAGAGTGATCGATATCATAATTCATAAGGTGATATACGACTTCATTTAAATAATACATAGAATTCTACCTTTTAATATATTAGTCTTACACTCTGAAAAAAGTAATAAATTGAAAAATATCACAATTTTAAATATTTAAAAGGAGATTGTTAGATATGGAATTTTCAGAGAGGTTTGTTTTCAATGATGTTTTTCAACATATTCAGAGTCTAAATGTTATACTACTTCCATCTGTACAACAGTGTTGTAAATAAGAGCCATTGACTCTGTAGCTCATCAGATATATCATAGACCATCAAGACTAAACTAGTCATATCAAATACTATATATAAACATCTCGAAATATTCAAATTCAACTGATTTTAAGCCGGTGGCAGTCACAATATTTCATCTACAAATATTCAATATTGAATATTCAACATTACTAATATTTAATTGAGAATATGTATTTACACATATATACCCCTACAAAAAAAAATCCCTTGAAGACATATTACTGCACCATTGCCACAAGGAAAATTTTACCATCGCCACAACCCATCCGCATAAATTATAAAATGAGTTGCGGATATGGTTTGGTAATATATCCAAAGGGATCCCCACCCTATCCAATAAAGCCATAAACCATCCACAGGTAGTCCATATGCGGATATGGTTTGGTAATATATCCAAAAGGATCCCCACCCTATCCAATAAAGCCATAAAACCATCCACAACTAGCCCAGAATGGAGCTGCGGATATGGTGTGGTAATATATCCATAGGGATCCCCACCCTATCCAATTCAGCCATAAAACCATCCACAGGTTGTCCATATGCGATCCCCACCCTATCCAATAAAGCCATAAAACCATCCACAACTAGCCCGGAATGGAGCTGCGGATATGGTGTGGTAATATATCCATAGGGATCCCCACCCTATCCAATACAGCCATAAAACCATCCACAGGTTGTCCATATGCGATCCCCACCCTATCCAATAAAGCCATAAAACCATCCACAACTAGCCCAGAATGGAGCTGCGGATATGGTGTGGTAATATATCCATAGGGATCCCCACCCTATCCAATTCAGCCATAAAACCATCCACAGGTTGTCCATATGCGATCCCCACCCTATCCAATAGAGCCATAAAACCATCCACAACTAGCCCGGAATGGAGCTGCGGATATGGTGTGGTAATATATCCATAGGGATCCCCACCCTATCCAATTCAGCCATAAAACCATCCACAGGTTGTCCATATGCGATCCCCACCCTATCCAATAGAGCCATAAAACCATCCACAAGTAGTCCAGACCCGCATTTGCATATATTTGCATAAAACCGTCCACAGGCACTCCGGTAATTTAATGCTTTAGATATACAATATATATACATCAAAACAAAAAACAAAAAACATAGTACACTTCACGATTTTTAATAGTACAAAATAAATACTATAATATTAACCCTTACGTTGCGTATATATATTTTACCATTTTTAGCCCCTGTGGCGGAATTTACAGGCTCGCAGCTCGCAGCAGTAGTTTGAGCTTAGGCACTAACTAGCTCTGCTGGCGGAATTTACAGGCGGCGATTCCGGTACCGTTTTTACAAAAGATACCGCATCTACATGGCGAATACGGCCTATATACGGGCGTTGAATACAAATTCAAGTCGCGGCACCCGTACACAAATGGTTGCTTCATACCCGCATCTTTGAATTATTTTTTTACGATTTTTCTTTACTTTTCTATTACTTTGTAAAGATTGTCTTTAATTCGGGCCTTATAACATCATGAATTTGGAGCGCGCTACTGAAATTGTTTTATGGACTTGAAGACCAGATGTTTGTCTTTACAATGATATAAAAAATATTAGAATGCGACCTATGGTTATAATTCTATTGTCATCTAAAGTTTGTCTTTATTTCCAGCTTCATGAAATCAAAACTCCTGAGCGCGCATATTGCGAAATTTATATGTGCTTGTAGATAGTTTATTCCTCTTTACAATGACGTAAAAATTATTAGAATACGACTTATGGTTCAGAAAATATAACCAACCAAAGGAGAGTGACGCTACCCCGACAGTACCACGTGAATGGTCCCGACGCGCACCAAGTTACTGGCACTGCTTGGTCCCCCCGGGACTGTGCTAATTACAGTACCGTTACCTCCTCGAGACCTCCTCGAGACCTCCTCGAGGGTGCCAGAGCCGAGCGCGCGTGGAACTAATGGGTACTAATGAGCACAGCATACACTAATCACCGCGGCGAACGCAATACATGTTGCGCGGTGTAAAGTTTGTCTTTATTTCCAGCTTTATAAAATCGTAAATTATTTCGCGTGCATGCGAAACACGTATGTACTTGAAGACAATTTATTCCTCTTTACAATGATATAAAAATTATTGGAATACGTCAAACGGTTCGCAATATATGAAGAGCGTAAGGAAGGCACCCCCAGTACTTAGAAAATTCATTTTTGAAAAACTAACTTTTTGCGACATCTGGCGCATCATTTGCCGCATGTTTATTTTTCGCTGCGCATATACATATGATACATGGAATTGAAGACAATTTATTGCTCTTTACGATGATGTAAAAAGAAAAAAAATGCGCAACTTCGTTCGGAAGCTATAGCGGGCCAAATGAAGGTACCCTCGGTACTTTGAGGCAACTTTTTGACTATCGCGCATATCGGGGCACGTGCCGCAACTTTAGTTTTTCGTGCGCATGTATAAATTTTATATTGAATCAAAGCCGAATCTTTCCTCTTTACCCCATGTAAGTTTTATGAAAATCGGCCACCCGGTTCAGCATTTATGGGTGTTTTTTTATGATGCGGTTCTGGCTGAACTTCCAATGAAAGCTCGCATTCACTTTCTCTGTCTCTTTGATAAAATAAAGAATATTTTATTTGCAATGACATGTATTACAATGAAATTACAATGCATTTATGTACAAATATACACAATATTTACCTGCGGTTGTGCGCAGAACAGCTTTAGGGACCTAACAAGGTATGTATATAATGTGTATATACTAGTCCACACTTCGGCTCTCTTTACTTTCAATTTTCTTCTTCTTCATTCCCTTCTTCATTTCTTTCTTTTTCCGTGGCAGTGATGTAAGCCCTGGAATAGTCAGTGGCGGTGTGGTACAGTTTGAAGCATGGTGCGGCGCACAGAGAAACATTACAATCTGTACATTCATAAGAAGACTCTCTGCCTACTCGTTTTTTCTTCCTTGCTGGCCCATTGCCTTCTTCAATCTGTTTTGCGAGGACGGCGCGTTTTGCCTTAGAGCATACCACACACATCCTTGTGACGTTTTTCTTCCTTCCGACAGGCTCAATCTTCGTCGGAAAGTGACGTCCATGAAGACGAGTGACACTCTCGTCGCTCGTGCTCGGCCGACCACGGGGACGTCTGCAAAGTGATGGAACTTGTTCCTTGTCCGCAAATGTTACTATATGTTGCGCCAAAGCCTTCCTGTATTCCCGACTTGTTTTTAGAGGTTTATCTTTGCTGTATTCTTTATAAACGATGTAAGAGTTCAACATGGCAATGTTGAGAACGTGAAACCAAACCCGTTTCCACCACTTCAGGGTCTTCACTCGGAACGGCGTGTACGACAACATCTGGTCGGCCCGATCAACACCTCCCATGTACTTGTTGTACGTTGTTACAATGCGCGGCTTGAGAACTGGTTCCCCTGTTGCCCGGTTCTTCTTCCCTGTTTGTTCAAGTTGTGTATCTTCAACAGTAGACATGAGAAGCACTGATTTTCTATCTTCGTAGCGAAGAACGAGTAGGCCATGGTTGTGAGAAACTGTCATGTCCCCTTGCTTGGCTTTCTTTTTAGGTTTCTTGACTGAATCAGGAAGTCCCTTTCGATTGGCTCTCAACGTCCCCGTGGCACCTATTCCCCGCTCCCACAAATTTATGTACAGATTTGTGGACGAATAGTAGTTGTCCATAAAGATGTGATGCCCCTGTCCAACGTAGTCCTTCACCAAGTCCATGACTACATCATAAGTTTTGCCACCTTCAGAAACCGGTTCATTCGTTTTTCCAGTGTAGAGTTTGAACTTGCAAACGTATCCGTTGTGCGAGTCACACAACATGAAAGCCTTTATCCCATACTTCTTAGGCTTGTCGGGAAGATAAACTTTGAAAGATAAGTTACCTTTCCAGGGCACCATGCCCTCGTCGACTGAAATGTTTTGATGCGGTTTATACACTCTTGAAAAACGGTGAACTATCCGGTTATACAAGTGTCCCAGTTTATTTATTGGTGAAAAGCACGGGGTGTTACGGCCCTGCATCCTCCTGTTGTCAGCCAAGTGTAGGTAGGTTATAAGAAGCCAAAACCTGTCTCGGGGCATGCACTTGGCGAAGAAAGGCGTTGAGGTAACATCACTTGTTGACCAGTAATCAGCAAAGTTTCTCTGCACAACCAATGACATGGCAATTGTCATGGCTACAAATACCTTCATCTCTTCTGCATTAGTGTCTTGCCACTGTTGCATTCTTGAACGGGGTCTTAGAATTTTGTCCTCCATTGCTTGTTTGAAATATCTATTGGTTTCCGTTGCCATATCCTCATAGTCATCATTATGTATAAACAAATTGAAAAAGTCAATAGGTTCAGGGTTCTCAGGAAGTTCTATGAACTGGCGCAACCCAGTTTGACCAGTGAAAGGCAAGTTTACACGTGGCCGCGGACCATCCACCCACTCATCAAACGTCTGTGAATTATCATGATTATATTGTGGTATTTCAGCAAACTCCTCCTCAAAACCACTAAAGTCTTCTTCGGTGGAATTACCGGCGGCTAGAATCTTTCTGGCAATCTCTGTCTCTATATCACTCAGAGCATCTGTGTCACCATGTTCACTATCTATTACAGTGTCCCGATCATATGCATCATCACTGTCTAAACCACTGCTACCATCACTGTCAGTTGACTCCATATCAGAGGCTTCATCAGCATGGATCTCGTTGATGAAGTCGTCGTCGCTTGTAACGGCTTCAAAGCTGCGTGTCCTAGTATGCAACGTCCTAGGCCGTCGCAGGGCCTTGCGTCCACGTCCGCGCAGCATTCTGCTTCAACCTGTAAATGATTGAAAATGCGTTAGATGTATGCAACATATAACATGTGATTAGAGACAATAAACATACAGAGATAATGAATGTGAGCTTCATGGACGTTCATTTGCCAGTTTCAGAACCTCCCGGCGCATCTAGGACGACTGCGCCGCAAGCGCCGACGGCGCCGACGGCTTCTGACATCGCGCCGATTTTTCCGACGCATATGTCAAACGGACCATTTTCTGATTTCCTCGGCGACGTGTAGCACCCGGCGCGAGGCCCGGAAAATAAACTACTATGTCAGGGAAGCTCGGGTTGTCAGTTGCCGAATGACTTCTCTTTTCGAGAAGCAGAGCATCCAAGGAGCGGTCTCTCGAGGCGGAGCCCGGACCCATGGGAGCATACTCCCATGCTCTCCGGGAATTCCCGTCCCCGTCTTCCGCGGCGGACCCCGGATTCAATCGCGGGACAGGTTTCCCATGTTCTCTTTTGAGAACGAGAGACTCCGAGGAACAATCCTATGGGACGAACCCCGGATTCTATTGGGAATGGGTTCCCATGCCCTCTCGACATATATAGCAGAAACCTTCATACCTCGGAATGACACGAACCTTTATTTCAAAGTAGAAACAAAAAAATAATTTGCACAAAAAGTTTGGGGGGTGGCGACCAAAAGCGGGGGGGTCCGCGCACCCCCCGGTAGATATTTATACTTGTGGGTCGGTCCCGAAGATGACGGACCACGCCCATGTTCATGGGAATTTTTTCTCATTATGTCATGGCGAATCCCGTCGGAAATTCCCCTGCTCACGAAAAAACTAATACCTAAAAAAGTAATTGTGATACAAAAGAACTTTGGTAATAAAAGTGGTGAGGAATCAAATTCTCCATCTGCTCAGTTCAGTCCGCTACACATATAAATAATTCTTCAAATCTTATTGAATGAAACGTCTTTTATTCAATAATGTAAAAGATAAAATAATAAATTCAATTCAAATGGTTTGGAAAGGTGCGCCCTCGCATTTGAATTTTAGAAATAAAAACCTTTCGCAAATGGCATCAGTAACAAAAATGTTCACGCATTTTTAGAAACTCCGAAAAGTGAAATATTTTCCTGAGAAAATATTCCCACGAAAAGGCTTTTCCCCGAGCGGCGGGTCCCGTACTCAAATATATTTTCACTTTTATGTTATATTTTTTTTTCCAAAACTGGAAACAAAATTCCGTCATGACAGTTGTTCATCGTTTATAAAGCTCTATATTTGCGTATCAAAAGAACAGTATTTTAGTTATATATTATCATACTTCTTCACTTATGCGTACATCAATATTGCGGCTCTTCGCGCATGCATAGTTCTTCCCAAAAACATGCGCATTATATCTGGAATTAAAGACAATGTTTTTCTCTTTACAATGATGTAAAAATTATAAAAATCGGACTTGCGGTTCAAAAGTTATGAAGTGCGAAAATTATACCTTTTGGCGCTGCGCTTTGCGCATGCAGAGTTCTTCCCGAAAACATGCGCATTATACATGGAATTGAAGACAATGTTTTTCTCTTTACAATGATGTAAAAATTATAAAAATCGGACTTGCGGTTCACAAGTTATAAAGCCCGTAATGATGGTATATGCTAAGAGCGCCACTTATTCAAAGCCGAATATCACCTTCTGCGCGACACCTGGCGCATCAAAAGTTATTGCCGAAAATACACGTATTTTATATGGAATTGAAGACAATTCTTTTATCTATATACTGATAAAAAAATTATGAAAATATCCCAAGTAGTTTCTTAGAAATAGAGCGCCGAGGCATGTTGGGGTAAATGCGCCACATGTATCAAAATTCAAAAGTGCGAAAGTCGGCTATCTCTGTGCGATTGCTGTATTTTCAGTTATGTTAGCGCAATTGCGATTTTTATATGGGAATAAAGGCCATTCTTTCCTCTTTATTTTGGTATAAAAAAAATGAAAACAACCAATTGGTTCATATGATACGAAGTGCGAGAGAAAGGTAGCTTATCGCAATATCTTCCCGTAATTAGAAGCTATCTGCCCATGTGGCGAGATGCGAGACAGATAAGCATAGGCTATCTGCCCATGTGGCGGGATGCGAGACAGATAAGCCTGTACGGGCCTATCTCACCCCGGGGCAGTGCAGACACTTAGGTGCTAATTAGCCGCCGGGCAGTGTAGCCATCGGAGCGAAGCAGGACAAAATTGGCCTTTTGTAAAGCTAATTATCGATGCGTTACGGGTCAACAATGCACACGCAAATTGGTGTGAATTTTGCTGGACGTTCTGACCAGACACTGAAGAAAGTTTTATTCTCATTGCGGGCTGCGAGGCATAAATACAGCCATTCTCATGCAGCGAGTCGCGGAAACAATCGACTCGGGACCCGGTATGGAGGCTAGCCCAGTACATAGACAGGCGTGAATTCTTCTAAGTAAGCGATCCGGGATCCGTACTGGAGTACCTACGAATCGCTTATAGCCCGCCCGGATTATTCCGTCGCCCGCATGTTAAGGGTTAATGTTCATCTTGAGATCTTGCGTGCTCTACAAATATATACATATAAATATCCTTGAAAGGAATTCAACATTCAACTGTGTTCAGGAACACTTCGTTTTGAGATTCAGCAACTTCTTCATGATCTTGGAATCTCCAGGTCACTTTCGAGGGCCATGGGGATCACAGTGAGCGCGCTGAGCACCTGAAAAGTAGAATAGTAAGAATATAGATACCATGGTACAAACAGGCAAGTTACAAATCACATGATATGAAAAGACTTTTTGATATATATAGACCATAACCATTGGCACATTCATGTCCCATTACATAAAGGACATTCATACCCACACGACTCTTGCAAAATATAAAGAAAGCAAAAGAGATATTATATCTTTGGAAATACCTAATTTCCGGAATGCCTTCCTCAGGCTGCATATCTTCTTGGACAGGTGGTCGGTGTATTGAGAATAACAGGTGCAACACCCAGACGGCAAACACTGGAAACAAAGAACAGTATTAGTATTTTCAATAAATTAGTCATGATTGCATATAGTAAAATGATTTTAATGTTTTCAAACTCTTCAAATTGTTATTCAAATTCATATGATATGACAATATATATATATATATATATATATATAGAAAACAAATGAACTCAGCTTGGAGTAGTGTAACTGTTCCTTTAAATTTAAATGTTTAATTTAAATGCTTAATATGAAATGACAATATACATTATGTTAAATTCGCACCTTCAATGGCTTGAAGCACAGTTTTCACTGTGCTGCCGTCTTGAACCCTAGAACTTGACTTGACTTGAGTATCTAAACCAACATAAACATTTGTAAGTTCTGGTTCAAACTATAACGAATATTTATAATATAATCAAATAAATTAGTAAAATAATGAATTATTACAAAATGTGAAAATACAAATTTTATTTTCATGATTAATGACTGATAGCAAAAGTTGTATGTAAAATATAATCAGTCTGACTGGATGCATATTAAGGTTGTAATTTGTAATCTGCAATAAATTAACTAACCATGACCGTTAGTGTCCATTAAAGTAATCAATCAGCTTGATTGGGTGCATATTCAGAAAAAGATTATCAATTAAAGAAGCTAATTGTAAATTTCAATGCCAAACCCACCTTCAACAGACCTTGAATAAACATCGTCTGAGAGTTGTGTCCACAAGGTTAGTGTATTTTCTGTCCGGTTCAGCCGACACTGAAATCAATATTGACATTTTAATGAATAAGATACAAACTATTTGCTGAAAATAAAAAGATTTTGAAAAGTATAATCCAAAATAAATCTTATTAACTGATAAACATATACTGAACAAAAATAGTCATGAATAATAATATCTTTATAAGTTGAGTAACTAGTGAAATATTATTCTTGATAATCATAAAACATCAAATATCCCTTACTAAACAGATTACAAATAATCAAAATCAATTTAATATTTAATATTATATAATTAATATTTAACATGTAAATACTTTTGAAGAGTATAATGACAATAAATGTGTTTATGATAAAAATAAGAATACAGGGTATTTTAACCAACAAACAATTGTTTGGAATTCTTTATAAAACAACAAAATTAAGATTTGTAAGTCAAACAAATATAATTGATTAAATTGGTAAAATAAATATGGATTAAACATTTTTTAAAATACAAATGCATTTTTGACTATTAATGACTCACAGCAAATTTATCTGTAAAATGTTATATTAGCAATCAGCCAGTCTAGATACATTTCGAGAACATCAATTAAGGAAAACAAATGTCTTGATTAATTGTTATTTAACAATTTGTTTGTTTAAACAACAATATGCAAGCATCTCAAGTCTTACCTTGAGAGGTTACATCATTTCCTGCCTGAGAGTAGGTTACATCATTTCCTGTCTTTCCCCAGACCACCTGTCTGTCATGGCTGAGTGCACAATCACCTGTGTTAAGAAGAGTGACATGTTTATATAGACTGGTTTTTAAAATAAATTTAACATATATTCCTAATTCAAATCATAATCTGATACAAATTAAAGCAATATATTGCATATAAATATCACAGATACCTTTGTACACATGCCATGAGACATGAGTGCCTTTTTACAAATGAAGCCAATCTTATGTCAGAAAATGTTACTCAGTCTGTTCATGGAAATGGGTGAATGAAATTAGATTGATACATTTGGAATGCAGTGAAAATAAGTACTTGCCTTGGATTAATCAACTGAGAAATCTTGTACTTCTTGGCCTTGTGAACTGTAAAGGTTGGGGAGCTTCCTTCTTCTTGTTAAGAATAGCCACTATGGAGAAAACTACTGCAGCAAGACTAAGGAGGCTTCTGATTGGCTAAAATTGGTTGATCTGATCATAATGGCAAAATACTTCTTTATATATTGGTTGTGACAGTTTGTAATATATAAAGGATTTGAATTGACTATGAAGAATATTTGTTTTATCTATCAATTGTAAAACACAAGCAAATGAAAAGCACTAAATACTGAGAATGCTTCTGATTGGCTAAAATTTATTTATTTGATAATAGTGGCAATTATTTGGTTAAATATGACAGTTTGTGATATTTAAGGGATTTGATCATGAAATATTATGAAAAGGTTTGTTTCTATCAATTTATTAAACTAAAAAATGAAAAGGACTCATGAAGTTTAATTTGGTATTTTATTTCCTTCATTACATGAAATTTGTGCCAACTGTGTCAATTGTTGATTAAATCAATGAAAGAATAAATGTAAACTAGATATCAAAGTCTTGACTGTGAAGTACAAGCCAGCAAGTTTACATGAAATACATAATAATACAATTATAAATAAACATTTTGACCAAATGATTTGTTTTAGAACATCTCAGAGCTAATATGTGAGTAAAATGTATTTTTCATTTGGTATCAATAATCCATTGTGATAAACTGTGATAAATACTTAGGTTATTAATTAGATATACCTTCACAGCCAGTTTACAACTTGAAACAACATTCAATCAAATACACAGCGCCCCTCCACATCACTGCTCAGTTCTTAAACATTCAAATTGGTTAATCTAATGAAATGTATACAGTAATTAAGCTACTTGTTAAGCAATCCATTAGGTGTTTTTAAAATGTATATTTGGTGTCATTCCTGTAATCTGACCATTGGACAGTTATCAATTAATTAAGCTCCACCCATTTCAAGTCTGATGACCAATAGTTTTGCACTTGTTTGTTGTTGCAATTTCTCAGAGGTATACACATTTTAGTGATTGTAAATATGTAAAGACTGCACTTGTTTTATACAACTTTGTCAAGTATTTCAATTGATTGTAATTTAAGGTCAGAGAAAATTAAAATTAAACTTAAATTATTTTTATTTTTATTTCTTTCTGATATCTTCACTTTGGCGAAGTGTATAATTATTTATTAAAGAATATTTTTAACTTAAACAATTTTAATGTAGGTTTTGTAATGCATACATACAATAAATATATATTTCATGCAATTTTTATCTTTAATAAAAAATATGGATGATTATTTCAATCGCATATATTGACATGGGATGAATGTTTATATCTCAATTGTGTAAAATTAATATATTTTGAAATACCAATTGAATTAATGAGTTTGATAATTAAATAGAATAGTGATATTTCTACATCACAACCCAAATTGACAATTCAATTTTTATCTTTAATAAAAAATATGGATGATTATTTCAATCACATATATTGACATGGGATGAATGTTTATATCTCAATTGTGTAAAATTAATATATTTTGAAATACCAATTGAATTAATGAGTTTGATAATTAAATAGAATAGTGATATTTCTACATCACAACCCAAATTGACAATTCAATTTTTATCTTTAATAAAAAATATGGATGATTATTTCAATCACATATATTGACATGGGATGAATGTTTATATCTCAATTGTGTAAAATTAATATATTTCTAAATACCAATTGAATTAATGAGTGTGATAGTTACATAGAATAGGCATATTTCTAAATCACAACCCAAATTCTTTAAAAGATAAAAATGGGCTATTTTTATATATTTACAAACACTAAGCTCTGGATTTTCAGTCATGTGAAGATATGCCAAAACTTTGTTGACATAAGACTCACATATTCAAATAACATAAAACTGTTAATTAAATTAATGAAAATTAACCTGACGTTTAGTTTAAAAAAAATAATGTTGAATCTTACACCAAATGTATTAAATTGTTTATTTGAAGATAGTAAGTAAAATGTACGAATGTAATATTTATTGTGTAAGCTATCAAATTATGGTCTCTGATATATATATATTTACATTGGAACCTGCTCTCTCTCTGTTTAAAGTAATACAAGTAACACCACAGTCATTTAACACGATTTGAAATAACAATAATTTGAGAGATGAATAATTATTTTGCAATCATATTTGACACACCTTTAGAAAAAACATAGTTCTTATCAAAACTAAATGTTTAAACCTTATTTCCTTGCCCATTCATACTGTTATAAACATATTTTTGTATGTTGTGCTTTTCTCAGTATTGCATGAATGAATATTGTGTTAAGTATAATTTTGTACCGAAGACATATTTACATAGGCGTAATGCATCTTTACCAATCATCCATTAAATTTAAAAAATAAATATTGTTTAAACCAGAAGGATGATGGTGATCAACAAAGTTTTTTTTATAGTCTAAACTCAAATCATAAGCTTTCTTTATCATATCTTAAAGAGAGGGTTCTATCGCCTTTCCACAGCGCGAGCTTAAAATGCTAATTGAGTTATTTTTAGCTACCGCGCTCGTATGCGCGTCATGAAAGAGCTAAACCTATTTATAGCATGCGGAAAACTCCCTTCCCATAATGCAACGCGGAAAATCTAATCAATATGGCGTCGATCGTGTCTGTATTACGAGTGTCGTATGGGCGAGACGCTGAGAGGGGCAATGAACAGACGCTGTCATGTGTCAGTGTCATCGGAGAAGGGGAATTGGGCCTTTCCACAGGGTTATGTACGCTGAAGGTATAAATAGAGGTAAACATGCGTGTGTTCCTCAAATGCGAACATGGCGAGCTGTCACTGCAACAACACCTGTTCTCGGACTGGGAAACGTGGAGCCTGTCCTTGCAAGCAGCGCAACCAAAACTGTAGCAGTCTATGCAGATGTGGTCATCTTCTTCCATGCTCGAACCGTGTCGATTCTACGATCGACGAAGACATTTGCTTTGAAGTAAGTATTATATTCTTTTTCAAAAGACATGTACTGTATAGCCGTATACCTACGCACCTTATAATTTATATTCATGTGATTTTCAACATTATAACCTAAGTATAAGTATAACCTACAATAATTTAAATATTTTTTTTTATATTTACTCTCAAGTCAATAAAATATATGTATATATATCAACATGCCTAGAACGATCACAGCGTTATGTTATGAAAATAAGGAATATTAACATTTGTCTAGTTTAGATAACAAATTTAATTTCATTAAATAAATTAAATAATTATCAATATTTACTTACTAGTTTCTTTACAACGTGACATCTTGAGTGTGGTTACAGTTAATTATTTTTTTTAAAAGTTCAAGCAATTATGCCTCATTCATCTTGACTTTGTGTTGTGCGATTTTGATGCTTATTTAATTATTACTTTCAGTTCATGAAACCACATGAGGGCAACTATACTGACAGAAAGGTTGGTACAAAATACAACATATATAATATTTACTCTATTATCTGGTAATGCTACAAATAAGCAAATATGCCAGGTTCTATATGCCGTCAGTGAAGCTTGTGTGATATATATAGGATACTAAATGACTTTCTATCTAATTCCATTTTTTATTAAACGAGTTAACGATTTTGTATAAAACGAGGGAAAGCGACGTCATAATGTGGCGCTTTTACACTACTTTAATATTTCTGTATAAATATGCAGTATCCTACACTGGCGAGTAATATCACCTTTTCATTGATGTACAATGAGGAATGACACCATCATGACTTCTGAAATCAATTATCTGAACAGGAGTTGATGAAAATAAGCTTTATCAACTTGTGCTGATAATAATAATCAATATATAATAATAATTGTCATAATTTAAGGCACTTTGGTGAGATTCTCTATTTCCCTGCCTGTCTGCTTTGAGAAATTACAGAGAAATACTACAAGTCACCAGTCCTGTAAAATTCTGAGCAACCACTATTTGTGATTTACTTATATAATAAAGACAATGCTTATTTCCAGAGGATTCATCATGTGGAGGTACCAGAAATTCCAACCAAGGTTCGTAAGCAGATGACAAATGGTAGACTGTCAAAGATTCCAATTCGCCAACAACCTGTAGCATCCCCAGTTCTGTCAACCGAAACACCCAAAGCCCGATCCGACAGATCGACACATCCTTCCATGCCTAAGCCTTCATCCACCAGACTGAAATGCAAGCCTGCATCTGCCAGACCGAAATGTAGAGGAGCATCTGCCAGATCCACATCCAAGTCTGCCACTCGTACATCTGCTACGTCCACATCTACTTCTACATCTACCACAACCACTGGCACATCTCAATCTGCAACGCCCATACCAAATACTAATGAAGAACCATCAACTGAAGGATTATTGAAAATAAAGGTAATTAAAAGTTTTTGTTCATGAAGATTAATAAATTCAACTCCATTATGTAAAAGAGGGTTTAAATGGTGCAGATCACTCCGATGTTATTGTCATATCTACATATTTGATACCAATATAACAGTAATCATTGATTTCAATCTTTTTGTATTTTAAAACAAAAAAAACAAGTATTTATACTAAGGCTATTACTATTCTTATATTAAACTATTCACATCTCCATTTCAGAATTTCTTAGATAACTTGGATGAGACCAGCAGACGTAGCCTACTCACAAAGCTGATATGGCAGGACAAGGAAACCTACCAGACAGTAATGACGTCCTCAGAGCCTCCAAACCCACCCCCTGAAGACGTGTTGCCTCGATGGTGTCATTGTGGCAATTGCAGACCAATGCCGACCAACATCGAGAATAGATGCTGCATTAAAAAGAGAGGACAGTGTGTGACAGCCACAGGAAAGTTTCAGCGCGTAGTGATGGACGAAGACGTACTGGATGCAGCAGGGGCCTATAGGAATGACTTGTATGCCTATGATCACCAGAGGAACAACAGGATGTTTCGTCACACAGCGTACAGACAGTTTATCTTGATGAGATATGGAGTTCTTCGTTCAGGAGAGAGGAAAGTTGTTCCATCGTGTACTGTTCTTAAAATTAGACAACAATACCCAGCTGACAATGGAAACTACACAGGATTTCGTCCTGGTCGCTTGTGATTTTGGAAATGAAAGAAAACAATGGATGATTGATACAGTTTATTTGTGCCAAGTGCCATAATGATGTATAAACATTTCGAAATATTCCATAGCATCACTTTCTTTGTAATATAATGAGCAACAAGAATACACCAATCTATCAATGTATACAACATCAAATCACTTGTATTAAAACGTACTGTATTTTGTAAATTTGCTACTACCACATGATAATTGATGTGTGTCCCAAATCCATGTTATACATACTTCATCAACATGTAATTATCTACTTAATATTCCCCCACTTTTGGAAATCTTTTATAAAATGTACAAGAATTATTCCTACCTATTATACACCAGTATTTACAAGAAATATTTTGAAATCAAAACAGGATCTAGAATCTTTTATGATAAGTTGATTTCCATAAACAAAAAATGGGAAATGATTTTATTGACTGTGAATTTGACTGGAAAGATATATTTAACTCATATAGACAGGATTTGAAGGATGTTAAACTTATTGATTTTCAATATAGATTTCTACAAAGAGTTATTTATACAAAAAGAGAATTGTTGAGAATGAATCTTGTTGACAATGATCTATGTAGTTTTTGCAATGATGCTTCTGGGAGCATTTGTCATGTATATTGGGAATGCAGTATAACCACAACTTCCTGGAATGAACTTTGGATAAATAATTATTTACCAAAATAATTACAATCTCAAAATAGTTTGTTTTGGTTTGTCACATTATACAACAATGTTTTGATAAATTATTATTTCTGCCCAGAAATATATAAACTTATGTAATAGAAAAAATTCAAAACCAAGATTCACAGTAATTACCTTAAAGAAATCTATTTTGTTGAGAAATACATTTTCAAAAGAAACAATGAAATGAACAAATTTGATAAAAAGTGGAAAGCACTAATTCCAATATTCAACTATTAACGTTTCTGTTTTTAGACAGACACCTTTCAGCTCAAGGTAAATTGATGTACATATATAGATCCAAAAAGCTCCATGTCAATATATCTATTATATATTGTATACACATTGCAATTGTTTTCTGAACTTTGTAACCTTTGGGAAGAAATAAACAAAAAAAAAACAACTTGTAATAATAATTCATCACAGACATCATTGATTTAGTTCAATGTTTAAGTAATGTCTGCTCACACATGGGGAAAATGCATGCAAGTCCTTGGACAGTTATGTCTCTAGATACCATTGACAATAATTTCTTGTAAATCAAAAAATATATTCATATTCATTTCTGAATGAGAAGACACCAGTCTGTGTATATATAATCCGATAACTTTTAAAGGGTTCACATGAAATTGTCAAATGCCATATACACAGTGAGTGACATGTAAGCATGTAAGTGTACATGTGAAAAATTGTAATAAAAACATTTTACTCTTGACAGTGACCTCATTCTAGTTTGTTCAATAAATAAGTTGACAACTAGGTTATTCATTCTTTCATGGTTAACATGTACATCTAGAATCTCGATATTTGCTTTTGAACAAGTTCATCTTTCGGAGGACAGGCAACTTTGGCAATTGACGGGGCAATTCGTCTAGGGTCATCTTCCCTTCGTTGGCAACTCCTGTTCGTTGGAAGAAGATCCTTTGCCTTTTCTTCGAAGATCAGGCACTGCAGGTCATACTTGTATGCATAGCCCTTGTTGATCTTCACTGGTGCAACACTCCAAGTCTTTGACCTCTTGTTGTATTTTGGAGTCTGACTGAAAAAATAGCAAAAAATGTTATTGCTTGTAGGTTAGGCACATTTCAAAAGATGAGAATCTTTAGGTATACAATGAAGTCTTTGTAACATCACCTTCCTGATTAAATGCCAAGACAGACTAATGCTATGATACCAGTTTCATTACTATGTGTTATTCCAACGATTGAATATGGAATTTCGCTGACAATCCTCAACCATACAATCCCACATTTATTCACATTCACATTTCTATTTACCTTGTCTCTCCATTTTGGTTCAAGAGCTCAGGTCTGTTCACATGGTGATTGTAGTCTATTGCAGCCAATAGATTGCGTGAGCGGTAGCCAGGAAACCTGTTGTGTAAGAAAGAATTATTATTATGAAAACTTGCGATAGTGATGAATCCATCCATTTTTAACCACATAAAGCAGACATACTGTTGATAGTATGTTAAGACCATATCGATTTTATCAATGAACAAAATTTATTCAAATGATTAAATTATACAGGTATATGACATAACATTAACCCTTACGTTGCGTATATATATTTTACCATTTTTAGCCCCTGTGGCGGAATTTACAGGCTCGCAGCTCGCAGCAGTAGTTTGAGCTTATTCACTAACGAGCTCTGCTGGCGGAATTTCCAGGCGGCGATTCCGGTACCGTTTTTACGAAATATACCGCATCTACATGGCGAATAAGGACTATATACGGGCGTTCAATACAAATTCAAGTAGCGACACCCGTACACAAATGGCTAATTCACACCCGAAACTTTGAATGAATTTTCTATGTTTTTTCGTTTTTATTCTATTACTTTCGAAAGATTGTCTTTAATTCGGGCCTCGTAACATCATAAATACGAAACGAAAAAAATTCCATTTATATACGGAATTGAACACAAGATGTCTAGCTTCACAATGATATAAAAATTATTAGAATGCGACCTTTGGTTATAATTCTATAGCTATGTAAAGTTTGTCTTTATTTCCACCTATAAAATCGTCAATACTTACAACATGTATGCGGCATTGCAAACGGTCGTTCATCGCACTTTTCCAAGAAATCATAATCTCGAACCAGTTGACAAATAAGCACATGTCAACCCAAATATGGTTATGTTGTTTGACTTTTCAAATAAACGCTAACCTCGAACCATAACTGATGAAAATATGTTGATTAGTTTGTGTGCCGTTTGGTTTCACATGCCTCTCAGAAAGGTAAAATTGTATCTTTATTTCTGTGAATAAATCTGCGCATTTTATATAGAATAAAAGATTATTCTTTTCGGTTTATTGTGATATAAAAATTATGAAAATGCATTCAGTATTTTAGCCGTGATAAATGTTTTAGAAGTTGTGAAAATCGCCGATTGTTTCAAAATTTATGAAGTGTAAACATGACCTTTTTCACGGCGCTTGCTGTGTCTTTATTATTTTTTTGAGATTTTCTAATTTTATATGGGAATGTAGTCCATTGTTTCCCCTTTATTTTGCCGTATTTTTTTTTGAAAACAAACTATTCGCTCACATGATATGAAGTGCGGGAGTAAGGCGAGTTAGCGATTTTTTCCCCCGTCTCGCGAGATGCGAGGCAGATAGCAGTCTCGGGCGAGGCAAACCCGAGGCAATACAAACACGTGGGTGAAAATAGCCTCAAGCGAATTAATGCTTCGGGGGCTAAGCCCGACAAAATTGGCCTTTTGTAAAGCTAATTATCAATGCGTTACGGGTCAACAATGCACACGCAATTTGGTGTGAATTTTACTTGATATTTCGACCGGACATTCACACAGACTTGTTATCGTGGCTATCTGCGAGATGTATGTAAACAAGTTTTCATGTGGCGATATACGGACACACTTCGTCTCGCATTTCGCCTGGGGGGCAAATAGAATTATTACTGACCCGGTAAATGCACTAAGTCCAACGTACGGGTCTCGCCAAGGGTTCTAACATTTTTCTCTATGAGCCTCCCGGATAATTCCGTCGCCCGCATGTTAAGGGTTAAGAATTATGCTGAGTTTATCTGGTAGCGGTTTTGTTTCATAATAGACTTTTCACTTACTGGTAGGACTGTCTCTTGGAACAGTACATCAGCAGGTGGTTGTGGAACGTCTCCAGGATACCAGTGTGCCTAAAAACAAAATAGAGTCCCTTATAAAAAAGTTCATAGAAGCAAGTAACCTTTCTTTGGCTATAATATTTTTTAATTAATTTTCTACTTTTAAGAAAAAGTGTCTTTAATTATGATAACAATACAGACAAATTTTGATTGAATAAATATAAGGAAATTAAATTATATTTCTGAAACTGAAGGAAATCATTTTTACCGAAAGTTGGTGAAGTGGGTCATGGTCCCCATCAGTCTGCGGTCCATCACAACACCTCGGAGGATGTCCATGGCCTCGCTGTTGGTGTCAAACCAAGGCTTTTTGTCGTCGTTGGCATTGAGAGGTGCATGTGCGCACTTGCCAGGTGTGTGCTCACTGACGGCCCACTCGTGTTTGTTACACACGTGTTGCAGGATCCTCATCCATGTTTCCTGTTTGAAAAAAATCAGGAGTAGAATATGTTTACTTAGATAAGTTATAGTAGACATCAGTTATTCAATAATTATATCATATATATGAGTGTGCCATCTTATAATTTACTCATCTGTCTACTCAATTTGAACATATAACATGTATGTGGAATACCAGACACAAATAGTTACCTTCAATAAATCCTCATTGCCTTCACAAATCTTAGAGCAGTACCAGAAGTGGTTCCGGATAGAAGGAGCCCAAGTCCGTATAATAGCCGTCTTCTTGGTATTTCCGAGCTGAAACAAAACATTTACTATAAATACAACATAACACAAATGTGTCAGGAGACATCAAATAAAGGCATAACTCTTGCCAGTCTCCATTGCTGGCTGATTTAGGCCTTGCAGTATTTCCTTAGAAATCTAGACCCACTATGCATTTCTGGTGCAGAGCTTCACTATCTAGGCACAACGAAGCGAGGGAAATACTGCAAGACTTAAATCAACCACTAATGCAGACTGGCAAGAGTTATGCCTTGTGTTTGGAAGTTGTCAAATAGAGAGTGATAAATGTTATTGGACTGAAATTTATTCATACTGCAGCATGAAAATTATTAGAAGTACAAAATTGCTGTATGTAGCTGTACATATGATCAAATTTAGATAGTTTAGTTTAACAACTCTCAAAATATCTCACCATTGTCAGTTTCTTCTCCAAGTTCTTAGCAGCGTGCCACACGTCCCACTGATGTTTGATGTTTTGAAACTTTGTTCCTGCAAAAAAAAGCAAATCATAAATAATATATCTGAATTACATTACATTTAATACATTACATTACTTAGTTACCCATGTTGATAAAAAAAATTGGGGGGATTTTATACACTATGTATACATTGCTTACTTTTCCATGACTTTTTGTAAAAAAATATAAATTTGGCATTCCAATGAATGTCTGTACACTTACGCATTGTCAGGGCAATTGATGAACTTTGGTCAGTGACAACTTCTGTAACAGAGATGATGTTGGTGATGTAGTCCATACAACGTATGAAGCCAATTTTCTCCATTGCGACGCTGTTTGGGGCTTCCCGAAGGTCGACTATTTCTAGACCGACAATCTGTCTGGTATCCACATCCATCATGGTGTAAGTACAATACTGCGCATTGTGTCCTGGTGAATCGTTACGTCCGTCTCCAGCCAGTATGATCGGTGATTCACTTTTTCTCAGCTTACTGAGAATGTCCAATTGCATCGATGCCCAGTAAGATTCAATTGCAGGAAGAGCATAGAATCTTTGTACATTGTAGAAATAGGACTTGCTGACGCAGCCCAAATTCATGTAAGAGAAAAGCATTGCAACTTTTGCGTAGCTGTTGCCAGTGAGTAGGATGTCAGCGGCCAGCTGTAGATTACCAGCAAACATGGAACCGATTTTGGGTTGAGAAGACCAGCTGCCTGAATGCCCTCTTTGACACTTCCAAGTGACCATAAGAGCAGTAGCTCTCATTGTGTATGAAAAAACCAAATTGGTTTTACAGTTTTCACAAGTATGTCCAATACAATTCTTAACAAGTTCTACAAGCGGATCAACAAAAGCAATACACTTTTGTGTCGAAATATTGTCCATGAATTTGGTACTATTGTCTAAACCGGGCATTGCATCTTCATCTCTGTCCGGCAGTGACATGTTCAGGAATTCATCGTCGCTGTTGATGGAGTCGATGCTCTCTCCTAGTGTGGCACTGTAACACAGAGAAAATCATGAACTATATGCCTGCTTACACAAAGTTATCATTTCTAATACATTTAACTCATCATCATAGTCTTAGTAGCTGTAAGGGGGGTAAACACTTGGGTCAACCCGTAAAAAACAATAATGATATAATACTTTGTTGTGAAACACAGCAAAGAGCATACATATTTATCTATGATACCAGTTAATAAGACAATTGTAAATGATAATGTGTTCAAATAAATACATACCTGGTTATGTCAGCAGTCTTATCCAAAACATCTGGACCCGGGTTTGTAAACTCAGCAACTGTCTGCGTTGATTCTCTGCATTGTCTGTGATAAAGAAATTTCAATGAGAAAATGGACATAAACAGTATTAGGTTATGCAGGTGAGTTTTAACATTGAATTTTACTTATATCATGGCTGCCCGTATTATGGCAGGAAGAAAGCCTGTTATGTTGTGTGGTTATGCATTGCCGTGAAACCTGCGTGTACCGGTTGGGACTAGTGAACCATGGATGGTATACTGCACTGAAGTTCAGTATAGCATTGCACCCAAACCTTGCTGCAACAATGTAACATTGCATAAAAAACCTTACAGTTCTCTACTGCATAAAAAGTTACTGTGCCCCTGACATGATTCGAACTCGTGTTATTCAACAAATATGCCAAATATCAGCTATGATTCATGTAAACGGTCTTACATAACAAAATATATGCAATCTTGAAATTCAAAATATTATTTGATATTGAATACATTAATATACATACTCATTGCAAGGTTGATCAGCAGTTTCATTGTTTTCGTCACTGGTAGGAGAGCTCATCAATGAGGATATCAATGACAAATCTGAAAATAGAGAAATGACATGAAAAAAAAATCCATGGTTCTTAGCAAAGCTGAATGAATACAACCACAAATTATAAACACTTCGGCGGGATCATATTGATAATCTTGATACCCAATCTGGGGTTATCAAGTTTCACAATATGATACACATCACATTATCTATCTATCACCTACATATTTTCTTGATAAACAATGGTCAACAATAGTTATCTTATCACAATACACAAAATAAATCATGATGTATATATTGTCAGATTCAGTATCACGATATCGATACACTGCTTGTCAATTCATTATGAATAATATAACCTCCAAAGTTTCTGATCGTCACACTTCAATTATACTTATTGTGAAATGTATGAAATGAATTACATAAACATGACAAGACTCAACTTAGAGCGAAGTATACCAGGTTACTGAGATACAATGTAAAGAGTGTATGCTCACCTGCAACACATGATACAACATCTAGATCTTTGTTTTTCTGGGGTGTGCTAACTGATGGCAGCTGAAGACTTTCTTGTTGTGAGCTTCTGTCCCATGGATCACAAGGTACTGGGGTAGAACTGCAAAAATAAAAATAAAAATAAATACATCAATGAAAAAATAATTGATTAATTTGGACATGAATTACTTCAGGACTGAATATTGTTTACAAATTTTAGGCAAGAATTTTAGGTTCATTGTTCTGATAATTTATGTCAGGCCCAAAAATTAAAAATTATGTATGTATGCACTATGAATATATGTCTACTGTACTGCAGTCATACAGACAGAAGACTGAAAAGTATGAATTGTTATATGACATGTAGTAGATATCACAAACATTTCAACGTTGATAAATTATTTTCATACTTACTTGCATTGACAGGTCACATCATGGTTATCTAGAAGGTGTCTTGCAAGTTGAATATCCGTCAATACCAGTGCTGTTTTCAGCTCAATCCATCTGTTTGAAAGATCTCCCAAATAGACTCGCTGAGCATTTCTCTCCCGTCTTCTACTCACGGGCGAAATATCCTCGTGTTTTCGAGGTCGGCCTCGCCCAACCTTACTCATTCTTATTTTCTTATTGAATCATATCTAGGTAATCCCACTTGAAGTTGATAGCAAAATATATGTCTTGAACACTACTTGGCGATCTGTGAACGTGAGGATGATGGGGAGAGCGAACAACAGGTTATAATCGAAACCCTGATTGAAGCCAGTTTCTTCCTCAGTGTCATATTGAGTTAGCGTCATTATCTTAGAGGCATTAGTGTCAAAACTTCTTAATTCCTTGTGAAAATAACTCACTATAATCACATAATTGTTCATACATGTAAAAGCATCTCGTCAATTTGATCGCTCGAGTCAGTCGCCGCCATCACAACAATGGAGTTAATCCCCTTGGCGCTTGCAGCGCCAATCAGTGGCTTCGTTTTTGTTTGGTTATTTTTTTGTTTTTACATTCGGATTAAGTTTAATTATCTCCTGAAATATCAATATAAAGTAGTAAAAAGTAAAATAAAAGCGTTTATAAAAAAACACACACTTGTGTGCCGTGTGCAAAAGGGAATTCCCACCTGAATTTCGTTTCCACAAAAAATACCCCGATAGAACCCTCTCTTTAAGTGCTAACATCAATTCAATCTGTTTTCACAATAACAGGACTTTTTTGGCTTTTTTACCAACGATTTTTTACTTACGATACTTTTAACAGAGGACTTTTCCCTTGAATTTACCACAGAGACTTCATATAATTACAATCTATAAGCAGCCAACTTCACATCGATGCCCATCCGTAGCATTCCAAAAAGGCAGTTATCTTGTGTTCATTTGTGGCTATGCTGTGGACAACAGGGACTCGGTAGTGGATATGTTACCGTAACATATTCAGATACGTTTGAGGGTCAAACAGCCAATGGATACATCGTTGAAACCAATCCACAAAGGCAGCTATCTTGTGCTCTTTCTTGGCTATACTGTGGATAACCCGGACTCGTCAGTGGATATGTTACCGTAACATATCCAGAAAAGTTTGAGGTTCTTACAGCCAACGGATACATCGTTGAAACCCATCCACATGACCCATCCACACCACGTCCGGATCTGATCCGCTAGCGGCAATGGTAAAATTTTGCTCTAACTACCTGAAAAGATGCTGTGGTGCTACTGTGGATATATTGCCTAAACATATTTTCAGGATATTTTTTTTGTAGGGGTACAAACAGTATTGGTATGCATATTGAACATTATCACTATTTCTCATTAAATCATTACTGCCGCTTGTATACATTCAGCACCTGTTCTCCATTACATACAACTGAACAAATATTATTCTACCTACATGTCTATGAAAACCAGCCCATCCCATGTACTTCCATATATAATTTCAGCACCAGAGGCCAAATACACTTGGTAATCGTTACTTCAAACAGTGTGTCACCTACAGGGGCCGTCACGGACCTCTTAAATCATTTCTCTTATTTAGCTTTTCATTCACTGTCGTTATGCGGTTAGAGAAGAACAAAATTGCTTATATTTGCATGTTTCAAAATAATAAGTTGTTTTTTTTATCTGTTAGCGTGCTACTGTTTGGAATATTGCAATGGCTGATGGGTCTCCTTTCACTGAGCAACCTTAAGGTTAACTCCCAAACCCTGGCATTGCACTAAGGTAACCTTAAGTGACTTACAGTCACCTTAGTGTTCTTAATAAAAAAAATTTTTTTTTAAAAACCTTTGTGAAAGGAGGCCCAGGACTGTAGCTAGTAGCAACAGGTATATCTCTTATTTAATTATTTTTGCGTGCTCTTAAAACAATCAGATGTATTTTTAACCATTACTAAACTGTTACAATTTTTAATATTGGAATCACTGTTTTCATATTCTTTGATGATGTTTGGTTCTTTGATTATTGCAGGAAGTAACAGGCTTAACTAGGTATAATCCTATTATAATATATATAATAATCAATAATATATCATAATAATATCAATTGAGGATGTTCAGATGTTTCAAAATAAAGTCATGGTAGATTTTCAGATTTAAAAAAAGTGAAAAATTAATATAATTAAAGAATCTCATTTTAACACGTGTTGAGTTTTGCCAACTTTAGAAACAACATTTTATATATAAAAAGTTAACTATTCATAGAACTAGCTTTTCCTTAATTCTTATTTCACGTAAATTTGCTTTGTATGTAAAGTATAAAATGTCTGATTTTCCTGATTCTGATTTGTGGTCTTACTAGAAGTTTTCCCTGTGATAAATCATGGTTCGGGCGATAGAGAATGAAGTTAAACGAGAGTGGCGAGGTGAACTCACTTGAAATTCATCCTATGCATTAGATGTCTTACCTTATGAATAACACAATCTTGGTGTGGTGTATAACCCGATGCTATCATTCTGGCTGGGATGGAACTGGCTCTTTTTTCATAAATATTTTTAAAAAAATAATATCTATATTCATATATATATTCATTATTTCAGAAATAAAAAGAAAATCAGATCGAGTTTATCCCCAAACTGCACTTGTCAACTCCTATGATATATAAGTTATTTTCACTGTAGCTTGATCGATAGACGGTTTATTTCACTGATAAATCCCAGTATTTCACTGCTCGACTTATAATAAAAAATATCCTACCGTTTCCTATTGTGTATACCTTGGTTATGTCATTCTAATTAGAATTTGCTTTAATGTTAATTTAATCAACATACTCTGACATAACAATATGACAATAACCTTACAACCAAACAAACATTTTTTACAAATAAATGATCAGAAATATTTGCATCAAATAAATATCTATATTTATACTGATTATTTCAGGAATAAAATTAATATCAAATCCAGCATATTCCAAAATAATTGAAGTTAATGATAGTGACTTGTTGAAAACAATCAACAAAGAATCTACACTACATATACAATATCACTCACTTGTTCAAACTCATTCACTTGCTGGCATTGGGGCAGTTTGTCTCTTTGGTCTTTAATCTTGTTCTTAGTTACACATAACTTCACCTATTCCATGACTCTTTATAAAAATAAGAGCCTTTAATACAGTCTAGATCCTTATTCAGTAAGTCTAGATAAATGAGTTATTGTTTAACACAGCTTCGGCAGTATCGCAGCCCCTAGCGTCAAGCAAGTCCAGATAAACTTATAAAATATAATCATAAGGATGAATGTACAGTAACCATAGACATTTCATGAACTAAATAAGTCTGGACTTCACCAAAAGTAAAACATGATATACTCCTGAAATAAAAGTCTAGATTTTGGTAGTAAAAAAATCTCCGAGACTCCTTTCCAATGAATAAATAATCAAATTTCATATAAATACATTAATCAAACCTTAGGTTCTTAAAGAGTATATGTCCATCTCCGTGTGAGGAAATAATCGAATATGTAAATAGTAACCTACAAACAGCGAACAAAATACTACAATACTCACATGTTGACCAAGGCAATCTCAAACCCATTCAGGCTCCACACGAGGTAAAATCCGACCCAATATCGTTCTTCCGCTATGAATAAACTAATCACAAAGATTTCCCTATCCTGAATAGTCAAAGAGACTCGTACCACACATGAGACATCCTCTACGGCCAACAGCGAAATGTCTCAAAGCATGGGCAACTCAATGAGACCGGGGAATAGCCTTTGCACGCCTGCCGAGAATAGTAGAGCTTGCCGGCACAAAGTCACAAAGCATGTTGAGAGTTTACAGAAAGAGAGCTTTCGTAATCGCTCTTTGAAACAGCCTCTCGATGAGATCATGTGACCCGACACTGTCAGTGCTCCAATTCTAGGTCACGTGTCGTCAATTCAACCGTATCAAAGCAGGGTGCAAAAGTAATAGCCGCTGGGCTTTTGAATTGGTAACGTTACACTCTTGTTTACATTCACTTTGGATTGTTGTGCTATGGTATCTTTTTAAACGTTTCACTTTCAAGGAACCATCAGAGTTTTAATTCAAATAATTTTATGTAGTTTATATCAATAAAGAAACAAATATATACACATAAAAAGTTAAATGTAATTTTATGATACTTGGTGTAGTTTATATATATACACAGATATAAACTAATAAAAAGTTTTATGTCCAGTTGTATGGTGACGTTATACTATATTATATTTTTATTTATGTTTTATTTACTCAGTTTTATTTTATATTTATTACTTTAATGTACATTAATCTTGAAAACAGTTTTTTTCTGATTTCAAACTATTGATTTATATATATTTTGTGTGATACAATATTTCATATTTTATGGGTTTTTGTGTGTAAACTAATTAATAACATTTGCTGAGAGGAATTAGTATTAATAAACAAAATTCTCCAGCTGTATTATGAATGTATTTGGTATTATTCCCAAACTTTTTTGGGAAAAATATTATATCCATTAACCCAATTTCAATATGTAGAATTTGTTTAAAAAGAAATTACAGTCCAAATATATCTGAAGTTCACACTAAATAACAGTAGCACGTTTTTTGCTAAATTTATTTTTTCAGATTTCCCATTTATAATGATAGTTTATGTCATTTAAATTAACTTTATAGGGTAAAACATATTATTACACAAACCAATTATCTGTAGTGGTCAAAATTATGATGCGTATAAAGCAAAAATTGCATGGCGGCCATTTTATTGTGAACACAATTTATTATTTTGTATTACAAAAATGATGCCCATGGCTTTACCGAAGCATGTACACTCATTTTAAACTTTATTTTCCGAAGAGAGAAGGATGTTTTACTATTGGTGAAATTATTTTTCAAATTCATTTCATCAACTTATTTGAGCGAAAAAACGTGCTACTGCCCCTTTAATAAAACTTGCCGATTTTAAAAAAACTATTCTTTGTTAAATTCGCATAGCAGCACAAGTCTGAACTTGATATAGCAAGCTGCTATGCTAGTACAGAAATGTTAATGAAATGCAGCAAGGCTTGAATTAGCTTGTAGCGAATATAGACTAGCAGGGGAAGATGGATTTTTTTCCTTCATTAACAAGTTATGATTCCTGCAATGGGAACTAAGATAAAAAATAAATAAAAAGTAAAAAAAAAAGTTGTGATTCCTGTGATTTGGTCACTTAGAATGCTTTTGGATTAATTAATAAATTAATTTAGCATTCCCAACACCCCTGAACTATGGCCACAGATTGTTTAGCTTTGCTGCTCCTTCACTGTCTTCCAATAACAGTGGAAACAGCAATCTCCCTTGACTCATTCAAATCTTAAGCGAGTAACTTGTACACCTGCAGTTTTTTGCTCATCACAACAGGCCCCATGAGCATTCATTAGTGTGTGGATACGGCGCCATATAAATGGACATTTTATTATTATCCCAAGTAATTATAGAGAGGGGACATGCATTCAATTTGCTGAAACTTTAAAATAATTAGTTACAATCAATCATGCTCTTTAAAAAAAGTTTTTTTCGTTTTTTGTATAGCGAGGAAATATTGATTAACAAGGGTCATCGACTGAGTTTAATTTTTCCTCTTTTTAATAAAATGTTGACACAATTCTAATTAATTCCTATTACATCCACCCCTGCGTACTTGATGTTCATGGTAATCAATAAGACAACAAAAGACGTATTGACTGAGGATTAGCATTGAACAAAACGTACGAATCTCAAATAAAAGCATTTTCTCTCACCAATCATTGAAAATTGAAGTTTCACTTAAAGATTTTGACAATACAATGCACCAAGAAAGCAAAAATATTTTATTATTAATTATTAAACGCCATCAGGGATTTTAATTCAATGAATGAGCCTATTCAATTGGTAATGGAAAATTATTTATCTTAGCCAAGGATCAATCAGGGATGTTTCCCTTTGTAAATAGTTTTAAAGGGGCAGTAGCACGTTTTTTTGCAATTTTTTTTTAACATTTCCTATTTATAATGATAGTTTGTGCCATTTATATTTACCTTAGAGGATAAAACATTGTATTAAACAAATCAATTAACCGTAGTTGTAAAAACGGTGTTGCGTATAAAGCAAAAATTACAAGGCAGCCATTTTATTGTGAACACAATTTATTATTTCGAATGACAAAAACGATTCCCATGGCTTTACGGAACCATATACACTCATTTTTAACTTAATTTTCCGAAGAGAGAAGGATGGTTTACTTTTGGTGACATTATTTTTCAAATTCATTTCATCGACTTATTTCATAAAAAAACGTGCTACTGTCCCTTTAACTCCTGTAAACTGACAATTCAGAAGAAATCGGCATTGATTAATTCAACAGCTGAAGTGTTAAAAGAATCATGGCTTCTCAAATGAAAATCTCACAAAAAGAATGAGATTTTTATGTAAGGTGAGTAATCAATTATACATGCTAAACCTTGATGGACTTGAATCAACAAACTATTTCAGACTTAGCCTTAGACTTAGAAGATAGTTTACAAATATTACCGAGATCAAAATGTTGGCAATGGAAGATTACATGGTCCTGACCATGGCCACATTCTGTTATTCCATGAAAAATTAGGTTTCTATAATCAATTAACTGGCCGCCATCTTGCTTTTTTGCATTAAGTGAAATGAAAAATGCTGTAATTTCACTAATATCAATTTAAATAATTCTCAAATCCTAAAAGATATGTATTGATACAATATTCATGAAGTTACAAATCATGTATAGTTAACTATTATACAAGTTCTATATATAACTATATATAAGTTCCACACTCGTATAGCTGGCTTCACTTCTCGTACTTTTTTTTTTTCAAATTTTTAAATATAATGTCACAGAAATATTACCTTAAGTAACATGTTTCATATGGGTTTACAATAAGCATGTAAGCAGAAATATCATGAATTTTGTTTCCACAAAAAATACCCTGATAGAATTTTATTAACCTCTCTTTAAAGCCAATATTATTGCAGGATGAAAGCCTGCAACATCCTTATGACTTAACATGGCAAGAGACACCTACAGGACAAGCCAACCTCAAATAACATTTTAGTCTTAGAATTAAGGTTTTACCTTGTCAACCTTATATTTTACAAATTCATAGTTATACAAAATGGAGGCCGAGATACGACATGTATATATTTCCTAAAGTTGAGGAATGTAGACTTGCTATAATTTTCTAGACTGGGCCCAGGTCATCAATTGAACATTTTTCTGTAGGGTCTGGAGAAATGACCAGAGCCAACCACGTGATCCTGCAGAGACCAAGACAAAGTTTGACCTTTTTGTTCTGAAATATGCACTTTTTTCATTTATCTTAAATTTCAAATGCGCAACACATTTTGTCGATTTTATTTCATTTAGCTATCAATTTCATACAGTTATAGACTATAGAGGAAAATTCCAGGCTTTATAAAAGATTACTGATATAAAGTTACCACGATTAAATTTTAGTGTCGGAAATGAAAAGCAAATATAGCAAATATTTCAAATTTGAAATTTAAAATAAATAAAAAAGTGCCTCCAAGAGTCTGAAATTCTCTCTTGTTATAGACTTGCCAAGGCTTTTATCTAATATATGATCAGACTGACGGACTAGTCTATACAGCACAGCACAGCATCGCATGTGGAACACTTCTCTCTTTCAGACAAAGTTACCAAAACAATGTATCAAAGCAGAAAATATAAACGTAATATCCATAAAAACTTCTTTGGTCTACTATTACAAGCAGACAGCTGCTCCCAACAGAGTTAGAGTAAGTGAAGTCTCAATGTCAGAGATTCTATCAGCTGGAACACGCATGCATTTCTTAGAGGTCACGCTGACCCACGAGTTGGAGAAAATGTGGAGCAGATTTTCTTAACTATAGACATAGAAAAAGGTATTAAATGACTTTAAATAGAAAATAATCATATTGGAAAATATCTATTAAATGACAAATATACTCAAGCCAAAAAATAATATGTAAGTAACAGCAAATTGAGAGCAAATTCTTTTCCTAGGTGACAAAATGATACTTCGATAAAATCACATTCTGTGGCCACTATCAGCTACAAATACCAAGAAACTTGGGACCAAAAGCAATAGCTAGCATCATCTCCATGTTAATTTAATTACAATTATTTAAAAGTTGGGGTCACAGAAGTCCAAATTAAAATGACTTTATTCGAATCTTATTCTACTCCTCAAGAACAAAAACTCAAAAATTAATATTCAATACCTTAATTATGAAAGATCTATTGTATGGTGCCAGTTAAATGTTGGCCGCCACTTCACAACACGTTGCCATTATTTCGATAGCTAGATGCTCAATTCTTTTGGGAGTATACACGCAAATTAATCCATTTCCTTCTATCATCATCGAGACAGTCATCTTACTTTTTCAAATCCTTGAAATATTATTAAAACTATAAAATAGTATTGCTTCACTCATCGGATGACGATTCTCAAGAATGTCAACTCTCTTGCGATCAGAAAACCAAACTTTTTCCCTCAACATTTTTATTTATTCTTAAAGTTCCAGCTCAACTCCCTGGTGGGTAAACAACTCATAACATTCTTAAATTATTGAATATTCATTTTATCTCTGCGACAGTTCAACACCAGGTCAAATCCTTTGAGAGTTCATGTATAACTCATAATATTCCCTCAATCATTGTGTGTAAAAGTTTAACCCCAAGCTATACTCCCTGAAAAGATTATAACTGATGATATTCTTCCAATTATTGGATGTTTTGTTTATCTCGGTAAAAGTTAAACCAGCTCAACTCTTTCGAACTTGTAATATTCCCTCAATTACTGAATGTTTATTTTTTCTGTAACAGTTGAACCTATTGTTGCAAGATGTATACCTACCTACCTAGTGAGACACTGTCCGCCATCTTCGATCCTGCCATCGTACCGATACATCCTGTCTCAGGGTATAACGTACGCTAATGCAACTTTCATACCCTGGCTGCAGAGGCAGCTTATACCTTCGTGAGGTGACGTATGATCGAGGAACAATCTAAATATAGACAACCAATGACATCATTTGAAAGGTGGGCTTCTGTCTGCGTTCTTTGTGGTTTATCACTGCGGAAATCATAACTATATATCAAAACCGAGTCATCAAACTTTTACCGCACTTTCCCTCGATGAACTGCATGTCCCGTTTAATGGTATGCGTCTGAGACAATTTGAAGGGAAAAAACTCTTTGATTTCATCTTGCTTATCTAAGAAAGTTGCCATTTTGTGGAAGTGCGAAAGTCAACTGCATTTAGAAAAGCTCTCTGTGATTGACTAAATTTTATCGCTAGAAAACTATTTGATTTGCTGGAACATACGTCACCTCGCGGAGGTATAAGCTACCTGTGCACCCAGGGTATGAAAGTTGCGTACGTTATATACCCTGAGACAGGATGGACCGGAAATGGCTAAACTGGTTTGCTGACTCAAATACACTTTGCCATATTCGTAGACTGATCCAAGTTTCAATTTCAGGATCCAAGATGGTGAATAGTGTCTCACCTTCTTTGTTATATAGGTATACCGGTGTAGCAGGCCATTTCTTCCCCGGTCTAAACTTTCCCCGGGGAGTAAATGGCCTAGGCTGAAGTTTCCCCGGGGAAGGTTTGTCCTAGGATACTTTTACCCCGGGGGAGGTTTGGCCTAGGCCAAAGTTTCCCCCCCTAGGCCAAAGTTTCCCCCCTGTTAAAACAGTGTTGTTATTTCCTTCCCACCCTTTTTTTTTCCATGAACAGGGGGGATATTTTGGCCTAGCTAGGCTATTTCTTCCCCACCTTTGTTTTTAATGTAAAGGGGGGAGATTCTGGCCTAGCTAGGCTACTTCTTCCCCACCCTTGTTTTTAAAGTAAAGGGGGGAGATTCTGGCCTAGCTAGGCTACTTCTACCCCACCTTTGTTTTTATTTACTAGGGGGGAGATTCTGGCCTAGCTAGGCTACTTCTTTCCCATCCTTGAGAAAAAACCACTGTCAATGTAACTTTGCAGAACCAAAATCTTTCAATTCCAAGACATTTATATATATATTTTCTGCATTAAATAGTGATTAACAAGTTTCATAAACACTTTTCTGCATCAACTTTTGCAAAAAAATATTAAAATCCTATAATCATAATAAAAAATCATCTAAAATGTCAGTCAGTGATGTAACGAATTATAAAATTTTGATATTTATTATTTTCTACGTTTGAAATAAATTAGAAATACCAACTGCCCCCTTTGCTGATGGCTTTTTCATGGCAGTAGTTTTAATCAAGGCCAGATTTGAATTGCTGTTAAAGTTTGATGCAATTTTGTGATCCTACTATGAAGCATATAACTTTTGATCGAGTCAGTGGTGTAACACTGATTACTTCCAAGTATGTACTTGTTCAATATGTACTGTTTTAAGTGAATTAATATTAATGAAACATCACCATTTATGTTTTGCGTTTAGTGGTTAGGAAGCTAGCTCTATCGATCTGTTCATAAAAGTGTGAATGGGTCAGTGGTGTAACTGTCAGTGGTGTCACATGGCAAAAGTGTTGATGTTTTTAGTATTTTTGTAAAAACTTTTAATATCTAGTTGCTAGTTAACAATTAAAGATACTAAAAATGTCTTAACAGGCCTCAAAGTAAACATTTTTTTCAAGGAGCGGATACGCTCCTAAAATATTTTTCTAAGGAACAAAAGAAAAGTGCAAGGAGCACATATGAAATGAGATTTGCAAAAATCAACTGTTTATCAATGAATAGAAGTAGAAAATTGTAAGCTAGCTAATATTCAATACCATTTAGAAGCGATTGTAATGGATGATGGTTAAATTGGGTGAAGTAACAATCTTGCCAAGGAGCATGTGTGCTCCTAACTCAAAATTACAGGGAGCAAACTAAAAGAATTGGTTGCTATTTCGAGGCCTGCTAAATGTTTGAGTTAGGTCAAGGAGAGTCAGTGGAGTAACAAAATCATGTCAGTGGTGTAACAGTATTCTTTGAATTTGTACATTTCATCAATGCTAATGTGTTTCTTTTGTAAACTTTTAAAATCTGAGTGTTCTTTACTTCCTGTTGAAACATTAAAATCTATTAATTAGCAATTTAAGGCAATTAACTTGGGTTTATTATCGGAATAAAAATCAAGGGAAATCAGTGGTGTAACAAACAATATCACTGGTGTGACAATAAAAAATGTCATTGGTGTCACGACATATTACAATAATTATGTTCATTTTATTTATTCTAATATATTTCAAATAACTTTTTATATCTAAATGTTCAGAAATTACCATTGAACCTTTAATGTGTTAAGTGGCAAATAAAAGCAATTAGGTCAAGAAAAATCAGTGGTGTAACATGCATTCTATTCTAATCTTTAAAATCAATGTGTAAAACATGTACATTCCAATCATATTCAAGAGCTTTGTGAAAAATATCAATTGTTAATTACCATTTCATTTTTCTCACATATAAGTTAGACAAGGAAACAAGTTAAATCATGTTTAAAAAAGAAATAATTTGTGGTTAATGACAAAAGAAGAAACTAACTTACCGAACATCAAAATGTGAAAAAATACCTTATTTGTGTAACACCAATGCATTATATTAAAGAACTTGACATGTTTTTTAAAGGCGCTCTAGCACGATTTTCTTACTGAAATAAAGTGCTCTTACCAAAATATTGATAAGTGTTATGAATGGCTAAATAATAATCTTTAGTCAATAAAAAAGAGATCTAAATCATGAGACCTACAAATCTACCTGAAGAGTTACACACAATTGTCGCTTTGTACATTGCACCATTTTCTTACAATACAGATAAGCTTTTACTATTGATTCTACTTTTGGCTCATGTAATGAGATGTTTTATCCATCAACATACCCATATATTGTATAAACTTTAATAACAAGAGAATTAGTGAGCAAAGCTCACTTATGATACCCCCGCTTTTACATTAACATTGGTCAAAGAGAAATGTTTGAAAATAGCAAAAGGGTATCAATGTTTAAACTTTTGTATGAAAAGACCATAACATATATTATTAAAGCAGAGTAAGTATTACACCTCTAAGCATGTTTTAGAAGTAAAAGTCAAAGTGGTTTCGTAACATTTGAACAACTAGAAGAGCGTTTGCGGGACACCGCAAAAGCAGAGCAGCTCCGAAACTTTGGGTCTCGCCTTTCCCTGTTCCGCCTTCTCCTCAGCATAAATAAAATGGGATTTTTTTTGGACCAAAATTTGTTCATTATTCAAGTTATTCTAACAAGTTGAATCATCACTGGGGTCACTTTTCACAAGTTTGTTCTTAAAACCTATTTCTGATTTCAAAATTGGATCAAAGGATTAACATGGCCTGAACCAATATCTCATGACCTTGACCTTGACCTTAGACCTTCAAGGTCACACCATCACTGATTACTTTTCATTGTGTATAACAATCATGCAATGACTCAAAGTGTTCATTGTTAACATAAGGCATATTCACAATAGCATGCTTAAGTTGTGACCTTGCTGTGACCTTGACCTTTGACAGATTTTAGCGAAAACTTTTTCAAATCTTGGTCTATCTCCATAGTTGATATATACCAAATAAGAGCCTGACAGCACAAAAACGTTTGAAGTTATCATGTTTACAAGGATTATTGTAGTAATTAAAGCACTCATGACCTTGACCTTTGACCTTGAATGTGAACATGTCAAAATCATTTACCAGATTTATAAGAAAGAAGCTATGTATATGAGGTGTTAATACCTTCTTGGAAACAAGTAGTATTTGAGTTATGAGCGGAAACCAAAAGTGTGACCATAGACGCGCACACAAAGACGCTTAAAAGTGGAAAATCTGAAAAAATAATCATGGAATCTGAGGGAAACATAGAAAAGGCACATCTAGGGACCATAAAGTGTACATGTATAAAGTTTCATAACAATTGAACAAGTAGTATTTGAGTTATGAGCGGAACCAAAAGTGTAAGCATAGACGCGCACACAAAGACCCTTAAAAGTGGAAAATCTGAAAAAATAATCATGGAATCTGAGTGAAACATAGAAAAGGCAAATCTAGGGACCATAAAGTGTCCATGTATAAAGTTTCATAACAATTGAACAAGTAGTATTTGAGTTATGAGCGGAACCAAAAGTGTGACCATAGACGCGCACACAAAGACGCTTAAAAGTGGAAAATCTGAAAAAATAATCATGGAATCTGAGGGAAACATAGAAAAGGCACATCTAGGGACCATAAAGTGTACATGTATAAAGTTTCATAACAATTGAACAAGTAGTATTTGAGTTATGAGCGGAACCAAAAGTGTGACCATAGACGCGCACACAAAGACGCTTAAAAGTGGAAAATCTGAAAAAATAATCATGGAATCTGAGGGAAACATAGAAAAGGCACATCTAGGGACCATAAAGTGTACATGTATAAAGTTTCATAACAATTGAACAAGTAGTATTTGAGTTATGAGCGGAACCAAAAGTGTTCCGGACGGACGGACGGACGGACGGAAGGACGGACGGACGCAAGGACGCGCTGAGCGCTATATACCCCCGACTACTTCGTAGCGGGGGTATAATAAATGACAAATTTGAGAAAACACATTATGGCAAACAAGTTTACAATATAATCATTATCACTTTTGTATAGTGAGATACCTTTCTGTAAAGATGGTGATGTACAATATTAATATGGACAAGTACATTTTCTTAGATCTGCATAAAATGGACACTGTAATAAAAACTGAGGGTGGGGAAGAAGTAGCCTAGCTAGGCCAGAATCTCCCCCCTTTACTTTAAAAACAAGGGTGGGGAAGAAGTAGCCTAGCTAGGCCAGAATCTCCCCCCTTGTAAATAAAAGCAAAGGTGGGGTAGAAGTAGCCTAGCTAGGCCAGAATCTCCCCCCTTGTAAATAAAAACAGAGGTGGGGTAGAAGTAGCCTAGCTAGGCCAGAATCTCCCCCCTTGTAAATAAAAACAGAGGTGGGGTAGAAGTAGCCTAGCTAGGCCAGAATTTCCCCCCTTGTAAATAAAAACAAAGGTGGGGAAGAAGTAGCCTAGCTAGGCCAGAATCTCCCCCCTTGTAAATAAAAGCAAAGGTGGGGTAGAAGTAGCCTAACTAGGCCAGAATCTCCCCCCTTTACTTTAAAAACAAGGATGGGGAAGAAGTAGCCTAGCTAGGCCAGAATCTCCCCCCTTGTAAATAAAAGCAAAGGTGGGGTAGAAGTAGCCTAGCTAGGCCAGAATCTCCCCCCTTTACTTTAAAAACAAGGATGGGGAAGAAGTAGCCTAGCTAGGCCAGAATCTCCCCCCTTTACTTTAAAAACAAGGGTGGGGAAGAAGTAGCCTAGATAGGCCAGAATCTCCCCCCTTTACTTTAAAAACAAGGGTGGGAAAGAAGTAGCCTAGCTACCCCTGTAAATTCTGTAATCATAGGTGAGAAAGTATCAAGGGTGGGGAAAGTTTGGCCTGGGACAAACCTTCCCCGGGGAAGATTTAGCCTAGGGGGGGAAAGTTTGGCCTAGTCTGAAGTTTCCCTGGGGAAGGTCTGTCCTAGGCCAAACTTTCCCCGGGGAAACTTTGGCCAGGGGGAAACTTTGGCCTGTTACACCGGTAGGTAGGTATATGTTTATTTAGGGTCTGGTTCAACCCCAGCTAAACTGCATACATGCATGACCACAGATTGGGTATACAGCTTGTATATTCCCTGAAACTATCGGGTGTTTATCTTGATCATCTTAGCCTTCTAAGGTTCATTCACGTCAATTAACTCCTTGCGGAACATGAAGGAAATGTGAAGATCAGCCTGGGGAAAAGTGGAACAGTCTTACCTTACACAGCATACACATCTAACAGTATCCATAATAAGTATCCATAATATAGTATCCATTTAGTATAGTCCATGGCTTTACTCACCTGTAAGAAAAAAGAAAACTGTTAAACAAATATAAAAATTTCCTCATATTTACTTACAAAGTTATTCTCTAAATTTTGTAAGATTTTTTTAAAGTAAGAACAAAATTGGTAATATATTTTTATGCAGAAAACAGTTCAACTATTATAAAAATTTCACCATTTCTACAATTATCCTTTAAACTTTGTAAGGTTAGAACAATGAGGGTTATATATATTTCCGCAGAAAACAGTTAAACTATTATTTAAAATTTCACAATTTCTTAAATTTTCCTTTAAACTTTGTAAGGCAAAAACAACATTGGTTATATATATTTCTGCAGAAATATTAGTGTTAAAGGTAAAATTACTTTCACATTCAATCACATTCAAGAGATGTGCTATATACAGAGTTATTCCCCCTTAGGTCAAGGTGATGCAAACATCAAAACAAGCTAATGAGATTTTTACACAACATGATACAGTGCTAATTAAACTCCTTGGTGCGATTTACATCTATTTATGGAAACACTTGGTGAAGCTAGGAATATTTTTTCGCCCTGAAGACAGTTGACTATTGACATTTGTGAGGAAAGAAAAAATTATGCAACATAATCACGTCAACCCAGAACGCTTACGGCAAACAAGACTCTTACAAGACAACGGATATGATACCTCAACAGAATATCAATTTCAAACCTCCATTTTTAAATTGAAAGTGAATGAAATGTGTCAGATCGAAAACAAATGTTGAAGAAAAAAGATGTGTTTGTGTGTTTGAATCGCCCGGAGATAAACACAGTCTTAAAGGCACTGTAGCATGTTTTTGCATATTATTTTTCTCAAATTTGCCATTTATTTTTAAGGTTTATACACTATATTGGTATGTCAATGGGTAAAACATCTTACACAACCTGATAAGCGGGGCCCTATCCGCATCCACGGTTATTCGTATTCGAAGAAAATAGTGCAACGTATAAAGTTGGGGGTTAGATTTGTAAGGCTCATGAGCATCTGAGAGTTCAGACATTAAGATGGTTGACCATTCTATCATTGTACCATATTTAAAACTCTACTCTGAGTGTTTAGGTATCGCTTCATCAGTCAGATTACTTGTACTACCTTCGAGCTCCATGATCGCTGCTAATGGCTGCGGTATACTGCCGAAGCGGTGTTAAACAATAACTCATTCACTCGAGCTCAATGAGTAATTGACTCACACTTTTTACCGATTCAGCAGTATCATTTAGCCATTTGTAACATTTATTAATATTTTTGTGATAGCACTTATTTCAGTAAGAAAATCAAGCTACAGCGCCTTTAAATCAAAACATCAAATATAAGTTTTAATATAAAAGGTGCATGTATATCACTGACCCATACAAAGTTCTGAGGCAAGGTCATGGTCACAGAGTAAAAAAATAGAGCCATGGGCTCTGTAGCTCAACAGGATTTCTTTGAAACAAATTGATGACCTCAACTGAAAGGTATCATCTCAAGGGATGCACATGTGAAGTTTCAAAGACCCAGCTATCAGGAACCCATCAAATTTTATGGCCTAGGTTGAGTTTTTTGGATAAACAGATGGACGAAGGACAGTTGAAAAACAATGTTCAACATATGCCAGAATGTTCAATTCAAGAGCAAAACAATTTTTTTTATATTTTGATCCAATTTAATTTGCTGCAGAACCAAAGAGGTCAATTTTTTTTAAGTGTGAACATGTATTATAATTAAAGAATTTAACTTCAACTAATATTCAACAGTCTTCTAAAAATATTTTCAACTTCTCAAAACTAGAGACACCAGTCTCCTGGACAGCAGAAATGATAACATAAAAAACAACAAAAATACTGCTGCATCAGCGAAGTCTGAAATAAATAGTTAGAAGAGAGAAATAAATTCCACCAAGTCACAAATACATGACACCATCGACACATTTACCTTGCAAGGTTTCTTGCCATGATTAAACCATTCCTCATGCAGTCACGACAATATCTCTATCTTCCTAATCCTGCCAGCCAACATTTATTTCAATAGCAGGACTCTCGTCTGTGGCGCCAGGGTTTTGATAAAAGTTCGTGAATCCCTAAATTGATGTGTAAACAAATCAAGCTATTGACATATCCTCCTTCAAAGTCTCATATCCCCTCGAGTGCCGAACTTGCGTAACGGAAAAAGAAGATGCATGAGAAAAGTGCTCCCTTATGAATACGCCTTTACAAATCTCACAATCGTTGATACGAGATGGTCCCACAAGGAGCCAATCAGCATATAGAGATACCCAGGGCAGCCAATCACAGTAAGGCACCGTCTCAGAGGTCGGGATTACAATGGAATATTACGAGGAACCCAGTTAATCAGCTGTATATGCATCTCTTCGTGCTTTATCACATTCTCAGTCTGCCGAGCTGTGTGAACTATAACTAACATCAAATAATAACCAGCATGGCAAATTAACCCTCAACCTGCCACTGAAACAATTCTGTTCATATACAGTTTGTCTTGTAGCTTTATCACATACTCTGCTGTGCTATACCTGAATATTAACCCGAATGGATAGAATTAACCCTCGTCCTGCCACTGAAACAATGCTGTTTATGTTCATGCATGTCATACACGGCTTGTAGCATTATCACATAATTAGCTCTGCTATATTATATGTATGCTAACTACTAACCAGCAAGGATAGAATTAACCCTCAATCTGCCACTGAAAAACCACATTAACTGAAGCATCACAGTGAATCGATGAAATCATGAATGAAACGTGTCCAGCTCGAAATTTAAATTATGGTAAAATCTTGCAAAATTGGTAAAAAGTTAACATTTATAGACTTGAAGTAACCAGAATTTAGGTTGTAGGATGTCAGAGTCAACCCACAGGTTAAACATGTATTGCAAAGGGAACAGCATATCAACAGGTATGTCACGTTTTTTGCCTATAGCTCTCTCTCTCCGACCTGAGTGAAGGTTTATTGCTTTTAGAGCTTTGACATTTCACAACTGCGAAATGAAACCTTTACAGAAAAAGAATTAAGAAAGATCAGGTCCCTTTGGTAACTTCAAAACATATCCAAGTTAACTATATTAACTTGAAAATGGCTTAAAATTGTTTAAATATATACCAATTTAAAATACCCAAAAATCTATCAGTCGGTTATAATGGGGGGAAAATTTGATTTTTTTACTTCCTTACAAAGAATTAAGAAAGATCACCTTTTTTTGTCTTTGTTTGATTCAAAACACAACCAAACCCCTATTGACTTGAAAATATTAATCACAAAAGTTTTGGTCCAACAATTTACTATACCAAATGGATCCATCAGTCTAATATAATTGGTAAAACTTTTTTCAACCTTAAATGTAAAACATTTCACAAACCCAATTATGTGAAGAACAACACGAATCCGAACACTTCACATACTAAACATATGCATCAATCCTTCAGGGGAATTCAATTTATATTCTATAATGTAACTCTAAAACCTTACCTGACAATAATCTAGTTGAGAACATATTACTCCAAAAAGTTTGGAGTGAGTGAGTAAATTATTGTTTAAAGTCGTTTTGACAATATCATAGCTATTAGCTATTTGGAATCAAAACAATTATTTACTTATCCTCGAAAACAACAATCTACATAAGAAATACCTTCCGATAAATCATTTTGGAAACTTAAGCAAATTCTTAAATATAAATCATTTCTAAATATCCCTATTTACATATTAATCTAAAAGTTTGGAAATGTCAATTAACATACTAAAAATGTGCATCAAAATGCAATATTCAATTTGCTAGACAAGAACAGGATTATGATCTTAAGGAAATGTCAATTAACATACTAAACATGTTTATTGTGCAATATTCAACTTGCGAGACAAGAATAGGATTATAAACTTCAAGAAATGTTAATTAACATACTAAACGCAAGCATCAAAATGTAATATTCAACTTGCAAGACAAGAACAGGATTATAATCTTCAGGAAATGTCAATGAACATACTAAACGCTAGTATCAAAATGTAATATTCAACTGTAAGACAAGAACACGATTCTGATCTTCAAGCCTGCCCTCAAAGGAAGCAAATAATCAACCGGTAGCGACAATCCCCCTCGGTCTCATGATCGCTCTCCTGGCGTACCAGCGTCTAATACCGTGAAGCAATCACGCTGAGGACAAGTGAAATTGTTACCCATCTGAAGAAGTCTAATCTTGCTCCAACAGACTCATTACATTTAGGAGATAAACCTACTGTGTTTGAAAATCAGAGACATGTTATACTGGATTGATAGCGAGTAAATTTAAAATTGAAACCGAACGCGTAGGTTTATCTCCATTCTACCATGACCGTTTTACCACGGGACTCTTTTTGTCGGATGCTGACAGTGCGTGCAATGGCTAGCCCGCGAGCTCCTAATTACGTTCGAAAAATCAATTGTTGACAACAGCAGCGATTTCGTACAAAAAATATTGTTGTTATGCACAAACTTTCCCCCCATAAGTTGTCTTTAACTATTAAAAAATATTCTAATATATGTGTCATTTATTACTTGAGTTTTAATTTTGTTTTCCAAACATTCACGTTCATACAATCAGGATTCGTTTCTCTTGAATTCCAGATTTTTGGAATAACCCGCTAAGCATATCACGCGACATTCAAAATGGCTACCGTTTGCCGGTCGCTGTGAATGACGAACTTGAGGACTTGTATTTATTAAAATGAAGCGTTACAGGTGATTGTAATTGTCTCATTCGGGTAAGGAATGCACATTCTTGTTATCGACGTAGGTGTGCAGATGATATGACATATGTATTTCTTATTTTGCATCAAAACGTTACGCTCGGTTTTCGGAAACAGCTGACCATTGCGTCAATGACATTGCGTTTGCTCGCCTTCTCAACTGCATCAAGTGTCGCTATTTGGATATATCTTGATACTGACGCAGTATCTGATGTAGCTCTAAAACACACTACATGAAAAAAGAATTTGATTGTATTAGTTATTTTGATTTCCACAAGTAGAGCACACTTTAGAACCGGCCGTTTGTTCGGATAGATTGTGACGTCACAATGTAGATTTGTCAATACGCGGTGAAGCGGCGCTAAAATCAGAGGAGGTTCAATCCAGAATTGATCACGTTTGATTTTTCTGGAGAACCAATCAGAATCGAGTATCCAGCAATGTCATTGTAGAATCTGTTATGGTCATGGTTTAGTGTAGGTTATTCTCACAGTGCATCACTGGGGGATCCGCCAGTGGGGTGGAGAGGTAGAGTTTGGGGGGAGGGGGGAAGAGGAACGGGTAAAGGTTTTGGGAAAAGCTTAGAGTTTTGAGGAGGATGGGGTGGGAGGGTGGGGAGGGAAGAAGTGGGAAGTTTTCGGGGAAAGGGGGAAGTTTTGGGGGGAAAGTGGAGTTTGGGGGGAAAAAGTGAAGAGTGTATTTTGGAGGGAATGTTAGGGGAGGGGGAAGGGGGGAAGTTTGGGGTGAAGTGGAGAGTGGAGTTTGGGGGGAAAGGGCAAGGGGAGAGGGTAGTGTGGAGTGGTTTTTGTCCTCGTCTCTTTCACTTCACTACTGGTATTATTGCAGGGAGAAAGCCCTCGACACCACTGTCACTATGCATTGTGGTGAAACCTGCAAGTTTCCGCTGGAACTAGCGAACCATGGCAGGTTCTGCATTGACATTCCTTATATTACCTTACTGCATGCAGAACAGCTAGTTCAGAACAGAAGACAAAGTTGTCAAGTCTCCAGAAAGTAGAGGGAATCAACATCTTTCTCGATCTAAAGCCGAACACACTATAACTCCAATGCACTATCTCCTCCCCACAAAGCTCATTGTTTTAACTGAACCAGCTTGGTCAAAAGTCCCTCCCCTTTCGATAATTTTTGCATGAAAATTTTAGGAAAGTTAAAATAAATGAATCCCCCACCCCTTGAAAATTTCTAGATCTACCTATAAAATGTCTCTGTTTATTATTCAGCATATTATGGGTTAAAATACCATCTTGAACAATTATGTGGAGACGGCTTAATCATCTAGTTTATCAAATGATATCTGAGAGTGTACTTATGCACCATGAGGAAAACAAGTTAAGCTCTCTAAGAAGATCCCATCTACCAAACGAGGAAATGAACAAACACAGCTGATTAGATTATTTCTCCTCAGACTTCAAAGAAACCTTTAACAGTATTACATTATTTACAGTCAACACGTTGGTCTAGCAGAAAAAACACATTAGAGATCTGAAAAAGAGTAAAATGTCATAACAGGATAAAATCAACTTGGACCTCACATATCGTTAAACTATATTAGACGTCTTTAATGGTCTCGTTTAAAAGTGAACGAAAAAACATGTTGTTAAGATTTTATTTATAAGTGGTAATTGATCCAGTATGTTTAGATGGTAAATAACTCTCCGTAAGACTATTCTGAGTAGCTTTTTACAGGAATGACGACACGTCAACAAAAACATCTAGGTATCATTGTTTACCTGTTTGAGATTTTGGTGAAACTAGCATCTCCTTTTAGTCACTTATAAGTCTTGATGAGAGCTCTAGTGTTACAAGAATATGAAGTCAAAAAAGTGAGAAAATGTTCATAAATTATCCAAATGAGTGTATGAAACATAAAAAGTGAGGGAGTGAGTTATTATTTAACGCTGCTTGGGCAATTTTGCAGCCATTTGCAGCAATGAAACATATCAAAGGCACATCTACACATAGTGATTATGATATTGTGTATCACGTTTCGTAACATTGAACAACTGGTGTCCGAGTTATGAAGGGAACAAATGTGCGGACGGATGGATGGACACGTTGACCACTGTTTAACCAGACTACTTCGAAACAGGGGTATGATAAAAAATCTTAGATCGGCCATTAACCAATCATTTGCTATCCTGAGGGACCAGAAGGCAAAGAATAAATGTTCGTTAAAGGGACAGTAGCACGTTTTTGGCAAATTTTATTTTTTCAAATTTCCCACTTATAATGATAGTTTATGTTATCTTTATTTACTTTAGAGGGTAAAAAATCTTATTACACAAACAAATTACCCGTAGTGGTTATAACGGTGTTGCGTATAAAGCAAAAATTGCATGGCGGCCATTTTATTGTGAACACAATTTATTATTTCGATTGACAAAAACGATCCCCATGGCTTTACGAAACCATGTACACTTATTTTTAACTCGATTATCCGAAGAGAGAAGGGTGGTTTACTATTAGTGACATTATTTTTCAAATACATTTTATCAACTTATTTCAGCGAAAAAACGTGCTACTGCCCCTTTAAAAACCTTGTCTCGAAATTTAAAGCGTTTTTGATTACCCAGAAAGCATTGCAACGTTAATGTCTTCACTCCAGGATTTAAACCTGCATGGACAAAACTGTCAACTCTCTTTACGCTCACATTCCGTGATCTACGGTCTGGTAGGCAGGTAAAGAGAGGAGACGAGAGGACGATGTTTTCTCCCTCGGTGGTGCACTTGCTTCCTGAAGTCAAAACACTCATTAACTTAACCCAGACATGAAAATAGCCTTTAAATGGAACAAGGGACAGCAAGACACCCAAATTGTCATTAACGTTACAGAATAATCTCGTACAAATCTTCACACCATTCAGATGTTCACGAAGTACATTAAAATGGCAGACATTTCATTAACGTGACGAGAAAAAATGACACTTTTACAGAACCATCTTGAACATGACCAACAGACATTCAAGAAGTTGGTGAGTAGAAATGTCACTTTCACACAGATTTATCTTGAACCGACAAAAGACATTTCATTCAAGTGTTGAGAAAAGATGTCATTTTCACTTACAGAAGTCTTGAAAACAACTGTCATACTATTCATTTCAAGATGAATAGAAATCCTTATTTTTGTTTATGATCGCCTTTAAAGTAAAAAATTTGGCACATTAACGTCTACCCTATAATAATTCAAATAAGTTTGAAACCTTTATCTTTCAGCTTCTGTGAACAATAACCACTCCGGTAAATAAAGCTATTTTCTCTACAAGCTCTAGAATTAGTGAATAGATGTGGAAATATATATTACTCGATCGAGTATGTCATGTGACCTTTACACACAAATATTTTATTCTAAAAATTGTAAAAGTCATAAGGCACACTTTTATGAGTAATTATTTCTTTTTTACCGATTTCCTTTCATTTGAATCATATAAAAAAAATTCAAAAATGTTTTATAAGTCACGTATTAACAAGAAATTCATACAAAGACAATGACTTCAGGGCATACATGCACATATTATAATTATGATACTATGTTTTATCATATTGGTAATTAGTGGACATTTATGACATGTCATTTTTCAATAATCATAGGCTGGAACTAGCGAACCATTGGTGAAATTCAGTGTAGCATTGCACCCTAATATAAGTAATATAAGTTTCAAATGGATTGTCATAAAAACATGTAATTAGAAACAGGAATGTCCTATTAAACTTCTTTTTCACAAAAATACCCCGATAGAATCCTCTCTTTAAGGGTAGTAGCACGATTTTCGCTCAAATAAGTAAATGATATGTATTTGAAAAATAATTTAACCAATAGTAAAACACACTTCTTTCTTCGGAAAATTAAGTTAAAAATGAGTGTACATGGCTCAGTAAAGCCATGGGAATCGTTTTTGTCATTCCAAATAAAAAAATGTGTTCACAATAAAATGCATCTTCACAACATCACAGGCGTAATGAAAAGATTTCCATATCTTCTCCTTCCGCCCTTGACCTCAACCCTCGCATTTTCAGTGCTAAGATTTTAACGTACTGCAGGTTAATCGGATAAGCCAATCACAAGACAGTTCTATTGCCCCTGTGACTGTGTCGATCGTCGCTTATTTTGAATTGGTTCCGAATGTAAACGGCGATTTCATTGGCTGTATGTTAGCAGATGGTAAGGGACGTAACTCGTGATCACAATAGGTGTCGCTGATTCGTTTCAGTACTTGAGGCTAGGTTGAAGGCAAGGTAAAAAATGGAGAGATCTCGATACATTTTCACCTTGCCGTGGGAAGATGAATAAAATGGCCGTCATATAATTTTTGCTTTATACGCAATACTGTTATTACCAACAAGGATACTCTGTTTGCATAATAAGATGTTTTACCCTCTAAAATAAATTTAAATGACACAAACTATCATCATAAATAGAAAATTTGCACAAAATTTTTTTTGCAAAAAACGTGCTACAGCCCCTTTAAGAATGTCCTCATCATTAGTCTGTTCTGTATCAATGGTTAATGTTGTTTGCTAATGACTATCATCAACATCCTATCTTCGGATAATCAGCTACACAGGACTTAATTCTGAACTCAAAATCAGTTTATAAAGCTTTTACGAGATCAACAGATCACATTTGTATCATAATCTTATGAAACGCATTATCATGTTGCCGTAAATAGAAGAAAATTGAATGAGTGAGTGAGTTATTGTTTAACGCCGCTTCGGCAGTATTGCAGTATAGAAGAAAAACACATTTTACTAAATGGTTTCGGCTAATAAGACAACGGTAATCTTTTCGTTGGTAAGTCATAAACAGCATAAACAGAAATTGTGAACATTGGGAGTTAACTCATTGAAAAACTGGTGTTGGGGGTCTATCAAATTCACATGCAAAACATTTCAAAAGGGAGTGATTGAACCCCCTTGAACCCCCTCTTGATCCAATACTGATACACGTTGTGAAGCGCAATGTTACACTTTGTTTGAGTTTCAGTTTCAACTCCCACTAAAGAAGTGGCAAATGTAAGGATTTTGAAAGAAAATAATTTTAATTCCAATGGCAAGTCATAACAAGAGTCATCAGAAGATGACGTATCCCACCGTTCTCACATAATTTGTTTCTATTTTCTAACTTTTTTTTCAGAAATCTCAAAATGTCAAAAATCACCACTTCAGTAGGTGGGTAATACACATTAGAAGTTTCAGAAAGATATCATGAATGGTTTTCGAGTTCTGCTCTGGAAACGAAATGATTACGGACAGACGGACGGACGGGGTGATGACTATATCCCACGGTATTACATACCAGGGGATAAAAATGAAAGATTAATTGACGTGATTTTCAAGAACAAAATATGAAGACATCTTTAAATGATCAGAATTGACATGGTGTCTCATTCAAGATCAGACAAATTTTCATTCAAATAAGAAGACAATACTTCAAATTCTGAACCATATTTCACCTATTTTTCCAAGATGTTGTCAAATCTAATTTGTTAATGCCCTTTTTTGGTTATCATTTCCAACAATTGCCTCCGATTGCAAAATGAAACCAATTTAACTACGCTCACAGCGTTGATTAATATAACAAAAACATTATTGATTTTAATCTTTAGCAGTCAAGGCCAAACAGTTTTAATATTGATCGTGAGGATGATAAAAGTGTTATTGACCATGAATGTGTACAATAATGACTCGTATTCAGACAGGTAAACAACTAAATCCTTATGGTGTATACTAAAAGAGGTCAGCTGCTTGGAGAGACAATATAAAGAGAATAATCCAGAAGATTTAGAGGTCTCTCGTTGGACAAGGGATCCGTAATGATATTGTCAATGCTTCAGTATCAACTAAGTATCTGGTCAATACGACTACCGTATTCTCTCGAGTATAAGACCACATCTGAGCCTAAGACCACCCCTACTATTAGAAGGGTTGTCCTGTTTGGGGTTATTCTCAGGTTAAAGACCACCCCCAATTTTGCCAAATGTTCCATGGTACCTCATACATTACATATATCTATAATATTATTTTAAGTTAAGTGTCATAAACATATATACATAATACCTATTCTGACTGTCTGAAGGTCTCCGGTATAAATTTTCATCTGAGTTGGGATCCCTCCCATCTAAAAGCCCACCCCCATGTTTTCAAGATGTTTGTTTGCCTGGCTCCCTGGTCTTATACCAGGGATAATATGGTACCGTATTTACTGAGGAGAATACACTGGATACTTGCTTGGATGCAGAATGGTAGACAATTCAAATCTCTTTCACCAAAAGCTGTAAATTTGTGACATGTTACATATATTTTTAACCGTGGTAGTTGGTAGGGCATCTGCTCATCACCCGGCAGGTCAGGGTTCGATTCCTGGCTACATCATACCCAAAGACATTAAAATTCCTTCATGGTTGGACTTGGACAAAACCGGTCAAGGAATTTTAACCAAAAACCTGGTTACATCCTTTTCATTTTATGGACAAACACGTTTTGTATATTCTATTCCTCAAAATACCGTGATATTGGACAACCTCTACAGTTCAGCTATTGATATCAACCGTAAAATAAGGGATATAAGTAAGTTTTCAAATTATAAATAATGACCTATTTATTCTTTGAGACACTCATAAAAAATATAAATCAATATGATTAAAGCTAAGTATGGTTTTGATGATTTGACAATTTCTGCACCGCTTATTCCATAGTTAAATGAGAACAGAGTAACCTTAAAAAAAACTCTCTTCTCTAATGTTTCTGAAGTAATATCACTTGTGAAATTTAGTTTCTGAGAATCAAATAACTTAGCCCTTTCAATTCCATAGTTATGAGAAATAAATTATAATCTAAAGAACTCTCTTCTTCAAGATGTTTCTGAAGTGAGATTACTGCAGATGGACGTGAGCTTTATATGTGAAATACGGTATGAAATTGCGTCTTACATCTTCCACAGTTATGAGGAATGAATAATGGCTTATATAGTTTGAAGAAGAGCCACTATTCTATGAGATCTACTCAAAATATGATTCTGACAAGACGCAGCGCCATCAGGCGCTTGTCCAACAAGATCAGAGAACTTGGAAAAGCTAGGTCCTTCAGCAACAGTGCCATAAATGGTCCTGTCATATCGATTGAAGGACATCGTTAATTCTTGTATCATTACCTTACGCCATCTTAACACTATACCTGAGAAAATAATTATTGCCAAACAAATCATGGACTTAATTGTATCGTCATCTATGATAATAGGTCATATTTTCATTTATTAGTTATGAGGGCAATCATATGGAGGTTCATAATTTTCATACGATGCAAATATCACTTTGTCATTGTAATGTGATGTCATAAACAATGTTATGATGTCACACTTCTTCTTTAACGTTGATCTCACATAGCGATATCTCCTGTGGAACATAGTTGGGATGATAACATCAAGGTAATATTCCACTACAGGAGCTTAGCATAAGATCAATCTTAGCCAATTGTAGAAGATGGGCTTACAATTGATCTTAGGGCTAAGATTGGTTAGTGGAACGACCCCAGGTTATCTAATATCATACTTAACCTAGAATATATTCTTAACAACTTTGTTTTCAACAAGTAGTTGTTACAGTTGAAGTAGCTGTATATATGTACAACATGAACTTACCGGTAATTGTAAACACGTTACAGACTTAAAATGTAAAAGATTTAAATTAAAAGATGAAAGAGAAAGAGGAACTTTATTGCCTAGGATTTTATTCTTTGCAAAATTTGGGAAAAATAATACTTTTTTAAAATCTTTGATACTTCAAGTATAATTAACTCATTATTTAGTTCAATTCTGTTTGTTATGAAGTTGATATTGATAATATAATAATTACCTTGCCACTCGTACTGCCTTCACGAAAATATTCAAGATCCATATTTCTACACTACTTGGTAAAACAAGTGGAAAGTAAATACACTATCCTTATAGTTGTCTGCCAGTCTCCTAAACACTATCCCCCTTTCAACTACCCTTGATAATATTGAATATTCAGTAGGAAATCAATTCTAAATTTATCATTTAGGAGGATAAACAGTAACTTTTGCCTCTTGTAGACTTTTAAGGACTTGATATTCAGAACTATGGTATATTAAAGAGAGACTGCATGTAGCTGACCTGTGTAACAAGTGGAGTGGAACTGCTTTTGTACCAATGAGCTCGTTTTGAGACATAACAGGTACATAGTACACAGACAATATAAATGGATTAAAATATGAAAAATACATAACTAATGTAGTAAACTAACATTACAAGTTTGGTTAACTCAATAATTTCAAATTTAACCCCCTAAAAAATATTTTTTTAATTCAGTATGAAACAACATTGGGAAAAGTAGATTACCCTGCAGTAGAACTAATTTGTTGAATGTAATTATTCTTGATGTAGTATAGTGTAATATAGTACAAAAGTAGCAAATTGGTGTAGTCAGCAAGTTCAAAGTTTTTCTCAATTTCAAAAGAATACTTTCTATCTTGTATTGATCATTAAGTGTAAACGTTTAGTATCAAGCATGAGATTTACACACCAGCAGCTACAGTAACTACAGTATATGATTCAGCTTATGGTCATGTGCATGCAAGCCTGAGACTTTGTGATTTGTATAAAGTTGGTGTTAATTTTAATTCGTACATTCATGGTACACACCAACCACTTCAAGACTTCTTTGCTGCCAAACGTTAAATCAAGGGTAAGTAATCAGCAGTGATGTACGAATAGAGTCAGACCCCATTTATCCGCACGACTTGGTCACAGTTGAAAATCGTGCAGATAGCGAGTCATACGGTTATCTCAATCACACACATATCTAGCAAAAGACAATTGAATGCAATAATACTCACTGTTTGGCTACATAATAAACATTTCAACTGATGTCTAAATGTTTTAATTGACACATGAGCTGATTAAGCGATCGAATCATCATTTGCATCGAAATGTTCAGAGACTATTTCAAATATTTTTTCGTCAGATACGGAAGGATGGGGTCCCACTTTAAGAACAATTGAAACTTGAAAATTGTGCAAATGGGGTCTGGCTATACAAATACAATTTGTAAAACAAAATATTTGTTTTTCTTGAAAATTGTGTGAATGGCAGATATACAGCGTCCAAATAAGCAAGGTCTGACTGTATAGAATCGATGTATGAATAATAGCATTCAGTCAGTTGTCTCAGGAACTGAAGCTCACAAACTTGAACCTGAATTAATATTTCAAACTTTGTAAACATCCAACTATATGCACTTCCAGAATATCTTGTGGTCACAGGCAACTAGCAAACATCGCTTACAGCACGATAAATTCCAAAATAAGAGAAATCAAATAACCATAAAAGCTGAAATATCATATTCGAATTTGAATTAATACTTCACAAAGTGTAGACTGAATTTCCAGAATGACAAACGCATGAGTTATGGCAAAATGAGAAGAATCAAATAATGAGAAAAGATGAAAAAAATTGTTAATTTGAATTAATATTTCACAAATTGTAGACCGAGCTGCTTCCTAAAATCTTGTGGTGATAGGTTAAAGAGAGGGTATTTTTTGTGGAAACGAAATTCAAGAGGAGCAAAAAGCAAGATGGCAGACAATCAGCGACAGAACTGCCTCTTTAAATGTTATACAGAACTACCAGTGCACATCATCAATGGCATGGTTGATACAGAAATAAGAGTCATCAAATGACGATTGAAACAGAAGATATCAAATCGGAATTTGAATTTCACACACTGTCGATGCCTTGGATCATTTCCAGACTTCTTCATTTAGGGTAATAGGTTAAACATGATTGATACCAAAATAACAGTAATAAAATTGTGTAAACTGAACAAATTGAATTTGAATTTGGATTGATATTTAAAAAATTGTTTACATTAAAGGGGCAGTAGCACATTTTTTTCCAAATTTTATTTTTGAAAATTTCCCATTTATAATGATAGTTTATGTCATTTATATTTACTTAAGAAGATAAAACGTCTTATTAAACAAACCAAATATCCGTAGTCGTAATAACAATGTTGCGTATAAAGCAAAAATTGCACGGCGGCCATTTTATTGTGAACACAATTTATTATTTCGAATGACAAAAACAATTCCCATAGCTTTTCAGAACCATGTACACTCATTTTTAAACTTGATTTTCCGAAGAGAGAAGGGTGGTTTACTACTGATGACATTATTTTTCAAATACATTTCATCAACTTATTTCAGAAAAAAAAAGTGCTACTGCGCCTTTAATAACGATTTCCAGGTTAATTTCTTTGACGCCGAGATTAATGGAAGATGTTCAATTTAAACTCTCAACAAAAAAGAGCATGATTGAACCAAACTGAAAATATCAAACTTGAATTTTTATTATACACTCAGACACCTTTAATCATTTCTAGAATTCGATTAGGTCACAGCTAGATTAGAGAGAAGAAGTTCATTTCAAACTTCCTGTAAACATGGTTATAGCAGCATGATTGATGCCAAAATTAGCATAATCCTGTATCGAGGGGGGACGTATCAAATTTGAAAGGCTTAGAGAGTTTAAAGGGTTTATAAAGCACTGATAGTTTTTCCCGAATGGCAGAAAGAGGATTACTCAGAAGAAGATAGAGCTCGAGATTTAATCAATAATTTTTAAATTTGCTAATTCTACCGAAAAGCATGAAAACATGGCAGTTTTAGTTCTGAAGTAGATAGTGCATGTTAAAAAAAAAGATGAAAAAAATGGTGAAAAAAAAAGAAGTGAAAAGAACCTCCAAAAATTGGTTTGGGGAAAATCAATAAAATAACATGATAGTTATTTACTGGCTAAGGTGCTAATTTTTTAGGGTGATACCGCTAAATAAATGAAAATTTTGGCATCTTTTATGTTGAATACAAGGAAAGTAAAACATTTTGGTAACAACTTTTCATAGTATATGCTTTACTATTTCAATCACTGGTGGATTAAGAATAGTTCAATATCATACCCTCTGGCCGTCATGTATAATGTACCGGCGTGCAAAACCAAACGTTTTAAAATGTCTTTTGTACCAAAGTCAATTTCTCTATTGAATAAGCGTTAATGTTCCCATCATCTTACTCTTTGTCCATGTTATATAACAATGTATGTATTCCATGTATTTATTATAAATGAATGTGTATAATTTTGTATTTATGCTCACTCAGTCGTGAAACAAATTCCCTAACGGGCAATAAGGAATTATCTTATTTTATCTTATATTCACATTCTGGGGACGTTATTGATAATAACATTATACATATACAGGGATCACCCTGGAGCAGAGTGTCGAAGGGAGAAGAATCTCCCCTTTGCCTTACACAATGGGATTTTCAGATAAAGTAATGGGATATTTCTATATAATAACAATCATTTCACATTTTTGCAATTGGATTTTCTCCCCTCGTCAATATTTATTATGGGATATCTTGGAACATCAATGAGTAAATATCCCCAAATCCCTGCCTAAAGTGATCCCTGCATATACGCATTGGTGTGTAACATTAAGTTCAGATGTGGATGTTTCATTTTATTCCACTGTGTTTCCCAACATCTGTGTATACATTATATAACACATTTTGTAACATTGAGTTCAGATGTGGATGTGACATTTTATTCCCTGTGTGTACCAACATTGATGTGTAACACATTTTGTAACAATTGACTTCAGATGTGGATGTTTCATTTTATTCCACTGTGTTTCCCAACATCTGTGTATACATTATATAACACATTTTGTAACATTGAGTTCAGATGTGGATGTTACATTTTATTCCCTGTGTGTACCAACATTGATGTGTAACACATTTTGTAACAATTGACTTCAGATGTGGATGTTTCATTGTATTCCACTGTGTTTCCCAACATTGGTGTATACATTATATAACACATTTTGTAACATTGAGTTCAGATGTGGATGTTACATTTTATTCTCTGTGTGTACCAACATTGGTGTATACATTATATAACACATTTTGTAACATTGAGTTCAGATGTGGATGTTACATTTATTCTCTGTGTGTACCAACATTGATGTTTAACACATTTTGTAACATTGACTTCAGATGTGGATCTTACATTTATCCCATGTCCTATCTGTATTCAAGTCATTAGAGGTGAGGTGAGGTGAGGTGAGGTGAGGTGAGGTGAGGTGAGGTGAGGTGAGGTGAGGTGAGGTGAGGTGAGGTGAGGTGAGTTAGGGTTTAACGCCGCTTTCAAGAGTATTTCACTTATAACACGGCTGCTAGTATTATAGCAGGGAGAAAGCCCGCAACGCCATGTGGCTATGCATTGCGGTGAAATATGCGAGCTTAGGCTGGAACTAGCGAACTAGTGTAGCATTGCACCCAAACCTTACTGCATGTAGAACAGTTCTCTACTGCAGACAAAGTTGCTGTGCTCCTGGCGGGATTCGAACCATGGACCTCTTGATTCGAAGCCAAACGCGCTAACCACTGGGCTATCCCGCCCCCCAAGTCATAAGACCAATTTCTTATAACATTTGAGTCAGGAGCAGTTGCAAATTTGTCTAAAATTGGAGAAAGCATTTAATTAAAATCACAGAAACTACACGAGACAACAAATCGCAGATAGCACTGAACTCTACCGACCGACACCTTTGTCGCAGTCCAACTTAACACCTGCTGATAGAGTACTGGGTAAACGGACATGAACCGACGGGTGATAATAGATTTCTGGAGAATTAAATGTCGGTCAATGAACTCTCTAACTTTATCACTTCAACTGTTGAATTAATTAGAGCCAAACAGATCCACAGGAATCGTTAACAAGGGGAATAACTCATGATTAGTCACTGGTCAAATATCGGCTATCCTGGAATGATTCGGTAAAGGGTCAAGCAAGGGCAGACATCCCTTGACTAATCTCTGTGTCCATTCACAAGACAGTTCAATACCGGATGTCTGCGAACACAGGCAAATGTCTATCTATGTTCCCTCCTGTTACGAGTTACCAGCACTTAAATGGCTTTAAATTCACTGCGGAGAACGTCTGTCTGACAGTATTTTCGATGATTTTGTCCTTAATAGAAACCATTCTCTTGCAATCTGTTCAAGTGATGCCTACTTGTCGAACACAATACGCCTTCTACGTCTTAAATGTCTATGTTGAGACCAAAACAATATGACTGAACTTCGCTGTTGTCATTATTGGGACAAAAAACAATATGTCTGAACTTTTCTTTTGTCTTTTATCTCTCAAAGCCTTTATATGACTCAAACCAGACATCAATATCCATGATTTATTTCCCAATTTTCTCCCTTTACGTATAAGAGACATCTATATATTTTTTTTATTTTTCAAATCTCATCAACGGCTCAAACATTTTCCTTTGGACTAAACTAAAACAACTTTTCATTACATAAATATCTAAATTCTTGAGTATCAAATACAGTTTATAGTTTTAGTTGTTTTTCTTTTCAAAACATTTTGGCCACAGACCTCACCCAAAAACAGAAAAATATTTCAAACCAGGGGTAGAAACTAACACTCGCCTGCTCGCCCATGGCGAGCAAGATTCAGTACAGGCGAATTAATTTCAAAATCAACTAGCCCGTATGGCGACCTGTTATTTTTAACACACTGAACAATAAATCAATAAAAATCTTCGATAAAATTCTCAAAACTGACTAAAGATATCTATCGTCAAACTTCAAAGTTCGATTAATTTCGCAAATACAGAAGTAAAATTACTGTCGATTTTCGTTTATCCATTCCCTTGATATGTAAAACTTCTGGATTATCGAGTCGCTACAATCAAACTTCTTCGGTTATTCCCGTAAATCGGAAGATGCCGAAGAGAAAATAGGCGCTAATGCGCATGCTCAATAGGAAATAGTTGTAAATATTTTTGATAAAGATTTCTGTCATAATGTGTGACAACAATGACACTGATGACAATGCTGAAGTGTATTCTACTGAAGCATAATATCATTTATGGAATGAATTTTGAAACCAAATTAGATATAAGAATGGATACACTGATGACAGTGATAAAGTGATTTTACTGATTGAATCATAATAGGGAATGAATGAATTTTGAAACAAAATTATTTAAATATAAGAATTGTGTTGATTTCGCCTTGTGTTATTTGTTATTGAAACTGGGCTAGTAGAAAGTAGTCCAGGCTAGTAAGATTTGAAAACTACTAGCCCAAATGACTAGTGGTCATTTCAGGTTAGTTTCTACCCCTGTCAAACTCTCACAAGTCATCCAAAATGCTGCTCTTGTGTATATAGGAAACAGTTTTTTTCCCACGGATTTTAATTGCGTTTCTTTTAAAAAACAATTTGGCCACAGACGTCTGACTTACTTCACTCAAAAATAGAAAAATATTTCAAACTCTCACAAGTCGAAAAGCTGTTCACCCATCCAGTGATCAACTATGACCATTGTTGCTGAACTTCACTCGATGGACGGAATCATGCCACTTGAAACAGAAACACGATCATCCATACAAGAAACCCACATCTCAATTACCTTTAATTGAATATAGATGCAATTATCTTCTTGAAATACATCTCCTTAGATCATTATAGAAATTCCTGCAAGAAAGTGCATCAAAGTCACAATTCTGCTAATGGGTTCAGAGGAAGAATATTGGAGTTGTCACCAAAGATTGATTACTTCAGTAATCTTAGCTTTGCACTTGGTTCTTCAAACAAAACTAATCGATACACCTCTTGCGAGTCTCTTAGAACAATGATACATTATTTGCTTTGTTTTACAGGTGTGTTGCCAGGTGTTTATTTCCCAGCAACTCAGCATGAACATAAGCCATATAATCTATGTACTATTCATAAATCTATAGGACTCTGTAATTTCGTAAATGAAAATGTCATTTCGGTAAGTGAATATTAAACCCTTTTAAACTTTCGTCAATATTCCAACATTTCTTTCAAGGGATCTCGAATGCTTCATTGTCAAGGCCTCCTTCACAAAGCAGTGCTTCGCTTCAATCCTTCAACATTAGTAATCTTAGCTACTAAGATCATCTTAGTATTTTAGGAGAGGACCTGAGCCTACTTTCATTACACCCACCTTTACTAACCTTAAAAGGAGGGTTCTATCGGGGTATTTTTTGTGGAAACGAAATTCGAGAGGATGTTCTCGTTTACACAAATATGATATAATACATGATTAAAACACAGTAAAATTAAAATATATCAATGAAGTTAATATTTTGATGACTTTATATGTCAAAACTTGATAAAGACAAGCGCAGATTTGTTGAAAAATAAAAACAATGAAAACTGAAGCCATTCATCGGCGCTGCGAGTGGGAAAAACTTCGCTACGGACTAAATGCATATTGCTTATTCGTTTTATTATATGTTATGTGTTACTATGTGAATTTTCTATAATGGTAAATGCTTAAATTTCAAAAAGGTGTAAAATTGGGTTAAATATAGCGTGTTTTCATTTCACGTAATGCCAAGAATCCAATATGGCGGATGTTGCCGATAGATCGTTGATAGAACTTTCCCTTTAACTCACATTCGTTCACAATACACTTAAGTTACCTTAGCTACCTACAATCATCTTAGTACTTTAGTAGAGGATTTGGACCTTAGCGCAAATAAGAGTCAAAGCAAGTCTATCACGTTTAGGTAAGTCTAGAAAAATTAATTATAAAAGTAGTACAGAAAAACATAATTCGCAATTGTCTTGTTCAAATGTTCATTTCAGAGAATAAAAAGTTAAAGGATCTCTTTATCATTTTAATTTCATATTTTCAATCAGGAAATATTTCGCTGAAAGTCTAGACCAGCTGGTCAAGAGAGTCCAATGGCTAACTGATAAACTGACCTCGAGTTCACCACGACTTGACCTGAATCAACATGTTGTTTACTTAAGAACTCCGATCAGATACTGATTATCTTAGCTAGACTGTGTCAAGTCTTTAGATTGATTATCTTAGCTAGACTGTGTCAAGTCTCTAGATTGATTATCTTAGCTAGACTGTGTCAAGTCTCTCGATTGATTATCTTAGCTAGACTGTGTTAAGTCTCTGGACTGATTATCTTAGCTAGACTGTGTCAAGTCTTTAGATTGATTATCTTAGCTAGACTGTGTCAAGTCTCTAGATTGATTATCTTAGCTAGACTGTGTCAAGTCTCTAGACTGATTATCTTAGCTAGACTGTGTCAAGTCTCTGGACTGATTATCTTAGCTAGACTGTGTCAAGTCTCTAGACTGATTATCTTAGCTAGACTGTGTCAAGTCTCTAGAAGGATTATCTTAGCTAGACTGTGTCAAGTCTTTAGTTTGATTATCTTAGCTAGACTGTGTCAAGTCTCTAGACTGATTATCTTAGCTAGACTGTAGCAAGTCTCCCGATCAACATATTATCTCGACTCATCATCATGTCATATGTGTGCTTATTTTAACTAATTCTATTTGTAAAAAGGGCTCATCTCACACAGAATGAAAACTTGTTTGGGAATAATAGAACAGCCTTTATAACATAGTCCCAAGCAGGCTCTGTGCAAATTGGGCCACTGCCTTCTTTAAAGGGACACCGTGTCAAGGATAAATATGAGATCAGACTTATCTACTTATGGTGTTTAACATGTCTGGTAACGAGTCAGAGATCCCCAATTTCAGACAATTGAAGTAATTAGTAATAAAAACTACTGCATGTAGACAGTGAAGCGAAGCGTAACTCGTTAGCAGGCACGTTATAGGTAGAAAAAAGTGAGACTCATTTTTATCCTCGACGCAGTGTCCCTTTAACAAAGCACGAACGTGTCTCTAAGTCACTAAGATAACTTTATAGTGTACAGTGAAGGAGAGGAGTTAAGGTTATCCTTAGTAAAAGCTCATAATCCAATGATTACAGTCGCAGTCAACAACCTACTTGGCTGTGTTATTGTGCTCGTGCTACTTTCGCTAACTGTGACAAACAACTCACCGATAGGTGGCTCGTAGGAACACTGTTACAAACAACTCACTGATAGGTGGCTCGTAGGAACACTGTTACAAACATTGCTACAAACGTGTAACACACTGGCTATCATTTGTGAGGAATGTACATATCAATGAAAAAACTATCAATTATCAACACTAACGTAGCAATTCACAAACACAAATCAGTGCAAGACCACACCTCCTTTTGAAAAATTTTGCATATAAATTTGATGAACTCCAATCCCCTCCTTGAGAAAATACGAAAATTTCCGGACCCGCAAATAATTATCCCAAACACCAGAGCGAGAGAGCAATCGCATGTCTACAACAATCAATGCCACCTAACACATCGAGACATTAATTACGGGGAAAACCTCCTCTTTGAGGGGCGGCAATCACATTAGACCCCTCCAGTTGACACTATCCACCTTCCATAGACAATCTCGTCAGATCTGGCCTAATGTCTTTCAGTGACAGTAATCTTACTGCAGGGGCCTGGCTTATGTCTTGAATACATCAATCAGCTTCCTCTGCTGAATGCTGGCTTTATACCACTCGTAGAATCTAAAGTTTGATCCATCCATATAATAGAAAAGCATGCAAGATGGCTTGAAAACAACTCAATTGTGAAAAATCAAACCAAGAGGGGTTGATGGTCCAAAGTACGATTTTTTATTTTTTAATCATTTTTTTACGCGTACAAAATAGTTACAACCTGTCATATACCTAAAATTACCGATTTTATGCAATTAGTACCCCAAGGAGGATCCCTTCTGAAAAAGAATTTATGTTATGGCAGTGTATTTGTGAAATACTGTATTCTCTCGAGTATAAGACCAGGCAAGACAAACAAACATCTTGAAAACATTGGGGTGGGCTTTTAGCAAGAGAGACCCCAAATCAGATAAAAATTTATACTGGAGACTGTCAGACATTTCACTTAATCATGGCTCCTAGTATTATTGCAGGGAGAAAGGCTGCAACACCATGGTGGCTATGCATTGCTGTAAAACCTGTGATCATCGACTGGAACTAGCAACCATGGGTGTAATACAGTTCTCCACAGCAGACAAAGTGGCTATGCCCCTGGCGGGATTTGTATAGGTCAGTCTTCAAGTATCCATTTATACATCCTGGTTTCCATAACTTCGCAGAATGACACTAAAAACATGCAACTGTTTGTTAGTACTTCCATGGACTCTTGAGCCATCATGTTACGTACTGCAGGAAAGATTCGGTTTAATCAGTAAAATGTTTTATGAATTTCATTCTGAACTTGAATATAAACGAGATTTGCCTTGTACCATGTATGAATTGACAAAAGGACCTGATAATGAACAAGGATAGAACCAAAGAAATTCCATAGCGATTGTGAAAACACGTTTCTCCTTCAACAGATGAATCAAATCTTTGAGCATTTAGAAGTGGAAAAGATGCGGAAGGCAAGATTTCTTTTGCCTTAATCAGATTTGAAGGGAAGAGCCACTGCAACAAGACTCGAGTACAACAAAATAATAGAGGCTTAGGAATAGGAGAGAGAAGGTATTTTGTTGACCTTAATTCACATTTACCTGAACAACAAGTCCGGCAAGGGGAGGTAATCATGTTAACATCCTCTGTAGCCTCCTCAAACCCTTCCATCAAATTGATGAGCTGTAATAACGGGGATTGTGAACAAAGCTAATTATAAAGGAAATACTCCCTTTTTTATAATTTAGAGAAATTTTTTCCGTCTTGAAATCAAATGCATTGAATGCATTGCATTTATATAATTGATTAAATGAGTATGATTTAATGAGCCAAAATCTTTTTCTCAGAAAAGCCGCAAATAGACAACCCAGAAATGAATAGCAGAGTATTTCATGATATATCTAGCTCTTGTAAACGGCAGACTTTTACAATCTTTTCCAAATACATTCAATATGCTATTTTGTTCAGGAACATTGTTGTATTGAAGTCCAGATCAGGATCAATCATGATGTACATGTTCGAATCAATGTGCAGCTGTTTCAACACAATACACAGCCACAATGCTAAAATTTCTCTGACAAGGAGGGTTGCCCATTCTAAATGTTGACAGAAAACGTGTAATCACTGATGGTTATTACGTTTCGCCGCCAGTGAAGTACGTCAAACCCATTTTTTAAATAAAATTTGGATGGTACTTCCCACTCTCCCCTTTACTTCTAACATCTCATTAGCGGTGCCAACCAGTATCTTTTAGTGGATCCGTTACCAAATTTCGGAATAGCTTCCCACACCATCAGATTTCCTTTAGTTTGTTAGTTACTTAATTGGTTACTGTGTTAAATCAAAGTTAAAGCCTCTTCAAAACCTTTCTTCACAAAAGCCCCTTTAAAACCTTTCTTCATGAATTAATTCCTTTGCAAGCAAATCTGGCTCCATTGAATAATCAATTTGAAATCATTTTAAAGTCAGATAATGGGATGAGTAATTACAGCAATATCAGAATGGCACATTGCACAAACCAAACATCACACAGAGTATCAGCAACATGTTAAAACTGAATCTTATCCAAAAGACTGGGACAGATTGGTGATCTAACGTTAAGAGAGACAGAGATCATATGTCTATCAATTTCTATCAAATTAATTCAAGAACTAAAAACAACTTCATGATGGGCAACAGCACTGGCAGGATGGCGCCATTACATTGAACTTCATCAAGATCAGAAAAGGGTATAATTGAGGGAAATTATTCTGGGGAGTGTGTGACTGAGTTTGTTCATCCATTATATATACTGTTGGAATGGTGGTCACAGTGACTCCAAGAACTGATAGAAGAACCGAGACAAGAACTGATAGGAGAACCGAGACAGACTCTGTTGATCCAATGAGTCCTGAGACAAGGAACATGGTTACCATGCAGTTATTCCGAAGAGGGTAATTGTCAACATTTAAAACAATTTCTCCTGAGACAGACATCTCACAATAAAACGTTCAGTCTCCAGCGAGTCCTTATTGAACGCAACAGGTATAAATACTCAGCTCAGTTGGTAGAGCGTCCGTTCAATCCCTGGGAGGTCAGAGTTTGATTCCCGGCCGCCTCATACCAAAAGTCGTTAAAAGATAAAAGTTCTTGCTTCCTTGCTTGGCGCTCAGCATTATAAGGATAGAACAACGCTTGAACTGGCGCTGCACTGTGGCTAACGGGTGCCATTTGCACAAAATGAATTTCCGATTTAATTTGTATTGAGGACAATAAAGTGTTATTATCATTATTATAAAGACATTAAAAGATTTGTTGCTTCCTTGCTTGGTGCTCAGCATTTTAAGGATAGAACAACGCTTGAAGTGGCGCCGCACGGTGGCTAATGGGTGCCATTTGCACAAACCAATTGGTATTGTAATGAGGACAATAAAGTGTTATTACTAAACCATCATTGTTTCTTATCGAGTAAAATTATTCATTCCAAAGCACTCTAAGGCACTATCATTTAACCACAAATGATAATGGAAGACCTGACGCTAGTTATCTTTCCAAGGAAAAGTTTGACCGGTTAGTGTCTCCCTTGGAAATAGAGGTGAGGTGAGTTGGGGTTTAACGCCGCTTTCAAGAGTATTTCACTTATATCGCGGCTGCTAGTATAATGGCAGGGAGAAAGCCCGCAACGCCATGTGGCTTTGTATGCTTTGCGGTGAAACCTGCGAGCATCGGCTGGAACTAGTGAACCATGGGTGGTACTACGCTGAAATTCAGTGTAGCATTGCACTCAAACCTTACTGCGTGTAGAACTGTTCTCTACTGCAGACAAAGTTGCCGTGCCCCTGGCGGGATTCGAACCCCGGACCTCTTGATCCGAAGCCGAACGCGCTAACCACTGCGCTATCCCCACCCCTGGAAATAGAAAGATGGATCCATCCTTGTTGGGCAAGTTGAAAGTTTAATAAAGGTTGTTAGTTTGGTTTAATTAGTGTTGTTAAGCAAAGAAATACAACTTTTCTGTTTACATGAAACAAGCCAAAGTTAAAGAGATCATTGGTCAAAAACAACAGGAAAAGCAAGATGGCTGCTTTCAGTGTAATATTACCCACAAGCCCCTGGGTAATCAACTCTGTCAGACCTTCATCTACGAGCCTTAGAAGGCTTTAAAATCCTCATCAAATGGAACATTGGGGAAATGGGGGGGACATAGACATGAAAATTACAAAGTCGTGAGTTTGCCAAGATTAGCTGATTAGTGTGATGAACAATTGATTCCCCCGACTGTTCTGATAACCTGTACTCATTAAGATTTACGACCTTAGCCATCTTTGCCAATCATCTTGAAGATGAGGTAGAATTATACAGACTTGCAAACTGTGTCTGAAGTCCAGTTCTAACTTTCAAGTCAATATATTTCAGCTGCAAAGCTAAATTTAATTTAAGAAATTTTTTAGGCTCCTTTCGTTTTATTCACAATTCAAATATCAAGTGACTTCTGTTTGTCATATAAAAAAACAAACTCTCAGAATTAAACCAGCACTGACTGATAAACACAGAGAAGAGAACCATAAACTAAAGAGGATTTTAATTTTTTTTTACAAAAACAGAGAGGAAAAGCCAATGTTAACTTTGTTAAATACACTTCACCTTCCAAAATCTAATGTGACATTTGCTAATGATAAACATGAGCAAACTGTCTTTCAGGGTGAGGTGAGTTAGAGTTTAACAACACTTTCAAGAGGATTTCACAGCTGCTAGTATTATTGCAGGGAGAAAGCCTGCATCACTATTGTGACTATATATACATTGTGGTGAAATTGCTATCATCAGCTGGAACTAGCAAACCATGTGTGGTACTACGTCGACATTCAGTGTAGCACCCAAACCTTACTGCGTGTAGAACAGTTCTCCACAGCAGACAAAGTTGCCGTGCCCCTGGCAGGATTCGACCACGGAACCACTGTGCTATCCCGCCCCCCAGAACTGACTGACCATAGTCAACAATGGTGAACATCCACAACATGTGCTATGGGAGCATTCATTGTGAAATGAGAGTCCACGAGATTATAAGTACGATTCATAATAAATCTTACCATTAAAATGATTTGGAACTAATCAGTAAAGTGAAAAATGTTTTTGTACACAAGTGTAAAAGGAAAAGTTACTTCAAAAATATTATATGACATATTATGATAGACACCATTTGCCACCTCAACTGACGTCAGTGGCCATTCAGCATCCGGCACTCACAATTACAGAGCTGACAACAATAAACGTGCGACGTTAATGACGTCGCGCTACAATCTGCGTCCCTGCACGAGGAGGTCATCAACCTGCTATAGATTGTGGTCAAGTCGGTCAAGACGGTCATCACATTCTGGTCCTAATCATCTCCCGATGGTAAGGGTACAGATATAACGACAGTAAGTATAAAACCACTATACTGAGTGTTAGTGTTTCTCAAGAACTTAAAGGGGCCGTTCTGTCGTAATAAACAATTTGTGGTTATGCCGTAGCGAAGTTTTCCCCACTCGCAGCACCGATGAATGGCTTAATTCAGTTCTCATTGTTTTTATTTTTCAACAAAATTGTGCTTGTCTTTATCAAGTTGTGAAATATAAATAAATATAAATTCATCAAAATATTACCTTCATTAATATCTTTTACTTCGACTGTGTTTTAATCATGTATTAGTCACATATTTGTGTAAATGGAGATATAGATCCTCTCAAATTTCGTTTCCACAAAAAATACTCAATAGAACCTTCCATATAAAAGTACCAAGCCAGATTATGCATCATAAATAAATAAAATGAATAATATAACTTATAATCATATTACCATCCAGGAGTTTATTTCTAAGTTTGATTGATCATTAAGTTCAGGACTAATTCTGATCTTCGCAGAAATTCATTTCTTCTGCATCGGTGAAACGTAAAACAAGGAAGATAACACACAGTAATGAGGGAATGGCATGTCAAGTTCTTCTGCATGAATTTTTATTAATTAAATGCAACACTTCCTTGATTGATAATGATTATTAAGAAAGTAATATTCTATTCCAGTAAGATGAGTATGAAGTTCTCAAGATTCAATGAAATGTCAAATCGAAGGGGTTAAACAAGAGATGAGACTTAGTAAGTTGCCGTCGATAAGTCTCACACCTGATGGACAAATTATATGTTGAATTGATTAAAGCCAAATCTTTCCTTAGTTGCCTCTGGTAAAACCATATGAGATGAATCCTAATAAAGAACATTTAACATTTCAGTGACATTAATTAAAACAACAGAGCTTAGATCATCAGAGTCGCTGTCAATTAGTCTGACACAATGTCTGATGCCATTGGACAAGTTAACAGTTTACCGACTGAATTAATGAAAGTCAAACTTTTCCTTAATTGGTTCTGGTCAAAAGCAAATGACATACATTAATTCTTATAAGTGACATTTCCTATTTCAATCAGATTCACAAACACCTATCAGCTCCAATCACCATGCAACAACTTCAAAGCCACCCACATCAACAATTGGCCTCTCTTCCAATCAACTATAATTAATATTTGTTTAACAATTTCAATAAAGCCAATTCACCTCCCTCGTTTCATCATGTGTGTTTACTTACATCTTCAATAAAGCCTACTACTTATCTACTTACTCCCCCTCATGTTTGTATTACAAATCCTCATTGTATACCATTCTCATGCTTCACCTCCATCATGTTTGTATTGCAAATCCTCATTGTATACCATTCTCATGCTTCACCTCCATCATGTTTGTATTGCAATTCCTCATTGTATACCATTCTCATGCTTCACCTCCATCATGTTTGTATTGCAATTCCTCATTGTATACCATTCTCATGCTTCACCTCCATCATGTTTGTATTACAAATCCCCATTGTATACCAATCTCATGCATGTTAATCTCCCTGACTGAGTTTCCTCACCATTGTTTTGTTAGCTACATAAATGTACCATATTTTGTTATTTCCTTACATTGTACCTGATGAAGGAGTGAGTATGTACTGCAAAATGTCGTGTATTTGCACATTAAAGAAGTTGTTATCCAGAAAATCTGCATGTTCAGATTCACAAATCACACTGATCAGAGCAAGCGACTGTCAATAAGTCAGACAAGAAGTGTGATGTTACTGGACAAGTTAACATTTTACCGACTGAATTAATTAAAGTCAAACCTTTCCTTAAAGGAGCTGAAGCACAATATGTTGATGACAAGGATTTGAAAATTAATAATAAACAACAGTAAAACACCCTTCGCTCTTTGGAATTTATGCCATAGCCATTGGGCTTTAATGCCACTTTAAAAAGTATTTCACTTAAAACCAGGTGCTAGTATTATGGCAGGGAGAAAGCCCGCAGCCATGTGGTTATGTATTGGGGTGAAACATGCGAGCATCGGCTGGAACTAGCGAACCATGGGTGTTACTACGCTGAAATTTAGTGTAGCATTGCACCCAAACCTTAGTACGGTTCTCTACTGCTGACAAAGTTGTCGTGCCCTGAGCGGGATTCGAACCCTCGGACATCTTTACCTCTTAACCCATTACCGACTGATTTAATCACTGCCAAACCTTTCCTGGGTTATCTCTGGACAAAACCAAATGATGCAATAGATAGATAGATAGATAGATAGATAGATAGATAGATAGATAGATAGATAGATAGATAGATAGATAGATAGATAGATAGATAGATAGATAGATAGATAGATAGATAGATAGATAGATAGATAGATAGATAGATAGATTAGATAGATTAGATAGATAGATAGATAGATAGATAGATAGATAGATAGATAGAGAGCAAGGTGCTGTCAATACGTCGGAGAACAAATACACATACGTCTGGTACCATTGAACAACTTGCCCTTCCACCTTTATCCCTGGTCCAAATTGTTTTTAGATGCATTCTAGTAAGTGACAGAATCACCCAGAACTCAAATTATAGAGCTTACATCTATTGATGAAAGGATACGTCTGACAACAAGTCTTATACGATTGAACAAATAAACCGTTATTCATTAAACCCATATGAGATACTTTCTAATAGACAGAATCGTCCAAGGTCTTATATTACAGAGCTTACATCTGCTAATGAAAGGAAGTGAGGTGTTGTCAATGTGTCTGATAACAAGTCTGATACCACTGAACAAGTTAAACTTTTAACCATAGAAACTATATGAAATGCTTTCTAGTAAGTGATAGAATCGTCCAAGGACTCAAATTACAGAGCTTACATCTACTGATGAGAGGAAACAAGGTGTTGTCAATATGTCTGACAACAAGTCTGACAACAAGTCTGATATCATTGCCGACAAAACCATTACCCGTTGAAACCATAAGAGATGCATTTTAGTAAGTGACAGAATCGTCCGAGGACTCATTTTACAGAGCTTACATCTACTGATGAGAGAGAGCAAGGCGTTGTCAATATGTCTGACAACAAGTCTGACAACAAGTCTGATACCATCGAACAAGTTAACGCTTTCCTGATTAAAACCATATGAAATTCTTTCTAGTAAATGAAAGAATCGTCCAAGGACTCAAATTACAAATCTTACATCTACTGATGAGAGGAAACAGGATGACAACAAGTCTGAAACCAGGTGGACAAGATAATGGCCTCCACATATAAATCCCTTTTCTCCAGGACACATACATCAAACTGACACTTTTGATCTGTGGTCATCTCCTGCGAGACTCACCCTACTTTCAGGGAGATTTGGCTGTGGACATTCAGTCTTGTAGTTTCTGAAATTACCATAACTGCTTTTGGACGGGATTTCGACATAGGTGCATTGGTATGTAATGCTGCTTTCAAGACTTTTAAGAAGACTTTTAAGAAGACTTCAAGAAGACTTCAAGAAGACTTTCAGGAAGACTTTCAGGATCACTTTCAAGAAAACTTTCAAGAACACTTTCAGGAACACTTTCAAGAACACTTTCAGGAACACTTTCAAGAACACTTTCAGGAAACTTTCAAGGAGATTTTGTTGTTGTTGAAATTCGGGTGTCTGACTCTCAGGGGTGTTTGTATTATTTCAGACAGTATACTTGTGATCACAAAAATAAATTTGTTACCTTAAACTTTTAAAATAACAATTGGTATAATAATAACAAAAAACAACGATTTCTTTGATTTGCGTTCTTTCAAAATAATAAATGAAACCGTTTTCTTTACTCTTTGTTCATCTGTCAAAGCTAGACCTTATTGTGTATGAGTCCGCTGGCTCGATGTGGGTGGAGAATCGAGAATAAAAGCATCAAGATTGTCCCAGCTGTCACACGACTATTAACTGTTCGACATTCAGCTTGACTTGACATTAAATAATACTAAAACATGGCAACTCGTGTTCATCAATATACCAGCAAATACGTTCACTTCATCACAGTACTGCATCAATAGACGATGAAATACTTAGAGAATAACCAACAAGGTACGAGTGATTACGGGAAATATCCATGAGTCTAAATAATGTTCAGCCACGAGCTTTAGCGAGTGGCTCTGAACATTATTTAGACGAGTGGATATTTCCCGTAATCCCTCGTACCGAGTTGGTTATTCTATATATTACCCATTATGCAATTAAATTGACCAAATTACGCTTGCTTATTACATTTTCATGTTGGGCGGCCGCTGTGAAGGACCCGTCGCCACAGTAACATTGTGACGTCATAAGATAAATCGTCGCGACCCTTGTTTTATGACGTCATAGTCATTCTTCCTCCGGGTAACCGACCAATCAACGTTGAGAATCACTTGAAAGCACATGTGCAAATATCACAAAAATAATCACCTGTGTCTTCTCACCCGTATGGGTAATATAGTATGGTATTGACAACATCTTTCACAGCATTAACATATAGCAAGACTTGACGTCCTTTCCATAGAAACAGTGTTGTCAATGTTTGTTTGAAGATTTTATAAAAATGTCAGATTTTAAATATTTCCTAACCTGTTACTTATTTCAGTTGAGGTGAGGTGATTTGGGGGTTTAACATCACTTCAAAGATTATTTCACTTATATTATGACTGCTAGTAATATTGCAGGGAGAAAGCCTGCAACACCATGTGGCTATGTATTATGGTGAAACCTGTGAGCACTGCTGGAACTAGCATATTTATTTCAGAGGGGCTGATTTTTTAATAATTTTCTTTTTTAATATGAGCTATATTTTTCATTCCCATGGTACAGAATCAATAGTTCTGAGTCGGGGTGAGGTGATTTTGGGTGTAACGCCGCTTTCAAGAGTTTTTCACTTATATCACGGCTGATAATATTATGGCAGGGAGAAAGCCTGCAACACCATGTGGCTATGCATTGTGGTGAAACCTGCAAGCAACGGCTGGAACTAGCAAACCATTGGTGGTACTACGCTGAATTCATTGCACCCAAACCTTACTGCGTGTAGAACAGTTCTCTACTGCAGACAAAGTTGCCGTGCCCCTGGCGGGATTCGAACCCTCGACCTCTTTATCCGAAGCCGAACGCGCTAACCACTGCGCTATCCCGCCCCCTATATCATAAGAGAAACTTTCAGATGCAAAGTTGCAGAACATACGAAGCTAAACACACTAACTCAATAGTTCTGAACATTTCTATTCATAAATGAAAGAGAAAAGTGACAAAGCAACAAAACTAATAAAACAAAGGACTGTCAATGTGAAAGATATACAAAAAAAAGCTGAAAGACAACTTGTGAGACAGACACTTCGACCGACCGTCAATAGTAACAGTGTAAGCCATCATAAAAAAAACATTATCTGACAAGGGACGGAAGACTGCTTCATAGTAAATGACAAATTATTCTGGAATTCTCAAGGGATATTTCATGCTACCAATCAAGGTAGTCTGGGTGGCTTATAATCAAATTTTGTTCCATTCTCTTCTATTCTACTGTATAATTGATTGTCCAGACTTAATAACTTGCTCAGTTTGTTTATAACTTAGGCAAAACAAAATCAATTATTTCTTTTACATATTTTTGGAGGCAAATGCCCAGTGCCTGGGGAAAACTATGTCTAGTGTACATGAAAAGTTTTTTGGTAAGTGTAACAGGCAAAGAACAAAAAACAACTTTTCAACAATTTTTAAGTTCATGGTAAAAGGATCAACATCTAATTACAAAACTATGTCATTTAATTTAAAAAATAAATAAATTTTAAGTAGATTTTTTTCTGAACTATGGATCAGACACAAATGCACCAAGTTTGACAAGTTATAATAAACATATATATTTAAATTTATAGATAAAGATTGCCAGCCTTTGTCTTCTTGATACTAAAACATGAAAATTGACATCTGTAATGACATCATAGACAGGCCAATTACCTAACTAATTCCACAATCTCCTCCGTTAATAGAGTGTATTCATAATTCATAATCACGTCATAATCATATCTTACTTACCCAACAAACTCTAACACTTTCTGTCTGCGGTATTCACCTTTATTACCATGCTTTCACCAGCGAGGAAAGAAGAAACTACATCCAATCTAGCCTTGCTCATTGTCCCCAATCAAATATTATCATTAACAACGTAACTCATAGCAACATTATCTTAAATTTCACAAATATTTTAATGAAAATAATTGAAAATATCTCATTTTTTAAAAATATTTAAACGAAAATATATGTATTGGGAGTTTTGTAATTTTCCTGACTGAGCATGAAAAGGAAACTTTAGCAAGTCTATTTTAGATTCACCACAGCTGCTGTTCTCATTGGTGGGTAAGAAGGGAATGTAAACACGGTTCCACCATATGTCCTCGATACCTCCCCAGCAGACAAACAACTAGATGCATCTCTATCGTAATTTGTAATTGACTTAATAGCGGGATGTCATTAACCCTTTGCCTGATGAATTAATAAGTAGAGTAGTGGGCCAGTCTGATAAAAATCGACCTAGTTCCGAGGAATAAAATTTGTAAAATAATGCATCTACCGGGATACGAACAGGTTCTGTAGATTCCTCTCCACAAGGTCTGAGAACACCCCGTATAGGCGAATGTTCCGAACCAGTTTAGCACAGCCAAAGCCCAGTCAAAAAGCTGACCAGTCGCAATGTAGTTTTTAAACGGTCACTGTTTTGAAAGCATTCGGAACAGACCAAAGGATAGCTGTTTGGAGTTATCTGCCCCTAGCTTCTCGCACCGAAAGCATTTGTTGGGCGTCTTTCGATTGGCTACCTCAATTGCGCTCGAACATGCGAGTCTATGGCTGTTATCAAACGGTTTGGCGTGGAACCTACGACTGATACGAGTTCGTATCCCGGTAGATGCACTATTTTGCAATTTTTATTCCACGGAAACCGTCAATTTTAATCAGACTGAGTAGTGGGTATGACTTTTTCTGGTCATTTTGAAAAAAGAATTAAGAATGTGCCGCATCATTTTTGCTAATCCCCAAATCCATTTGTCCAAATATATCCTTCTGCAGAACCCTTTGCCTGATGAATTTGTATGTTTTAACAACTGGATGCATCTTCTGTATCATGCATAGATGTGCTTTATGAGGGTTAGACCTGTATCTGAATTCCATTTTTGGCGGTTTCCATGGAAATATGACAAACCCCCACACATAATAATCCTTCCTTTTTGGCTATGGCAATTAAAACCTGTTTTAAAAGGGCATTAGCACGTTTTTTCGCTGAAATAAGTCGATGAAATGTATTTGAAAAATAATGTCACCAATAGTAAAACACCCATCTCTCTTCGGAAAATCAAGTGTTATAATAAAAAAATCAAGTTAAAAAATTAGTGTACACGGTTCCGTAAAGCTATGGGAATGGTTTTTGTCATTCAAAATAATAAATTGTGTTCACAATAAAATGGCCACCATGCAATTTTTGCATTATAGGCAACATCGCTATTATCACTGTGGATAATTGGTTTGTGTAATAAGATGTTTTACCCTCTAAAGTAAATATAAATGACATAAACTATCATTATAAATGGGAAATTTGAAAAAATAAAATTTACAAAAAACCTGCTACTGTCCCTTTAATACAAGGTCTATAATTCTATATTCTTGTTATCTTATACTGTCAAAAGTTTATCTCTGGAACTGTACATTCCATATTCATTCAACTTTACACAGATGTGCCTTTCCTATATAGAGATTATTACCCGAGGAAGTGTGTCATATGATTTTTACGAAACGAGTGTGGATTTTTGTATTGCCCGAGCGAGAGCGAGGGTTATACATAAATTTGCACGAGTTTTGTAAAAGTCATATGACACACTTTCGAGTGTAATAATTTCTTTATTACCCATTCTATTCCGTTTCATTCGCGTAAAAATAGACAGGAAACGGTATACTTCCTTTGCGACGGCAAGCTGCAGTGACGTCACGAACAATCGTGCACATGTGCTCATATCAATAATATTAACTCGGTTATTTTCAACCATATGGGTAATAATTTCAATTATGTCAAACTTTATGGGTGCTCGCTTCTACACTTGTTTCATATCATTTGTAAGCTAGTCACAGTCCATCTGTTAGAAGGAGGGTTCTATCGGGGCAAAACATGATTAATTTTCCTATCACTCAACACAACTCCAAGCATCATCAGTATCATTTTACAGCCCAAAAACCATGAATGCTAATTAAATGTTTGTGGAAATGACAGTCATAAGTGTCGTGTTACATATATGATTAAAATGTGTGGTCTACTATTTGAGACAAAAAATAGTACGATTAAATTCATTATTTCATTCAGTTCATGCCTTGCACTAGTTTGATATGGTGGAATAATTCCAATGTATTCAAATCATGTTTCCATCTAACCAACTCGTTCCTGTCAAATACATGATCCGAATAAAACAATAACTTCGTTGAAAATCGAAAATTCATATACTGTTTGAAAAATAGTGCCATTTAACTAAGATTTTTATTTCACTTATTTGTGGGTAATCGCTTATGTTAAAATTTTCACGAATGTTATGAAGAAATAATTGTTTTATTTCAAATAAATATACATAGACAAATAAATAGGGTAAAACAGTTCAAAACTACATAAGTTGAAGTACAGTATTTTACTTTCGGTTTGGTGCACCTTGCATCAAAGTGTATTTTCGGTTTATTAAATTCATAAAAATCAAGTGTTTGCCACTAACATGGCAATGTCCCCCGCTGGCGACATTGAGTTAGTAAAACACATCATTGGAGCTACTTTATATATTGCATTACTGGTAAAAAGTGCCATGATGATCAGCAAATTTTAAGACTTTGGGTGCTTGGGTTCATGATATATTGTGTAAGTAAGTGAGTGAGTGAGTGAGTTGGGGTTTAACGCCCCTTTCAAGAGTATTTCACTTATACCGCGGCTGCTAGTATTATGGCAGGTTATTAAATTCATAAAAAAATTATCTATGTTTTCAGTCTTTTCATTTTTTATTTTGAAGTAAAAATTATTTTTTTTTGTGGCCTAAGTTCTTGCATTCTTGCATCTGAACCGAACTGAACTGAACTGAACCGAAAATGTACTGAACTGGGGGTTCTGTACTGTTTCACCCCGATATTGCTAGTGAAAATGGGCCAGTAACACGATATTCTCATGTCAAAGGTTTGTGTTTCAAATGCATTTTGTTAAACACTCGTGCCTGATATGACTACAACCTCATCCCATCAATAATTTTAGTGGAGAATCATTTATAACGCCTCGTCCTTATTAAACTATTTCTAATTCTAGCTTCTGTGCTAGATTCAGTATACAAACAAAACATCTAAAGAATTAACAAACTTATGGATTTACAACTTCTTTATTGCAAAGATATGGGACGTTTCTGTGTAGATACTAACACTGTTATCAAGCAAAAGTACAATGTGATTAAAAATGAATTAGGTCGATGTACATAGTGTTTTTACAATAGATAGGCAGTGGAGAAGCCAGATGAGGTAGCTGTTGATAGATGTTAGCTTATGGTCAATCACCAGCTCCCTAACATCTCCTAAACCTATTAATGAGTGTTTTGATGTCACTCTTTTTCATCCATTAACCCTTTCACCCCTACACGCCTAAAATAAGGCGCATAAACGTATTAGCGTTCAGGTTGCTTAGTGCTAAAAGGGTTAATGTTTGCTCAGGGGACTGTTAACATTATAACCCATGTCGAACCCATGTTGACATACATGTCGCTAGAAGGTCACCCCGACACAACCTTCACCAGGTACCCATTGGGACTGCTGAGTGAACAGAGGCATGAGTGAATGAGAGGTGCCATGATAGATCTTTCAAGTTAAACAAGGTGTGGAGCAGGGAATTATACCCTTCAAAATCTCAGATTATCCAGAAATGAAACGGGTCACCCAACCATCTGGCAAGCACAGCCCACTGTTGCTGAACTTCACTGATAGTGGTCAAAGGAGATTAGCACAGGAGCATGTGTCATCAGCAAAATATCTGCAAGTATTTCCATGCTTTCAACAAAAACTGCAAAATAGAAGAAGCCAGACCTTGTCTCCTGAAACAATATGAACCTCAAACCCATGTACTTTCATTCTCAAAAGAGGTATTTTAACCGCCATTTTAAAACTTAGGGCACTTTTCACATTAACAACTGTAACTCTTTATTTCCTGTGAAGAAATGTCTGGACATGCAGTTTTCTGGATGAACACCTGAATAGAAAAAATATGTACATACCTGCCGAGACTTTAAACCACAGGTGACAAATAAAGGTGGATGTACTTACCTGAAAGAGAAAAGTCAATCATTAGATAAATGCAAAACATATTAAAAGACTCTGTATTTCAATGATTCATAAAAAAAATAGGCAACATATATATGAAATACATTGTATTTTCTTTAATAGGTAGTGAATTCAATCTCAGACCTCACTTCTTTCTTTTACAAGGTGATAGCAAGTCAGTAAGGGAACTTTAGTTTAATGTTGAAGAATGGGACGATTGCCTTGTGAGGCGAATTAGGTGAGAATGGGTTTAACACAACTTTCAAGAGTAATTCACTTATATCACGGCTGCTAGTATAATTGCAAGGAGAAAGCCATGTGGCTATGCTACACTGAAACCTGCGAGCATCGGCTGGAACTAGCAAACCATGGGTGGTACTATGCTGAAATTCAGTGTAGCATTGCACCCAAACCTTACTGCTTGTAGAACTCTCTACTGCAGAAAAAATATTTAATTGCAAATCAAAACCAGACTTACATGGCTATAAACATTGTCAAAAAGAAAAAATTTAAAAAAAAGATACAGAAGGAGTTAAAATTAACTTCATCAAGGAAATAACTTTAAAGAACTAGTCCAAAACTAATTCATCTAGGCAAATGCATACACACGCTCTTCGATATCTTTAAATTCAATCTAGCCTTTTGCACTCCAAGGCAAAACATTTAACAAGGCCAGCAACATTTTCCCTATAATAATCAGGGCTACCATACAAATGGTATAAATCAGCTGAAGCGAAGGAAAATATACGCTGAAATTAATGATAAATCATAGATATGCGAAAATAATTCTTTAAAACATCCCCCCCTGCCCCCTACCCAAGAAAAAAAACTTGATTTTCCGAAGAGAGAAGGGTGTTTTATTATTTGTGACATTATTTTTCAAATACATTTCATCGAATGTGCTACTGCCCCTTTAAACTTTGACCCCTACAAAGTCAAGATAATATGAACCCAGTAACATCCAACATTGAGACACAAATCTTAGCAGAAGTTCCGGTTATATGCTAATCACAGAACAGAGGAATTGCCAATAGAGTTACCAATCAAGATACTGGCATATCAAATTTCTCCTAAACAAACTTGAACTTTTGGCCTCGGTGTTATTGTACGAGTTTAGAGTGTCAGTGTTTACATCTACATGATATCTGAGTAAACATACAATATATTCCAACATCCAAATCATTTACATTCTGAGATTTTAAATTCTTCGATTCTGAGCAAAATTATTTTGAAAGAGGATAAAATTTAATGACAGTCAAGAAATTATTTTTATTAAATTAATTTTAATAGAATATATCTTAATTGTGGAATTGGAAATACTAATTGAACTTTTTCTTTTAATCTGAGTTCAAGATAAATTTTTTGCAAAGTTTTCCTGTCAATCAATTTGTTTCTACACTGGCCGCATCTGTCATGTTATGTGAATTAAGTTCAGAAGAATGGATTTCCCTATGCATCAGCTTTCATTGTCAAGGAGCAAAATATCACTTAACTCCTTTTTAAACATTGCACTCTTATGCTGGAGATGTGCTGTTTAAACGTGGCATTATACTAATTCAATATAAATGACATTTTTGGATTAAACGTCAATTTAAGGCTCAAGAATTTTATTTTGAACAGCAAAAGTAATCCTTGACATGGCAGATGTAAGATCCCTTTAATACAAGCTATTCAGATTGCAAGAATATTCAATTTTACACCCTTTATACAAAAAAACCCATTGGCTCTGTAACTCATCAGGCTTTAACAATAAAATAAATAAATTTCAAACTATACTTTTTCCAGAAGTATTTATCAGAGGTATAATGAATTTCAATAATTTACATTTAGGTTGTGGTCCCTGTGACCTATATTTGTGGCCACAGGGTCACCAAATCTACAATTTAGAATCCCAGTTCTTTAGTAGTTTAGATACAACATTTCAGCTTTCTAGGATGGAGAAAAAGATGAAAATAGGTTTTTAGGCCATGACCCCTGTGATCCATATTCAAAATCCCCATTGGCCAAGGAGTCTGTACATAAAATTTCAGCTCTCTGCAGTTACTGGTTCTAGAGAAGAAGTCGAAAAAGCAAAAAGGTTTATAGATGGACGGAGAGATGGATGGACGAACGGATGCCATGCCATGCCATGCTCATTCAAGCCTGATGAGCTAAAATGACATGTCTCCAAATTAAATGGTATCCTACAGTAAGAATTCTAATAATTATTAAACTGCTTTATTCAGAGGGAGGTGAAAGAAAATGAGGTGATTTGAGGTTTAACACCCTTTCAAGTATCTTTCAGTGGCTTGTAATACTGCAAGGAGAAAGCCTGCAGCAAGATTGTGGATATGCATAATAGTGAAACCTGCCAGCGCCAGCTTGTGAATGCATTGAATTCAATCTGACACTGCATCCACTGTATGTAGACAAATCCAGGATTAGCAATGAGAAAAACAAGCTTATTCCACCTTATTGCCAAAAATTAAAAAGATTATGCTTATCAATTTCAAAATATATTCATGACCTAATTTTATCTGCATTCTAACAAGAATATAATCACCATAGACTTAACTGAACTAATTAATTTTAAACATCAACAGCCTGAATCTATTGGCAACATATTAAGGGATCCGTTGCAAATTGCTATATAACTGAACTAATCAATTGCACGAAATTAATGACCCTAATTTTATTGACTGCCACTATCAAGGGAAGAGTCTCAATAACAACTGCCTTGCCAGTCGACATAGAAAATTGCACAATCAGGAATATAGCTACTACAATGTGGAAGGGCAACACTCCATGAGTCATTCACGGACAATCAAACTTAATTGGTCGGACAGTAATAATTAAGCTTTATCTACTCTCGAAGCAAGTGCTCTGAGATAGGAGTACTTATCTCTCATCGGACGTTAAACCTGATTGGTCAATCAGTCAGAATGTCGTCTCTGACACCTAAGTATATGTACATAACACGTGGAGGAGCATGTGTTACTGTTAATTACATGTTGATTGCATCAAATTTCATGTATATATCACTTTGAAGAGCGTCGGTAACATGTCAATATTGACAAAACATTATTATATTTGTGTAATTATCTCATGCTGTAAATAAAAGTTGAGATATATCAGAGTGATTTAGCTTATGCTTACCTTGATGGAGGAAATTGCAATAAATTCGTACCATGTGGATGCTAGTAACACATGTTTGTATCATATTGATTAGAGTGTAACTGCACTTACATCACATGTTTGTATCATATTGATTAGAGTGTAACTGCACTTACATCACATGTTTGTATCATATTGATTAGAGTGTAACTGCACTTACATCACATGTTTGTATCATATTGATTAGTGTAACTGCACTTACATCACATGTTTGTATCATATTGATTAGTGTAACTGCACTTACATAACATGTTTGTATCATATTGATTAGTGTAACTGCACTTACATAACATGTCTTTGATGAGAACAAAATTATGTTTGTATCATATGAATTGAGGTAAAGCAATGACGTCTTTCCCATGAATTACATTGCAAGCTAGATAACAATATGTCACTATTTCATGGATCGCAAAAGGTGCATGACAAAATTCCATGGATCACAATAGGAGGCATGCCAATATCCTAATGGATGACAATGGGTGACATGTCAACATTTCGTGGATCACAAAATCACTTGTCAATATCCCATTAATCACAATTAGTGGCGTGTCAATATCCCATGAATAGGAATGGGCGACATGTCAATATCTCATGGATAAAAATAGGTGATGTGTGAGCTCATGGATAAAAATAGGTGATGTGTGAATATATCCAATGGATGGAAGAAGGTGATATGTCAATATTCTGTGGGACACTATTTCTGTCTGTGGTAGACAATTAAGTTCATGACTATTTAATATTGATGATATATACCATATTCGGTGTAACTATAGATCGAGCCTACCGGGAATGTAGCTCAGTTGGTAGAGTGTACACTCATCACCCGGAAAACCAGGGTTCGATTCCCGGTTGTGTCATACCAAAAGAAGTTAAGAGATGGGAGTTGTGGCTTCCTTGTTTGACATTCAGTATTATAAGGGAAGTACAATGCTTGAATTGGCACTGCACTGTGGCTGCCGGGTGCATAATGCACAAAGCGAATTTCCGATGTACACTGTACTTGGACAATAAGGTATTATAATTACATTATGACTATTACTATTCGCACCCCTGACTTATGTTAAATTATATTTGAAAACAGTGACATCACAAAATCGATTCTGATCTTATTTGAAATGTGTATGTTCATAGATTTTTTCTTTTTTTATGCCTTTTTTTAACATATCTATATATAGTATGACAAACAGGGAAGCGTAAACCTATGCAAAACATTGTGAGAAACGAGCAATCCGTGGATAAAAATGGATAAAACCGAAATGTCCAAAAAACAATAAAGTGAATCAAACTACAAGTACAGTAATTATAAACTTGTGAAGTTGTCAAAAAGAAAGTTGGTCCTTTTTTGTTATATCAATTTCAAAAGCCTGATCAATAAAGTATTGCAGACAGAAACAAATCCTACACGACCATCAAGTGTAATACACCATTATAAAACATCAGACGATTTAGAATCAAGATGAAAGCCCTCAATGCCATGTTGAACCAAGGAGGTAAAATTCAATTTGATAAGAGCTGGTTTCCAGTTTTTATTTCTATTACAGCAACGATGATATGAAGGACTACATTTCTGGCGTTCGATTGAAAAACTGACGATGATGAACTGTTCAGGGCAAAAAGGTCTTAATTCAAGTCAGCTATGATAACAAACTCAATTTCTGAATTAGGCAAAAACTTGAAGAGGGATCAATGTCGATCTCTACAGCCACTTTGTCGGATCGACATGCTGTGTGGAGCAAAAAGCAGTGTGAGGAGCTCAATTGGATCAATGCTGTGTATTTGTAACACAACGTTACAACAAAGACCCGGTAGAACATCAAGTAACACATGACGTGAGGCACACCCTGCCCTGTAATCAGTTTCACAGCTCACTGGTCAGACAGGGGTCAAGCAAGGTAGCCTTTCTGTCCGTCTCCTATTCATAGTTAAATTTTAAAAAATATCACTATGAACAAAACTTTGGGTATATTGGGTCATCAGTATATAAACTGATATCCACAAATATATCTAAATTGGTACTTGCATAAATATCTGAACTAATCACCCCTCTTGAAAAATATTTTAAAAGTCAGGTCAAGAATGTCTGACCACAGACAAAGACCGAGTCCATTGTATTTATGTCCCGCCAAATGACAGCATGGCGTGACGTGGGGTCGACTCCACCCGGGTACACACTTACCATCGTGATCTAGTACCCTGTATCTGTAGTACACATCCAATACACTCCACAATTCCAGTACACGCTGGTACATCCAAGTACACAGTAGCACAGGACAGAAAAGTTGAAAGTGATTTGACCTAATTAGGGCCAGGCGGTGACTGCTGTACACAGTTGGGGCCCTGTGCACATGTGTGCATGTTTATTTGTCTGTCTGTGTGTCCCCTCCCTTGCTCTGTGTGTTTTTATCTGTCTGCCTTCGTGGGTGTCTGTATATCATCTGTGTGTGTAATTAACCCTATAAAAAAATTAAAGTTTGGTACCCCGACATATTTTTAAATATTCAGAGCTATAATTTAAAAACAATATGAATTTATTTATTAAGAATTATATATAGATACTGCATTTTCATGATGTCAACTTTTAATTGCCTTAATTTCTTTGATGGGCATTATAGTATTATGGTGATAAATATTTTTGAAACACAATTTTATTCTTGAAGGGGGACATTTCGACATAGATTCTAGTGCTGTTATGAAGAAAATAATGAGTTGTTACAATGACGCATACTTCTACCTAGATTGAAAAGTATTTGTTGAAAGAAAAGAAGTTAATTCATGAAGAAGTCTCCACGCTTATCTTTCATGTTGGTTGACAATGAAAGCAATATGGTTGACCCTTATGTATACCTTCAGCTTATATATATATATGTATAATGATAAGATAAAAGCTGGGGGTGTACTCAGTTCTGCCCTGGCTACAGTAATATACTGTCCTAATAAAAAAAAGTCAACACTATAATGTATTATGTACTTTTTTGTGTGCCTCCTTAAAGTGTAAGTTCTATTATGAATATCGGCCATATTGTTTTTGCTTACGTGAAATGAGAAAAACCAATGTTTCATCTAGAAATAGAAGATGAGTTGGCATGCTTTATCATTGAATAAAACATAGCAGGGAGCATAAAACATGAAGGGCGCAGCCCTGGGTGTTTTATGCTCCCTGCTATGTTTTATTCCACAGTCTTCTATTTCTTATATGAAACAATTACTTGCTTTTATACAAATACCGTTGAGATATTATGTTATTTGTATAAACTTTATTTAAAAAATAATAATGTCTCCCGTCGAAGAACACATTCACTTGTCACTGAACAATCAAAGTGATGTAAAATATGACGTCATTTGCTCACCGACACTTTAACCAGCTATGTTTTATTGCTGTGGGGGGTATATCTTACATTTTGTAATAAAACATATGCTAATATATCCATATAGTGAAAAATAATTTAAATTATTTTTAAATAATAATTAGAACAAGACTGATAAAAAATGTCCTGTTTAGCTGAAGCAAGGCTTTTAACACTCAAAGCGAGTAAAGTCATCAAAGTATTACTCTTACATGTTTCAACTAGATTGAGCTATAATCATGAATTTATAACATACATATGTGTCTACAGGAATGTGCTCTTCAATTTCGTTTCCACAAAAAATAACCGATAGAATCTTCTCTTTAACTTACAACAAGCAGGAAGGTTACGATAAGAGAATTTATGTTGAAAATATAACTTTTGTACTGATGATCACAATATGTCTACTTGTAATCAGTTGTTAAGAAACTATATTTCAAGTTTGTATCTACGAGCTTTAGGCTAGTAGATGTGATACTGGGTTTAGCACCACTTTCAAGGTAGGTTATTTCACTTAAATAATGGGTGGTATTATTACAGAAAGAAGTGAGGTGAGATCAGCTGGAACTAGCGACTCATGGGTGGTTCTTCTCTGAAATTCAGTGTAGCATTGGACCCAAACCTTACTGCATGTACAACAGTTCTCTACTGCAGACAAAGTTGCCGTGCCCCTGGTGGGATTCGAACCCCGGACCTCTTGATCCGAAGTCGAACGCGCTAACCACTGCACTATCCTGCCCCCCCCCCCCCCACCAAAAGGGAATCGTCAATTTTTTAAAAATAATTTCTATTTCCATACATTTGAATATAATAAGAGGCATATTGTGCATGTGATTGTTTATGAAATGTAATATTTATGGGATTATATAGGATTAAAGAAAAGCATATGGAGAGAGAGAGAACCAGAATGAATTGAAGCTTGCATGTTTACAGTCAGAAAACTTAAAATTTTGTTTTTTGATAACATTTATTCATTTGATAATATGTTTTGTAGCAAAAGTTTAAAATTTTGTGTAATTTTATTCATATTCCATCTATCAAACATAAACATAGATATAAAATAATTGCATTAAAATAAAACATTTCTCAACCCTTAACAAGAAAATTACCTAATGTTGGAATGATTTTCAACTTAATACTCGTTCATCCTGTCCCAAATAACAAAGATCTAAAAAAGCAAAATTAAAAAAAAAAAAATTTCAATCATAAAACAATGCATTTTGAAAGAAATAATATTTTTTAAGCAAAAAAAGGTATTTTTTTTGCCAGAGTCCAACATCAAAGCGAAACAACAAATTTGACCATCCAATATTCACAACACGTAAACCTTGACTTTTGTTAAACCCACGATTGCGTTCCTCTGATGGCCAGTAAAATACATGTCTGACTGTTTACATAGACAGAACGTGCCTCGGTCAGTGAGATAGGAATCAAAATATCCTCGACAGAGTCAACAAGTAACAGAGGCTACTGAATATTCCCTAGACTGAAAGTAATCTCTTAAATATTGGTACTTTCAATATTCTATTTTCCAAAATCATCAGGGAATCCTAAACCAATTTTGTGCTTGTTATTGTGTTAGAGGACTAAATCATAAAATATTGGGTAAAATATCTATGACATTGCATATTACATGTGATGATGGCAGTAGGTAGTCTAATCTTGATTTCGGCATAATTTCCTCAATTTCAAGACTTTTGATAATAACAAAACGAAATTCTATTATTCATATTCATTTTATCCACATATGTCATCCTACGTTTATGAAACTAGTGCGCCTCAATATAGTATATCCTTGACTTTCGCTCAGGAAATACTAAATATTTCCATATCTGTGTCATGAAATTATGCCACGAACACACACATAATATATTATTTATTAAATGATCAAATGTTTTTAGCATTTCTGATTGTTCCAAAGATGGTCACATGATCATAGTCCATAGAAAATGATATTGACTTGGAACAATGTCCGCTGCAATCAACTTTCATATTGACTCATTGTTGACGTAATATCTTTATGACGTCACAGCAATAATTTTTACGCAATGCATAGAAATGTTTATGTCAACTTTGATGTCAGCGTTTCGCGCTGAAGATGAATCATTTGGCCGACGTGAATCTTGTACACAAAGTAATTTTAGTACTCATATGTTCTAATTGTTGCTTATTTATCAAAACAATTATAGATATTTAGTGAGGCTAGCAATGCGTGTGTTGTGACATTATCACATTAATTATTGTTGCAGTTCATTTTCTAGATTTTTTAATTATATGGTTCAAGGAAAACATATCATGGACTCTCGTAGAGGTCAATATCGGTTTTCATTGACCTGAGTCAAACAATATTGACCTCGCAAGCTCAGTCAGTGTTGTTTGACTCAGGTCAATAAAAACCAATATTGACCTCTACGAGAGTCCAAAATTGTATAATATCCACAGATAAAGAATTAATGAGACTAGCAACAGTCTAGAATCCTTCCATCATCAGAAAAACCCTGTGGTGATAAGGTTAGAGTAAGGGGTGTTATTGTTTATAAGTGGCTTATTTACACAGTGATAAAACATTCATATTTTCATATATGACATGAATGTTTTCCATATTGCTTGATAATTCTATTATTGAAGTTTAAATTTTTAAGGCTTAATACTTTCTGAAGCTTTGATGTGGCCTAACCTTATAACCTTCAACTCAAACATAACTTGTATTTGTTAAGGATGTCCGCTCCTTCCTGTTGAACTTCAAAAATAGAGCCATGGGCTCTGTAGCTCATCAGGGTTTCATTGATTTACTATTTAAAGTTGAATATTCCATAGTTATTTAAGTTATTGTTTACAAGCAAAAGATAGGTTCTTAGATCATGACCACTGTGACCCCATTTGGGGTCACGGGGTCACACAATCTACAAGTTAGAATCCCCATTGGCCAAGGAGTCAGCATTTAACTTTTCAGCTCTCTAGACCTTTTGGAACTGGAGAAGAAGATGAAAATAGGTTTTTAAGGATGTGACCCCTGTGACCCCAGTTGGGGTCATGGAATCTACAATTTAGAATCCTCATTGGCCAAGGAGTCTGCACACAACTTTCCAGCTCTCTTGACCTTTTGGAACTGGAGAAGAAGATGAAAATAGGTTTTTAAGGATGTGACCCCTGTGACCCCATTTGGGGTCATGGGGTCATGCCATTTGGGGTCATGGGGTCACAAAATCTACAATTTAGAATCCCCATTGGCCAAGGAGTTTGCACACAACTTTTCAGCTCTCTAGACCTTTTGGAACTGGAGAAGAAGATGAAAATAGATTTTTAAGGATGTGACCCCTGTGACCCCATTTGGGGTCACGGGGTCACGAAATCTACAATTTAGAATCCCCATTGGCCAAGGAGTTTGCACATAAAATTTCAGCTCTGTGAAGTCATTGGTTCTGGAGAAGAAGTCGAAAAAGCGAAAAGTTTACGGATGGACAGACGGACGGACGGATGGACGGACGGACACCGGACACCATGCCATGCCATAAGCCCATCGGGCCTTTCAGGCCTGATGAGCTAAAAATGAAATACGATTAAGTAAAGATTTTTTCTCATCTTTATTTACTTCATGATATTCTACGTCATCTACATACTTTTAAAAAACAAATGAAACAAAGAAAATGTGACTTTAGAACCTCTAAAAAGTGCTTAAACAGCATATATGGCCTAAATTTGACTAAAAATGGGGATTTTCAGGTACATTTTGTGTCATGGCTTAAAAAAAACCCACACTACCATATATATTTTTTCATCGATTTCGGTAGGGTAACATGAACTTTGTAACATATCAAAAAAGAAAATAAAGTTTAATTCTAGAAATGTAGTAATTTTAAGTTTTTAGCGTTTTTTTTCTCATTTTCCCATAGACTCCCATGTTAAAACCCCACTATCTTACAGGTGCCATATCTCGAAAAAAACCACACTACCCTCTATTTTTTAATGCTGATTTTTCAATCATATAGTTTGATCTTTTAAAATATATAAGTTAGAAAAAAAGTTTAATTCTATAAATTTGAGGAGCGAACATCCTTAAAGTTCTATAAAATTTGGTGAAACACCATGGGGGCTTTCATCTATAACACGATTTAATATAAGAACTCGATACACACCTCAAATGCAAATAACAAGATTTGCCAAATCATGCAAAAGAGAAGATCCACAATGACAGTGAAACTATGTGAAATCTAAATTTGAGAAGATATTTGGCTATTTAACATGCTTATAATGTAAATATTATACAAAATATAATACAGTTTATTTTTAATCTATAGTAGTTTTTCTATCGAGTTTTAATATACATTTTCGATGTATTAAAAGCCCTGGGGGTACTTAAAAAATTGAAAAAATATAATTTAGGAAGCTCATAAATGACCTCATCATTCAGTGCAATATGTAAATTGCTTAGATATTTTCGATCTACATAAAGAAAAGAGAAGATTTTATCATCCGACACATTTCAATTAAAGGTCAGGATAAATTTTTTGATATAACTGTTTGCAAATATAATATAACATAATTCAGATATCGACGTAGTTCATAGGTTTAACACGTTAGGTTGTCTAGAGAGAGGGTTCTAATGTTTTCTTGAGTTAAAAACGTGGTGGGGTGCGCTTATAAGAAGAAAGTGCTGATTACGTCGGGTAGGGTTTACATAAAGTCAAAAACATCTTTGAATTCTCAGGTCTCAAAAAGAAAAACATTTTTTTTAAGAAATCATGAGATTTATTTTCTATTCATATTCATTATCAGTTAGAAAATAAATCCTTGTGATAAATCTTTGTTTTATTCAAATACTGGACGAAAAAAGTGGGGGATATTAGATGTTTTATGATTTAAATTTCATAAGTATGTTAAGTAATTAATAGATCAGTATTTATAATTTCAAAATTTCAAAATATCCCAAATAATTTTTGTCCAATATATGTGAATATTTTGAATTTTGTATCCACAGAAAATACTCCGATGAAAATGTACCTTTTAAAAAATGGATCAAATCTACTTCAAGTGCTTCATACTGGAGTAAACATATTTTTTCTGATCTCAATAGGAGATATTTAATCCATGCAGCTTAGCTTGGTAAAGTCAACAAACACAGCAGCTCTTGAATCGAAGAAAATCAGAGGATAATATTGCACAATTCACATGCAATATTTATGATATCTTTGTCCCAACGAAGTGCTGTTACTAGGCGACATGGCAAAGGGTCAGGGACACTATGGAAAGATAAAGTGTGAACTTTAAATACTACAATGAGGTGACTGGAGCAATGTCTCGATTGTATTTAATATTGATATATCAAATTCGGTTTTTAAAATATCACCACTTTTGGGGCCTTGAAAGCAATGTTAATTTCCTACCAAGTATGTCCATAGTCCTTGATTTGTTGTGATTTGTTGAATGTCCCTATTAAAAAAATATTGTCCATAACTTCACATTGTCTCTTTATTCAATGTAATTTACTTGCTGTAACTTAATTTATATTCTATGTATAGTGTTGTATATATGTAAATATGTACACGGTATGTACCTGTATGTGTGAAATAAAGTTAAGTTCAGTTAATCAGTGGCGGAGCGAGATGGGGTCCTTCTGAAATATTTCTGTTTTTAGCTTGAAACCCATGGTGAACCCCTCCCCACCATTCCTGTTTACGCCTATGTTATGTTATTTGCTTCTGTAAAGAATCCCATTTCTCCAAGACTCCTTTCAAGTAATTCTTCTTCCTTATAAGTTTCAGAGACCAAGTGCCAGTCTTTTTGCAGCCTTGAAGGTCTGCGGCAGGGAGAGAGTCTTAGTCTGACTCTTTTATAATTCTTTCAGTTTTACTTCACCATAAACAAATATGATATCCAGGTGCAAAGTACATCTGGAATTTCCATTTTCCAAGGCCTTTTTCAGGTTTTTCAGAGACTATAAGTGAGAGTGTATTTCCAGCCTTGTAGTGTCTGTGGCAGGGAGAGAAGCTTGTTCCACCTTCATTCTGTTACAGGGTGAGAGAGTGCACTGTTTACAACAACTTTAATGCTTACTCCATCACCTGATGAAGGAGAAAGCATATACCCCCTAATGTCATGTATGTTCACAATAAAATTATCCAGAAAATCTTGATTTTTTTAACCCTTTGCTGACAGGTCTTGGGACGACCTACATTTAGCCAGTGCAGTTACAGACTACCGGTATTCTTTTTGAAAACAAGTTACAATTCATTTAAATTTGCTGCAGTATGCTCAGAATGGTTCAATGGGCACTAATTAACTAATTAACACGAGCTAAAATGTTAATGCTGTTTCCGAGACTACGGATCTGTTACATGACCTACAGGAAAAGACTTGCCACTGTAGTAAATTGTTGCTATTTTTGGTTATAACTTTCACATCTTCAACTGAAAGGAACTGACACTTGTCTCAACAAAACATTGAGTTTATTCGAGTCCAAATTTCAAAGAATGGAATCTTCACGTGAAAGAATTTGACTTCGTTCACAATACTTTCATTCTGGTCAAACTTTCAAAACATCTCTTTGTTTCTAAAAATTATGATACGTGTAGTTATTGAAACTGAGAGGTATTAAGCTACCAGAACATTAATCACTGTGATAAAGACTTCATGTTCAAGTCTAAAATTGACCCTATGGATACTATTCTGTCACAAAAGAATTGAGTGCATTCTTGTCAATATTTCAAAAAATGGATAAGATTCTAAAAATTGGGAAATATACCTACCAGAACTCTATCTTCGGGGACATCCTCCGTGATAAAGACTCGATGTCCAAGTCTAAACTTGACCCCCACCATCCCTGGGCTAGCTGAACCTCTATAGTTCATTGTGACTCTTTTACAAAATCCACAAGGAAATCCACGGATTTTCACCAATGACTTTGTTCGGCCCCGTCTGGTCCTTCCACTATTTACGTGTTCTTTTAATTATTTCTTTGGATACTTTTCTACCAAAAGAATATCAATCAATCCTCTTTCTTTTTTTAAACATGTGACCTGGTTTGGCAATGATGTTTTCCTTTCTCAATTGTTTTTCTGCAATATTATCTTTCATTCACAACAAGAAATTTGGCTCAGCTTTATATCAGGCACAATTCAATGGTAGAAACAAAATGAGGAAAACATCCACTTCTGTCAAGACAGTTTGTTCTTAAATTCAAATTTTCTTCTTCTAACTTGATATTATTAAAAAAGCCAATGTTTTTCTGTTTTTTCCCCCCTCAGAACTCAGTTGTTTGGACTCACTTTATTGTCTTTCCTTATTCTGGCACTCAAACTTTATTGCCTTGATCACTAGCGTCTGACAGGGAGCTCTGCTATGCCCCTCTCTTTCCTGCTTATCTCTTCACTTTGAGCACTCTATGTCTAGCCTTGATGGTTTTACCTTACACTTGCTAAGAATTAACCTAGTTCCTAAAATAACCGTTACCACTCTTTTACCATGGGTTTCGTTTCAAATTTGTCAAAATATCTATATGGCAAATCATTGACCATTTGATTGTAATAAACTTATACTGATTAATTTTGATTTTCAAACATTTCTTGATAACATTTTTGGTTTGATTGATATTCAAATCGGCTGTGGTACCAAGATTTATGGCAAATGTTCCATGTGTGATAGTTCATATGTATATTCCATTCTCAATATCCAAACCTATAATCTTTGATGTAATGATGTAATCTTAAACATCACTTTCAAGGAAAGTATAGTATCCAAACTTCTACTCCAGGAGTTCCACAATGTAATATTCAAATTCAATACTCCACAATGTAATCTTTAATACTCCACAATGAAATCTTCAATATTCCACAATGTAATCTTCAATATTCCACAATGTAATCTTCAATGTTCCACAATGTAATCTTCAATATTCCACAATGTAATCTTCAATACTCCACAATATATAATCTTCAATAATCCACAATGTAATCATTAATACTCCACAATGTAATCTTCAATATTCCACAATGTAATCTTCAATATTCCACAATGTATATCTTCAATATTCCACAATGTAATCTTTAATTCTCCACAATGTAATATTCAATACTCCACAATGTTATCTTCAATATTCCACAATGTAATCTTCAATATTCCACAATGTAATCATTAATATTCCACAATGTAATCTTCAATATTCCACAATGAAACTTCAATATTCAACGATGTAACTTCAATATTCCACAATGTAATCTTTAATATGGAACGGCGCAATCTTCAATATTCAGCCATACAACTTCAATATTCAGCTCCCCAAAGCAAAGTGTACAGTCTCAATGCAGTCGTATGCGAAAGCCTCGACCTTGAAATCTCCACCTCCCACTAGATATCTATCTGCAGTACTGTAATAGCTCGCCTGATCTCACCGATAGCAAAACACTTATCACCGCGACACACTTTTTATTCCTCCTGGGCCCAAACACACAATGAATCTCAATATTCATATCACCAATGGCAAAAATCTCAAACGATGGCCCGAGAGAGCTTTTATGAGGTCTGTACTCTCTATGGGAAGGCTATAACCTCAACTGTAGTAGAAAAGTTGTAGGGATGTTGAAGTGCTTTACAAAGAAAGCCTAAGACTTCAGTCAAAACATAACCGGTGTACGTACCTCCGAAAATAGACTCTGTACACATGCAGGGTTATCTCATATTCACGTGAACCCTGACCCCTCTTCAAGGTTCGTGAAGCTATTGACAAGAAATGTATATAACCTGAGTTTTTGATTGTGCAGCAAAATTGGATATTCAATCCGACATGCTCTTTTATGTAACTAGCGCATATCGAATAGCTTTGTCAATATTTTGTAGGATTGCATCATAAGACTCTTATTGCGCAATGTACAAGCCTGTTCCTCCCGTCACGATTTTGATCAAATTAAGAACAAATATTCTTCACAAGTTTTACATTTATGTTGATAAAAAAAATTGAAAAAATATGAATGGGTCTAGTTCATCGGAGTATTTTTGTGAAAATCCAAAATATTCCATAAACACACCACAAATAATCTATCAATGAATAACATCCTTGAACAATTGATACAGAATCTTTTATTGACTACAATTGAACTCAATCCTTGACCAATTTGAATTCTCCCAAACATTTTTGGAACTTATTCCAAGATAATCTGTGATACCCATTCCAGAAGCGGTCTTGAGCAACTTGACGCAAATCAAACAACTATCTGCAGTCTTTTAACAATTTCAAGAATTTACACAGTGATTTAAACACACACCATCAATTCCTTGAACTACATTAACATCCATTAGCAACTTGCAGAATCCTACTGATAGAAGCAGAATCCTTGAATTCATTCAAGAAAGTCCTACAAGCCTCAAACAAATCCTTGAAGATACCTCAAACATTCAAGAGAATCCTTGAACACATTCAAAGGAAAATCCTTGAACAGACACAAAAGAATCTTTGAACAGACACATCAGAATACTTGAACAGATACAAAAGAATCCTTGAACAGACACAAAAGAATCCTTGATCAGACACAAAAGAATCCTTGAACAAATACAAAAGAATCCTTGAACAAATACAAAAAATCCTTGGACAGATGCAAAAGAATCCTTGAACACACAATGAGAATCCTTGAACAACTTCTATAGCAAACTATCACTGGACTAGGACTACATACAGCAGATGGCATCAAACAAGATCTAGATCCACACTGTCTAAACCTTTTCACGATGAAGAGTATTTTATGCAAGATATTTACCGTTCTGCACCTGTGAGACAGGTCACATGACCATTAATAAATCTATTATTCAACGGCTCTCTTACTCAAGCTTGTAATATCTTTCTCTTCAAAGAGAAACAGATTTGTATGAGCTATTCGCTGGTTCCACGTGAAAGCTCACATATATAGTCCAGATTTCTTCGCAGCTCAACCATCAATTCGAAAACAGAAAGCTTTAAAAAAATTATAGACATGTTAAACAAGCTTAAGAATATCCCATATTAAAGATAATCATTCTGTTTATACTTTTATCAAATTTTAATATGCTTATTATTTTTTTTTCTTTGAGAAAGATTAACTTAAAAAACATAATCCTTCGATAATTAAGATTAATCACTCTGCTCATATGTTGTATATTGTAAACTTTCTTTGTAAAAATTCAGACAAATTTGACAAGCTTTAAGCAAAACATGCTTTTGAAAAAAGTTTTGAATTTATCTAAAGGTCTTGGGTATGTTTGACAGGATAGAAAGAGTGTACATTTTCTTTTCTTGTTGAAGGTTTTGATATCTCTTACAATGAATACAAAGACATCCTGCTTGGAGAGTTTTCTTTTCAAAGCTTTCTGTAACTTATAAAAAGAGTCATCAGAAGATGACATATCCCACCGGTCCCACAAAATTTGTAAAACACATCTTTGACATATACTTGTGTATCTACTACCGTACTTCAGTTAGTGGGTATTGCAGATGCTGAGTTTCAGGTATGTTAAGGGTTTTAGACTTCTGCTCCAGAAGCAGTCAAAATCAAACACGTTTCTATGGAAACAGAAACAAATAAAATCTTCAGAAATCTGAAAATATCAAAAGGCACCACTTCAGTTAGTGGGTAATACACATGCAAAGTTTCAGGAAGATATGATGAACGGTTTTGGAGCTGTGCTCCGGAAACGAACCTGTCTCTGACAAAGTCCAAATTCAACAAGTTTCTATGGAAAGGAAAAAAAAATAAAATTTTCAGAAATCTGAAAATATCAAAAGGCACCACTTCAGTTAGTGGGTAATACACATGGGAAGTTTCAGGAAGATATCATGAACGGTTTTCGAGTTCTGCTCCGAAAAGGAAATGACTACGGATGGACGGACGGACGGATGGACAGACGGACGGGGAAACGACTATATCCCACGGTATTACATACGGGTAGGATAAAAAGGTATATCCATGCAATGAGACATTAGACATGAGACATGGGGCATGGACATCATGGAGCATAAGATATTGGACATGGGATATGAGACATGGGGCAATGGGTATGAGATATGGGATATGAGACATGGGGCATGAGATATGGGATACGAGACATGGGGCATGGAGCATGGGGCATGGAGCATGGGGCATGAGATAGGGGATATGAGACATGGGACATGGGATACGAGACATGAGGCATGGGATACGAGACATAGGGCATGGAGCATGAGATATGGGATATGAGACATGGGGCATGAGATATGGGATATGAGTTATAGGGCATTGGATATGGGGCACCGGGCATGGGGCATAAGGCATGGGGGATGGGCTGTCGATAACAAATAAACTTGCTTCCTCTTAAATAATCTTGTCCCTAAATGTAAACAAAATGAAAACATTGATCTCAATTGAAAAATTTAAGGTATAAGTCGTGTAACATATTACTACAAACTGTAACTATCTTATTTTCATTTTTACTTCAAATTTGTATTTATTAGAAATCATTTCTTTTCAGCGACTAAACCATATCTCACAACTGAATACTTAGCATTAACGAAGTATCCACGATGCCGGTATGTGCGGAACAACATGAGGAAGAGGATGTTGTTTATAGCACAACGATGCGTTAATAGCTCATTAATCTGGCATGTTATAGCCACATCAGTTTTTTCCTTAGTAACAAGGTCAGGTGGATATTGCACGTTAACAGACCTTTACTATTGTCTTGCATGTCTTGTACACATAAAACTGATTATACACACATTGTGGACCTGTTGATGGGGATTCGCTAACCGCTAGTTGGTAAATAGGGATATCATATATCAATAACAAGAAAAATATAGCAAGGGTTGCAAGACTATGAGATAATCTCTGAAAGGATTTTATCTCGAACATGAGATAATGTATGAAATAAGCTATAAGGCCCCCCGAAATAAGCTTGAAAAGTAGCAGATACATATGTTATTAATACATTATTAAAACACAGTCAAATTGAAAGATATTAACTAGAAATATGTGCATGTGATGCACTGTGATGTCCCCTGCTCCAACTTTCAATCCAACCTAGTCATATTACCCTTATTTTTCACTTATGTTAAGCACTAAGTTCAATACTGCATTAATAACGAGAAATAAAAAATTCAGAATAGCCAAAATAGCAAAAGGCACCACTCTATCACTAGGTCCAAGCAAATACCAAGTTTCGTAAAGAAATACTTGATAGATTTTGAAATAGAGGCCGGAAAAGGTCCCTACCCCCAATTTGCACTAAGTTCAAATTGTTTCAATGGAAACCAGAAAAAATAAAAAATCAGAATAACCCAAATAGCAAAAGGCACCATTCCACCACTATAGGTCTAACCACATACAAAGTTTCGTGAAAAAATATTGAACGGTTTTTGAGATATGGCCTGGAAAAGAAAGCATTTTGGAATAACTGAATGACGGAATGGCGGAATAACGGACGGAGGCGAAAACATTACGTCTCCCGAAAAAAATTTCGGGGGACATAATAAAGGTAACATTATGATGAATTTATATTTCACAACTTGATTAACATAAACGCACATTTGTGGGAAAATAAAACAATATGAACTGAAGCCATTCATCGGTGCTACGAGTAGGAAAACTTCACTACAGCATAACAGCAAAGTGTTTATTAGTTTTATGATAAGTTATGTGTTACTATGTGAATATTCTATCAGTATATATGTCTTTAGCTATTAAAATGTTTCAACTTTGGTTCAATATAGCGTGTTTTCATTTCAAGTAATGCAAAAAATTCCAAAATGGTGCCCTTTAAATGGCAAAATTAAAGAAAAACTTCAAAAAGTAACCAGCCCGGACAATAAGTTTCCAGCCCGGACAATAAGTTACCAGGTTCCAGAGGCCGCCCAGCAATATTTCATACACTGCCTCGATCATCCTTTTCTCTGCACATCGTGAAATATCCTGATCAAACCACATAGTAATGATTCCTGTAAATTGACCCCTCAAATAACATTTATAAATGAAACCAGCTTCTTGTTTGCATGCAACTCCTATACAAGCAACAAATTGAAAGAAGATCGATTTAAGAAAAGTTACATCCATTTTAAAAACTGAAATACCAGAATTGACATAATAAACAGGCCTCTGTTGTAATCATGTTCTACATGCTAGAGCTAGAGCTTATATGTTTTTAATTATTAATCATTAGCAATTGTCTAAGTACTAAAAACAAATACTGATCAGGCTGAAAATTAAATTATTTTTTTCATTGTGAATAAACAAGCAACATATATGAATGCCAAATGCTAATTAGTACGAAGTCAAGAGAAGGAAAATAGTACAGAAAAGCCATTAATTCCATAGAGACGACAAACATACTGAAATAAAAAACAAATGAACCTTTTGTGCGTGCTACTGAGGTATATCGTCAACATCAACAGACAACAAAGACCATTGTTAAAAATCATCGGAACTCAATGAAATTATACACCAAAAAACACAAGAGAAAGAAACGGGAAACTGCATGGGATTATTATTAATTATGTTTTTAATCATAGTAATTAGCAATTGTGTGAGTCCATAAACTATAAACAAACACCGATCAGGATGATAATTAAAATGTTTTTTTCATTGTGAATAAACAAGAAACATATATGAATACCAAATGTATGAAGTCAAGAGAAGGAAAAGAGTACAGAAAAGCCTTTATTCCTCAGAGACGAAAAGCATATGGAAAAGCCTTTAATTCCTTTTAGATTCAAGCAAATGAAAAAAAAAATAACCTTTTGTATTTTAAGTGCTCCAAGAGAATATCGTCAACATCAACAAACAACAAAGACAGTTTTTAAAAATCATCAGAACTTAATGCAATTGAACACCCAAAAATACAAGATAAAGAAACAGAAAGCCTTTAGTTCCTTAGAGACTTCATGCATACTGAAATCGAAAAACAAATTAATCTTTTGTTAATGCTCTAAGAGCATATCGTCAACATCAACAGACAACGACAATGTTTAAAAAACATCAGAACTTAATGCAATTATACACCCAAAAACACAAGATAAAGAAACAGAAAGCCTTTAGTTCCTTAGAGACTTCAAGCATACTGAAATCGAAAAACAAATTAATCTTTTGTTAATGCTCTAAGAGCATATCGTCAACATCAACAGACAACGACAATGTTTAAAAAACATCAGAACTTAATGCAATTATACACCCAAACACAAGAGAAAGAAGCAGAAAAGCCTTCAGTTCCTTAGAGAATATAAGAATACTGAAACTGACAAACACTGTGATGCACATCTTGTAAGTGCTACTGGAGCTGAGGTGAGGTGAGGTGAGTTGTCCCATGCAAGGACGTATCAAACACTATTCGTAATGAGTGAGTGAGTGAGTTGGGGTTTAACGCCACTTTCAAGAGTATTTCACTTATATCACGGCTGCTAGTATTATGGCAGGGAGAAAGTCCACAACGCTATGGGGCTATGCATTGTGGTGAAACCTGCGAGCATCGGCTGGAACTAAGTGCTACTGGAGCTTATCAACGGCATCGGGGAAACACAATAAATGGCCAAATACTACATCAAATATACACATTACACTTTCAAGAGTATTTCACTTATATCTCAGCTGCTAGTAGTATGGCAGGGAGAAAGCCTGCAACACCATGTAGCTATGCATTGCAGTGAAACCTGCGAGCATCGGCTGGAATCATGGGTGGTGCTACGCTGCCATTCAGTGTTGCATTGCACCCAAACCTTACTGCGTGTAGAACAGTTCTCTACTGCAGAAAAAGTTGCCATGCCCCTGGTGGGATTCAAACGGACCTCTTGATCCGAAGCTGAACGTGCTAACCACTGCTATCTCGCCACCCCCCAATTCCTTCGAGACTATCAGAATACTGAAACTGACAAACACTGTGATGCACATCTTGTAAACGCTAATGGAGCATATCGTCAACAGGAATAAGATAACAGAATTCTTTATCATGGGAATATACTCAATGTCATTATACATCCAAAACAACATTATCAAGCAGGAGTATGATAGAAACTGCAAGTCCTAGAAGATCAAATAGACAATGATGATAAAGCATGCGTCATTGTTGGCCGTTTATTGAACATATCAACTGAATCAGACATAACTGATATAAACACAACATTTCTGAGCACATGGAAAACTATAAACATCATTAACTACACATTCTATAACAATCATGGATATCACAAGCAGCAGCTAATTTCTATCATCAAATAAAGCCTTCATGTCCTCATCAACTTACAAAGCTTATCAACGACAACAGGGGATAAATTAATAAATACTACATCAAATATACACAGTAACACAAGCAGAAGTGTCTACAACAATACTTCAGATGACAGAGTGAATCCGCTAGAGGTTACTATTGGTGAGTTTGGGTTTAACACCAATTTCAAGAGTATTTCACTTGTATCGCGGCTGCTAGTATTATGGCAGGGAGAAAGCCTGCAACACCATGTGGATATGCATTACGGTGAACCCTGCAAGCATCGGCTGGAACTAGCGAACCATGGATGGTACTGCACTGAAATTCAGTGTAGCATTGCACCCAAACCTTACTGCGTGAAGAACAGTTCTCTACACGCGGTTGCTAGTTTTATGGCAGGGAGAAAGCCTGCAACACCATGTGGATATGCATTACGGTGAAACCTGCGAGCATCGGCTGGAACTAGCGAACCATGGGTGGTACTACACTGAAATTCAATGTAGCATTGCCAAACCCTACTGCGTGTTGAACAGTTCTCAACTGCAGACAAAGGTACTGTGCCACTGGCAAGATCCGAGGCTGTGTACTGCAATATACAGCAATATAAAATTTAGTGGAATATCAAGGCCTACTCTGAGGGTTCGAATCCCACGAGAGACTGGTCTGGAACAAAGTACAAGGATTTGTACTATTGCAGAATGTGTGATTCCAGATATAACATTGTTTCATTTGTTCACCATCTTGCTATTGCTAATTAAGTGAATATATGTGTAGTTATATGAATTTATATGTACTATGACACTACAAGAGACAGACAGACATGAGTATTACTGTCATTTGTACCACAGAAAGATAATGAAGGAGATCAATAATAGCTAGGTTAGTTAACCTTAGCGCAATGTTAAAAGATGGCACTGACGTTAACCTTAGTGTTAAAGGGACAGTGCGTCGAGAATAAATATGAAAATCAGATTTATCTACCTTTGCTGATTAACGTGTCTGGTAACGAGTCACAGACCCCCAATTTCAGACTATTGAAGTAATTTGTAATAAAAACTACTTCATGTAAACAGTGAAGCGAAGTCTAACATGTTAGCAGACACGTTAATCCGCACAGGTAGATAAAAGTGATCTCATTTTTATCCTCGACGCAGTGTCCCTTTAAGGTTGTTTTGTGCAATGACCTCCTGAAAAAAATAGCAGAATTATATGCCTTCATTTACTGTAGTTTTACAACTGTTCCATAAAGGTGAGGTGAGTTGGGGTTTAACGCCGCTTTCAAGAGTTATTCACTTATATCGCGGCTGCTAGTATAATGGCAGGGAGAAAGCCTGCAATGCCATGTGGCTATGCATTGCGGTGAAACCTGCGAGCAACGGCTTGAACCATGGGTGGTACTGCACTGAAATTCAGTGTAGCATTGCACCCAAACCTTGCTGCGTGTACAACAGTTCTCTACTGCAGACAAAGTTGCCGTGCCCCTGGCGGGATTCGAACCCCGGACATCCTGATCTGACTGTTCCATTCAGCTAGAGAAGTAATTTTAAATTTCAACACACATTGATACACATCATTAACCAGAGCCATCAACTACAAAAGCATTTTCAACAATGAAAAATTCACACACACATTGAAACGATGCATTAACAATACAGACCGTCTTTAAAAGCCCTTTCTAGGGTGGTAAATTCACACACACATTGAAAGGAATCATTAACAATACACAAACATTGAAACACATATATAACCAGAGACATCAAGCACAAAATAAATTCCAAACAAAAGAGTTTATTTGATCCATCTTCAGAATGTCCATAGAGATCTGACAATTATATACAGCCAAATGTTCTGATAGGGCATATATACATCATCAATTACAAAAGCAGAGATATAAGAAAACATCTTTCATTTCAAGGACTTTACTGCCTTCTGTGTTCTTCAAGAGTTGTTATGGGATCAAGACCATTGAGACAAATCTTTCAGTCAATATAATTGCTCAGGGAATAACTCTTCTTTCTTCCAGCAGCAAAACAAACATGAGGAATGCGTATAATGATTCTATTGTGCATCTCATTAATATAATAACACTTGCAAACCCACAGGGAGTTCACTATTGAATCTGTTCATTGAACTCACGAGCCAATCATTTTCATCTTCAACCATAGTCAACACTTCACAGCATGAATATTACAACAATCATACAGATGATTAAATTCTTCACCTCATCAATAAAAGTGAGTTGAGGTGAGGTGAGTTGGGGTTTAACGCCACTTTCAAGTATATCACGGCTGCTAGTATTATGGCAGGGAGAAAGCCTGCAACGCCAGGTGGCTATGCATTGCGGTGAAACCTGTGAGCATAGTGATCGAAATCTTCACAGCATGAACATTAAAAATCATACAGAGGATTAAATTCTTCATTTAATTCATTAATAAAAAGAGTTTTATTAATTGACTGTTCTCTATTGAATCTTGACATGAAATTGTTCAATCAATCAATTTGTTAATCAGTAATTATAAAGACTAATTTGCAGCATGAAAACTAAAATAATCATCCAGATAATTAAATGCTTCACCTCATTAATAAAAATAACTTTATTAATTGACTGGGTTTTCAATTGAATCTTGACATGAAATTCATGTTCAATCAATCAATTTGTTAATCAGTAATTAAAATATATGATACAGGTGATTAATTATTCACCACATTGATATGAAACAAAATTGTAAATTGACGGAGGTCTCTATCTGAAAATGAAACAGTTCAATCAATTGATTTCTTCATCAGTAATTGTATAGACTTTAATAGAAACATGCGACCATTACAATTTCTCCATTGATTATTGGAAGCAGGAAATTTAGGAATGACACTAATTCTACAAGTAAAAGATTAATTGGCTGATGGATGTTTTTTTCTGAACCACTAAGGTCAACCTTAAAGGCGCTGTAGCACGTTTTTTGTAAAATTTAATTTTTCAAATTTCCCATTTATAATGATAGTTTATGTCATTTATGTTTACTTTAGAGGGTAAACCATCTTATTACACAAAGCAATTATCCGTAGTGGTAATAAAGGTGTTGTGTATAAAGCAAAAATTGCATGGCGGCCATTTTATTGTGAACACAATTTAATCATTTCGCATTACAAAAACGATCCCCATGGCTTTACCTAAACATGTACTCATTTTAAACTTTATTTTCTGAAGAGAGAAGGATGTTTTACTATTGGTGAAATTATTTTTCAAATACATTTCATCAACTTATTTGAGCGAAAAAACGTGCTACTGCCCCTTTAACTCCCATTCTTTAACATTGCACTAAGGTTATCCTTAGCGACTTATGATCACCTTAGTGCTTTCTTTGTTGGAGCAGGCTCCGATCCTAAAATGTGGAAATGTTGAAAAGTTAGGAAATAGTACATTAAGCTGGAAGCCCTATTTGCACTTGTCTAGCACCACAATGATCACAGAGAGAGACCGTTGATTGACGTTAGAGGTGAATGCAGACATTTTGTTTGAAGAGGGAGGTCCAAAGCGTTTTATTTTCTTTTTGCTCGCTCTTAATATGGGACATATTTTGGCCTCAATGAAATCTCATTTGGATCAGCCATTAAGTCTCTAACAAACAGCAGGTGTATAATAAGTGTTTAATTTTTAAACCTTGTTTTCTTGGTTATACGTTTCTTCATCTGCTACAGCTCGGGGATCCATGACATACAGAAAAACTAAATATCGAATCTCTATTATAAAATTTGTTCACAGTAAGTTTTTTATGGCAAGAAGTCATCACTTGAAAAGTATAGATGCAAGTCGATATTGTAACAAGTAATTTTGTCCGCTCGTACACCATTCACAAGAAGATGTAAGATAGGTAAAAAAGTGTCACGGTTCATCAAGCAAGAGCTATGCAATGTACACACTGGCTAAATGAGTGACATATATAGTGGAATATAGAGATTATTACCCGAGGAAATGTGTCATGTGACTTTTACGAAACGAGTGTTAATTTTTTTATTGCCCATGCGAGAGCGAGGTCTATACACAAATTTGCACGAGTTTTTTTAAAGTCATATGGCACACTTTCGAGTGTAATAACTTCTTTATTACCCTATTCTGTTCCGTTTCATTCACGTAAAAATAGGCAGGAAGCAGCCCACTTCTCTTGCGACGCCAACAGTGATGTCACGAACAATCATTTTATGACGTCACAGACACTGACCATCATGCAAAAAGAGCATTAAGTCCCATCGAAGACACACTCCAGCCATTAATTGTTAATGCTCCAGATGTAATACTTGCAGATCTCTTGATGAAATTATATGGGCCACAAAGATTTATATTGCAACAAGGAAATGAAACACGAATGACCGACATGCAAGATGACCATTATGTCCAATAAAGGACATACTCCAGCCATTATCACTGAATCACTTGCAGTTGACCTGGTGGAATTAGATCTGTAACTGATGTCTCAGGGAGGAGATGGTGACGGTAGAGAATGGGCTATTTAGACCATAGATTGTCAAGCAAATGTCATCCATTATAAAGTCACAGTCATTATCGTTGTCAAGTCACATGTACTTGACGAGAGTCCATCTCTTAACTGATGAAAGATGACAAGTGGCACATATTCTGGAGAGTGAACAGACCTTTTGACTATCACTTACTTCATCTCATCTAAAGTCGTTCTTTAAAATAATATTCAATAACTTTAATAATAATACACATTTTATGGCTAATATCCAGTGCAATCAGTGTTCAATGGCGGTACATTATTACTCTAAATAATTATTTATGAACCCCAGATATAACCCCCCCTTTAAAAAAGTGAACCTCCATCATTCTTTCAAAACTCATGGATCATCCTATACTGTCTGTGGGCTGTGCAAAGCACTGGATTTAAAGGAGCAGTAGCACGTTTTTTCGCTCAAATAAGTTGATGAAATGTATTTCATAACATCCTTCTCCCTTTCGGAAAATAAAGTTTAAAATGAGTGTACATGTTTCTGTAAAGCCATGGGCATCGTTTTTGTAATACAATATAATAAATTGTGTTCACAATAAAATGACCGCCATGCAATTTTTGCTTTTTACGCAAAATAGTTTTTACCACTACAGATAATTGGTTTGTGTAATAAGATGTTTTACCCTTTTAAAGTTAATTTAAATGACATAAACTATCATTATAAATGGGAAATTTGATAAAATAAATTTTGCAAAAAACGTGCTACTGCCCCTTTAAGTGTTGAATTGGTCAAATGGTCAAATGGTCCAAAATGGTCATTAGCAGCTTCTTCCTGAAGACGTATTGATAGGATGGTCATCCAATAATTGAAGTGATGCATCAGGAAGAGAAAGAAGGATCTATTCTGTCGCTAGCAGGAAGTCACATGGTCCATGGTCCTATCAGAAACAGTGAAGCATTTCCTTAACCCTTTCTCATGAAGAACAATTCAACGTATCCCTGATGATAATGAGAATAATGAGAATTTTAACGCCTAATATCCAGCGCAAATACTGCTCACTGGCGGTACATTATGTATATTATTACCCAGAAGGATGGGGCGGGATAGCGCAGTGGTTAGCACTTTCGGCTTCGGATCAAGAGGTCCGGGGTTCGAATCCCACCAGGGGCATGGCAACTTTGTCTGCATTAGAGAACTGTTCTACACGCGGTAAGGTTTGGATGCAATGCTACACTGAATCCCAGCGTAGTACCACCCATGGTTCTCTAGTTCCAGCCAATGCTTGCAGGTTTCACTGCAATGCATAGCCACATGGCGTTGCAGGCTTTCTCCGTGAGAAAATACTAGCAGTATAACTGAAATACTCTTGAAAGCAGTGTTAAACCCCAACTCACCTCACCTCACCCAGAACGAATTAACTTTCAGTGACACAACCGTGTTGGTGCAAACTACCCTTGTTCAGGTAAATTTAGACCCTTTTAATAAATGAAAAGCCAGGATAAAGCAATTAAGCCAATAACATTACTACCAAGCTCAATCAAAGCTTAAATGGAGAGATTTCATAGGTTCCTTTTTATTAATCAAAATTATAAAGTTTTTATAAGTGAATGGTCATTACAGAGACCTATAAAGATTCATTCAGGTATCCATAATCACTGCACGTCAGCTAAACCTATGATCATTTCAAATACACTTTACAGAATTAAAAAGCAGGACTATCATCCTTCAAGATTGAAACTTTAAACAGTACAACACGGATATAACAAACTCCAAGGCACCAATGAATTCAGTTCGCTTTATCTGATGTTCGCTATTCACGTTTGGCATATTATAAAGGCTTTTGACGGGACTTATAAATGTGTTCGCTATATCCGTTGGTTCGCTATATCCGCATTCGCTTTATCCGTGTTCTACTGTATATATATATATATATATATATATATAAACGCATTGCTTCCATACAATTCCACTTTTCAGGAACAAATCAAGGGACGCATTTGCTTCCATCCATAAACCAGATCCAATCAGTGTGTAGTAAGTTGGCTCACAGAAAGGTTATGATTCTAAACTGTTGATACACTGGCAGAGACAAAAGGAGAAGTCATTAGCCTAGACCTCACATATTTACAAACAGTTACCTTCAACTTGTTAGTGGCCACTTGAGTACAGAGCCTGCCATACTTACATACCTAGCATGTGTCCTCATATACCTACCATATGTCTATACAAACTGATCATGTGCCCTTGCCTACATAACATATGCCAATTTAACATGAGCTCTTACATACTTATCATGTGCCCATACAAACGGATCATGTGTCCATAGAAACGGATCGTGTGTCCATATAAACTGATCTTGTCCCCATACAAACTGATCATGTGCCCTTACATACCTATCATGAGTCCATAAAAACTGATCATGTCCCCTTACATATCTATCATGTGTCCATAGAAACAGATCATGTGCCCTTACATATATCTATCATGTGTCCATAGAAACTGATCATGTGTCCATATATATCTATAGTGTGCACTACACTATACCTTACATATATGTCATATGTCTTCAATAACTTTCACAGTTACTGCAGTTTGAAAGAGAAGGTACAAGAATCTCCAAACCTGCAAGACATCCTCCTTGCACCTGTGAGCGCCACCATTATCCTTCTTCCAGCATTCGCCCATCAGAGACTTCATCTTCATTAGTAAATAACAATGGACTCAGCACACAACCCGGTAGTATCCAGTGCACACTGCTAACTATCCAGCAAACAATATGTATTATCCAGGATACAATATGTATTATCCAGTACACAATCCAGCTTCAATGACAGAAGACCTGACCAGGTGGCCAATGGCTATGAGTTTCTCTTTCACGTTGACACGTTAAGTTTGCTTTTTTTGCAGTTTGTGGTCGGAAAAAGTGTGATTTTAACCAAATGTCCTTTTGGTCCTCAAGAAGAATTGATACTTTATTTCAATTCTTCTTAAATGACAGAAGACCAGTGGCCAATGGCTGGAAGTTTCTCTTTCAGGAGCACACGTTAGTTTGGATTTTTTACAGTTTTATTGCAAAAAAATTGATTTTAACAAAATATCCTCTTCGTTCTCAAAGGGAATTGATGATTTTATTTCACCATGTTTCATAAAGCGTCATCCAACTGCAACATCCCTACAGGCAGTGCAACTGTTACGATGAACTGTGGTTATTCAGAGCCAGTTAAGATTTCTTAAAATTCATCACCACAAAATATTATTTCAGTCATCTAAAATAATAAGAGTTTCAATAACTGTACAGCGTACAAACTTGCCTTCACAACACACAAGATCCCAAGTGACGACTTTTTGCCTTGAACTGCATAAGCCTTTATAGAGATGGTCGCCAAAGATGTGAATTCAACAAAAATTAATCTCAGCCATCTTGACAAATTAACAAGTTTCAATATGAATCACAGTTTGATCCAGTGTAACATTGTTATCCAGTGTACATGTGCAACATTGTTATCCATGCATTATTGTTATCCAGTGCAACATTGTTATCCAAGACACATCGTGAGCGGACACTGTTGCATTGAACTGCACAGAGACAACTGAACACTACGAGTGTCGTTGGTTTATACTATCGCTACCTCTTGTATCATATTGATCTGTGAAGCCAATCGGCAGCGTGGATAGCAACTAACAGTTGGGAGATGAGAGAGGAACCTTTCCTTGGGAATTGTGATGGGAGTTCAAGAGAACTTATTCTGATGAGGGTGACAATAATGTTATAATCCTTTTTAACATTTAAAAGGTTAGTACTTTTTTTATTTTTTAATATTTTTCTGCTGAAGGTTTGTGGTCAGAATTGGTGTTTGATGTTGGATAAAATTTTGGTAACATTGGAGATGAGAGAAGGAACCTTGTGATGGGGGTTCTTCAAAAGAATTTATTCTGATGAGTGTATAGCAATCATGTTACAATACTTTTTTTAAATTTATATGGTTAATACTTTTATATATACATTTGTTTTTTCTGCCGAAGGTTTGTATATCAGAATTGGTGTTTGATGTTGGATAAAACTTATTTTGTTAACATTGGTATGAGAAGTGCTGCAATTCATTTCAGAGATTGTGACAATAAATTAACACAGTAACAGTTAAAAACATCACATCAATCTATTATTTACCTCAAATATTGATTTGTTTTTCCCGATTTATTGATGGAGGTTTTTCAATTCAACTTATTATTCCAAGAGTTTGACAATATTTGCTTTAAATTTTATATTGTTAATTCATTATTTACACATGAATTGATGAACTTTTGGTCAGATCTTTGAATCAGTGTCGGAGGTTCAATCAAACATTGATTTAATGAGTGTAAAAATCTTATATTCTATGAATCTACTATACATATACCGGTATATATTTTTATTGCAACTTTTTATGTCATTTTAGTGTAATCGTCTCTTGTAGTGTGTTCATATAAGAACAGCCCGTCACCACAGTAACACTGTGACGTCATAAACAAATTCGTTACGTCAGACTAATTGTCTTATGATGTCAAATTATATCAGTCACTGGCCGCAGTGAAAATATAAGTTATTTTCACTGTAGCTTGATAGATAGTTTCTTTCACTGATAAATCCCAGTATTTCATTGCTCGTCATGTAATAAAATATAACTTGTAACCTTTTTTTCCTGCGACCTTTTTTTCCAATGATCTTTTTTTTCCTGCATTCTGACAGAGATCACGACACAAGCCTTACAGATAAGAATTTTATGGACCAGAAACATACGTACTGGTCAACTTCTTTGAACTGAACAATATGTCAATTAAGCTACCGGTACCTTCAAATGATATTTTGATACATTTACTTCAGGTCAAAGGTAGGCTATTTCTCTGTATGGACATGTATCAGTTTCATGAACAACATTCATCATGAATGTCTTTCAGACCTGTGGTAAAGACTTTATAATCATTGATGTAAAATACTGAAATTATTACTTGTAAAAAACTTAAAAGGCCTGACACTGATTGATGTTACAACCAGGATATAAGATGATCAATTTCTTCTGTCCGTGATTGTTTCAGGTCAGCCACTTTTTTCAGGATTTTCGTTCACTTTCAATGGTGTTTTTGGATTTGGTAATTTTCATTGGAAAATCACTGAATATCTGCAATTTGAACAAACCAAAACTGACTGGCTATCTTTAACAAGATGCCAATACCTGAGTTATAATTCCTGTAAACTGGATACTTAGAATGGTTTGGCACTTTTTAAAATCGGTTCAACTTGCACTAAACTGTCTACCATATTGCCTCTTTTAAATGCCAGGGCCTCCTTTTACAAATCGAATTCAACTCCCATCCTTTAGAAGGAGGGTTCTATCAAGGTATTTTTGTGGAAATAAAATTTAATTCAAGAGGATATATATAATTCCTGTTTACACATATATGATTTTAATACACGATTAAAACACAGTCAAATTAAAACATGAACTTTATTCTTTGATGACTTTACATTTCACAACTTGATAAAAACAAGCGCACATTTGTTGAAAAATAAAAACAACGACAACTGAATTAAGCCATTCATTGCGCTGTGAGTAGGTAAAAAGGTCCCTACGGCCTAATAGCATATATTGGGTATAAATTTTGTGATACGTTATGTGTTACTATGTGAATATATATTCTATCAGTGTATATGTATTATTACAAACATTTAAAATTGTGTTAAATATAGCATGTTTTCATTTCACGAAATGCAAAGAAACCAAGATGGCGGATGATAGAACTCTCCCTTTAAACATTGCACTAAGGTTATATTGGTGACTTAAGATCACCTTAATGCTTTTTGAAAGGGGGCCCTGGTCTTGAACTGATTCTGGCTCTCAAATAGACATTTGGGGTATGACTGTTTGAAAAAATAGATGACGGGTCTCAAATATATGCCGAGTGATAAAATGTGCAAAGTTTTTAAAAATTGCAATGTATATGTTCATGTAAGCCTCTTATTGTTCCAGATCCGTCGAGACCAACTGAAGGACGTCTGAAAAAATAGACGCCAGGATATCTATTCGAGGAAATACGGTATTTGCTTTATGTAAAGTCAAACACATTGTACCACTTCTTTCACCACTTGGATACAAAAGGTATTTTTTTTATTACTTTACATCCTGTGCATTTAATGTAGTATTCCTAAACAAACATTCGAGATTGAATTCAAGGGATTATGATTAAATCTCCAGCATTAGTTTCTTTATAACCCATCAAATACAATCCATATTAAACTCATTTCCATACATTGGTCGGTGTCCTATTATTCAAAGCATGCAATATTTCTGTATTTCGGAAAGAGTCGGAAATAGGCTCCGAGGAAATTAGACCATACTGGTTTCTTCAATTAATGGGTCGTCGTTCTGTCCATAGGACAATGCAAGCCCTCGGAAGCTAAATCTTGACTGACTTCTTGGCAAATGGGGATTACAAAGGTTGATTGAGAATGTTTAACAAGCCAAATAATATCAGATAATTTAACACTTAACATGCCATCAAGTTCCTGTTGCACTGAGAGAAAGCAACTAAAATAATCTTTAAAGGGGCAGTAGCACGTTTTTTCGCTCAAAAAAGTTGATGAAATGTATTTGAAAAATAATTTCACCAATAGTAAAACATCATTCTCTCTTCGGAAAATAAAGTTTAAAATGAGTCTACATGTTTCGGTAAAGCCATGGGCATCGTTTTTGTAATACAAAATAATAAATTGTGTTCACAATAAAATGGCCGCCATGCAATTTTTGCTTTATACGCAACATAGTTTTTACCACTACAGATAATTGGTTTGTGTAATGAGATGTTTTACCCTCTAAAGTAAATATAAATGACATAAACTATCATTATAAATGGGAAATTTTAAAAAATAAATTTGCAAAAAAAGTGCTACTGCCTCTTTAAAATAAGTTAGTAATTCTACTTTGAGAGGCATATTACATGATGTAGAGATGAAGAAAAACCAAGATGTGTGGATAGTCGCCGTCACATTCATTGCAATAAAGAAGTTGACTATCCATATATCTAGGGTTTTTTTCTTCAAGTTATTACCTCCGCTGGTCAACAATTCGTGACTCAGAAGTAGCCAATATTCGATATTCTTGAGACGAAATTGCCCGATGTCATGTCTTCGATGTGAAATCTTCATGAAGTATTTTGCATAGAATTAATAACATATCCAAGAGTAAAATCAATTTTAACGAGGTTTTGAGCTCGAGATAATTAAAGATGCCATGTTAAAGGGAAGTTAATATTCTGTAGCTAAACATTACATCTCCAAGAACATTATAGATGATTTTTATTAATTAAGGGACACGGGTCAGCTAGAAGTGTACTAAGTATATATTTGATATCACATGATTAGATAATCACATGAATTTTAACGAGGTTTTCAGATAATTAGAAATGCCATGTTCTAAGACAGAAAAAAGTTAAATTCTCATTAAACTCATGAGTGATTTGGTTGTTCAGTAGCTTGTCTCATAAAAACTGTATTATTTGGAAGCTCACGCATTTATTACCCTCCAAGTCCAATCAAGAATATTCTCATGTCCACGAGCCTTATTAAAAAATATGGATACTCTTTGTTTAAGATGTTAGGTTTTGCAGATGATTTAATGCTAACTGCTAACATTTCTATAAAATACAAATAGAAGTAATGTTTTTCATAATTTTTCATACAAGATGCAGGACAATAAAGTCATTCTTTCAGTCCATCTATTGGAATACATATATTGTCACTGTAGGAAATGTTTACATGTTAAACAACCTCGGGTTCCGAACTCAGTAATGAGTTGGATGTAAAAAAACTGTGTATAAGTTCAGGCACAACAAATGGTAAATAGTAGCAAGATATCCAACAGCATCACAGACATGACATTCAAGGCCAATAATTATTCTTCTGTATTTTATCTACAGAAATGTAGAAATCAATTCCATCAACAGAAATAATCAGTGTTTACATGCCTGGGACCCTTATAGAGAGTCAGCAGTAATCACTTGGATTACACGGAAGGTTAATAACACAACCCATGTCATCGAAGTCTTGAGCTTTCCCTCGGGAGCAAAGTGGCTTTGGTCAAACTTTCCCTGAGGAAAGATTCTTCCAGGGATAAGTTTAAACTGCAAAGACTCTAGTTCCAGCAGTTCATGAGATATCGTTGTAACAAGAAACGGGACGGACGTATGTATGGACGGACGTACAGAGCTGAATACTATATCCCCCGCTCCGCGGCGGCGGACAATTAACCCAGCTGAAATTATGAGCAAGCTCTGGGGTGCTGAATTATTGTCTTGGGTCTAGGTTTTCGAACTCTTTTAGTGTTAAGATTGTCTTAAGTCCACATTAATGTATCGCACTTATATCTTAGCACTTATGTCATGTACTTGAGAAATTACGGTACCATAGGTTTTCCTTCAAGCCATGATAATGTGTGTGAAATAAGCCTGTAAAACAGCCTGTGTTATTTTGTCATTTTAATTTGCCAAACTGAAGCTTAAAAAGTTACCAGTCCGGATAAAAAGTTCCGGGCTTCCGGAGGAGCCCTATTTCATACACTGCGTGATATTTTATTAAAATTCAAAATTACATACCTGGTTCAACAAACATTCTTGAGGTGAGAAAAAGGTGGACATTGTACTTACCTGGAAGAGAAAGAAAATAATCGTTATTTAAATTCATACACACAATCATAAAAAATAGAAGCAATGTTTATATTGTATATATAAATATATATATCAGACTACAAAGAAAATCTACCACATAGCTGAATCTGAAAATAAAGAGTGTTATATTTGCATTTTGATCAAGTTTGTTATTTAATTTAAGAAACTAAATGTTACGATCTTGTCGAAATGGTCATGAGTACCCCCAATAACTCTCAAAGACAAACCTTCCCCTGAAGCTGTTATATAATATGGAACTATGGAGAATTTGGAATCATTGATAACTTACTTCCTTCCAAGTTTAGGTGATAGAATTAAGAAAAATAATCTCTACTTCTTTTTAGAATTCTATGATTACTAAAGAAAACACAATTGCATGTAATATTTCTTATTTATTACCCATATGGTTGAAAATAACCGAGTTAATATTATTGATATGAGCACATGTGCACATATCACTTTTGCCTAGCAACGATTGTTTCACCGCAGCTTCCCGTATTTCGTTGTCTGTGACGTCATAAAACGATTGTTCGTGACGTCACTGTAGCTTGCCGTCACAATGGAAGTGGGCCATTTCCTAGCTAATTTTACGCAAATCAAATGAAATAGAATGGGTAATAAAGAAATTATTACACTCCAAAGAGTGCACCATATGACTTTTACGAAACTCGTGCAAATTTATGTATAACCCTCGCTCTTGCTCGGGCAATACAAATTTTCAGACTCGTTTCGTAAAAGTCATATGACACACTTCCTCATGTAATAATCCTTATGTATTCCATAAGTTTATTGTAGTGAAATAAGCAATTAAAATTCAGCTTCACAGCAATCTTTTCTTTTCAAAAAATTTTTAAGTTATGTTTATCATTCAAAAACCAAAATTAGATTGTAGTGAAACAAACAATAAAAGTTGAGCTTCACAGCTTTTTTCACATTTTTTCTTAATTTGTTATCATTCACCAACCCAAGATCAGACATGAAATCTCATACGAGATCACAGTGTAATTTAACCTTCTTTGCAGACGTTTATCATACAAAACGGAAATCATTCTTAAAGATCGTTTCCCATTTAGCCCTGTGTCTATCACACAGAGCCAGGTCTATATGTGATTATTTACAGTAGACATTTCTGAATAATGGTCGTGTTCTTTCGTGACCGATGCGGCAGTAAATCAAAAAGCAATTTCCTCAGGGACGGAAAGACAAAGCATCACAAGAAAGGTTTCGATGTTTTGACCCCATCATGCAAAATTGTTTTCTAAGCAATTTTCTAAGCAATTTTCATAATTGTCAGCATCTTGCTAATTATAGATTTGAAATAACTCAATATATTCTTTTTCTAGAACTAAGTTCAAAGGTGAATTTGAGCGTAAAAGGAGGATTCTATTGGACTATGAAAGGATATTCCCATTTACAAATATATGATTTTAATACACGACTAAAACACATGCAGTCAAATTGAAATATTTTGATGATTTTAAATTTCATAACTTGATAAAGACAAGCGCACATTTGTTGAAAATTAAAAACAATGAGGGGTGAGATGAGGTGATTTGGTGTTAAACGCCGCTTTCAAGAGTATTTCACTCATATCGCGGTTGCTAGTTTTACGGAAGAGAGAAAGCCTGCAACACCATGTGGCTATTCACTGCGGTGAAACCTGTGAGCATCAGCTGGAACTAGCGAACCATGGGTGCGGTACTACGCTGAAATTCAGTGTAGCTTTGCACCCAAACTTTACTGCATGTAGAACAGTTCTCTACTGCAGACAAAGTTGCCGTGCCCTTGGCGTGATTCGAACCCCGGACCTCTTGATCCGAAGCCGAACGCGCTAACCACTGTGCTATTCCCCCCAAAAAACAATGAGAACTGAAGCCATTAATCGGTGCTGCGAATGGGAAAAACCTCTCTACGATCTAACAGCATATTGTTAATTGGTGTCATGGTATGTTATGTGTTACTATGTGAATATATTCTATCAATATATATGTTTTACTATTGAAATTTTAAAAATTGGTTAATTATAGCATGTTTTCACGTAATGTCAAGAACTCAAGATCATGGATGCTGCCTATAGATCAGTGATAGAACTTTCGGTTAATTAAATAAAATGATCATGAGCAAATAATTCTTTGCCGAAAATATTTCTTCATAATTGTCAGCATTTTTCAAATTTGAAACATGTGCCGACGCTGAAACATAGGGTCCTGATAAGTGTGTACAATTTGATTTGATTTCACTTGCAATTTGAAACTGTACGAGGTATCTAGATAAACTGGGTGTCAGTAACACGGATTGACGGTATAATGATCGATAGATTCAATGTCAGTATCGTATCATCGTCCCTCTTCAACAACCTCATCATTATATATGTTTCTTTAAGTTCATACCTCTGTTGGAAGGTGCTATCTTTATTAATAACAAGAAGACATAGTCATGCATCCCCCGCCAGACCCAATTAATCGGATCAAGGGCAATCATTCAACAAGAAATAATTGGGCGGTTCTCGTTTTTATTTCATCAAGGTATCGATTCCCTCAAGCCATCTGATTTGATCTTTAACAGTTTCTGAGAAAATTTTAATATACCTGGAACAGAGTTGAAAAAAATTATCAAGGGCAATAACTCTTGAAAAAATCATTACACGATTCTTTTTATCGAACTCAATCAAGGTATTTATGTCATCAAGCCACACACCAAATTTGGTTATCCTATCTTAAACAGTTTCTGAGAAAAGCTGTCCCCTTTGGAGAAACCGTGAACAAAAGAGAATTATATATATACCCCGCTTTTTAACATTGGTTAAAGAAATGTTTCATTTTATAGAGATTATTACCCGAACAACTGTGTAATATGACTTTTACGTAACGAGTGTGAATTTTTGTATTGCATGAGCGACAGTGAGGGTTATATAAAAATTTGCATAAATTTCGTAAAAATCATGTGGCACACTTTTGAGTGTAACAATTTAGTTATTACCTATTCTACTCCATTTGATTCACGCAAAATTTGCAAGGAAACGGCTAACTTCTCTTGCAAGGACAAGCTACAGTGACGTCACGAACAATTGTTTTATGACGTCACAGACGGGAAGTGATACAATGGTTGCTAGGCAAACGTGATATGTGCACATGTGCTCATATCAATAATATTAACTTGGTTATTTTCAACCCTATGGGTAAGTTTCTTTATGTTCATACCTCTGTTGGTAGGTGCTATCTTTATTAATAATAATAATTTGGTCATTTATAATGCGCTACCTCCAGGTACTAATACCTGCTCATGCATATTTCATAATATGTTTTTGTTGTTCACTTACATGATCTAGTTTTGTACTCTAGCTAAATGAGGTGAATTTACATAGATGATATTATATGAGTGTCTATGTCACACTATGTTTACGACACGAGTGCCTGAATATTAGCATTTCCCGAGCGAGAGCGAGGTATATACCGATATTCAGGCACGAGTGTTGTAAACTTAGTATGGCATAGACACAAATATAATATTCTGTTTATTACCGAAGTCGTAAAATTAATGAAAACACGCTAAAATCCATTTTCAACCATAGGCTGGTGACTGGCTGTCACGCATTTAGAACCCGAAGTCATAGACGAAGCGTGACGTCATAGCATTGTCTATGACGTCGCGTCATCATGACAAAGTGATATGTTGCCCTAGGGCATCGTATGAAAAATATGAACCCCGATATGGTTATAACCTCGTAGGTAATAAAAATCAATAGATACAATTAAATTCTGATTTTTAGTTAAAAATGTTAGATAAAATAAAAACAGCATAAGCCAAATAATATTTGTGTTGAAAAAACTATCCCTGGTTCCATTACACAGAGTCTGCAATAATAATCCTAAGTCCAAGAAGGTCTTCCAGATGCTTTCAATAAACTTGTCTATATCTCAATCAAAGTGATCTTTTCCACCTGAATATCATGCTTTGTTATATACGTGTACAAAGACGTATACTTATTACTGGAGAGTCAATTACAAGCTGTTGATGTCAAGGATATAGAATCAGATGAGTTTCGAGATGTTTCAAAGGGGAAGATTGCACAGCGGATATGGAGCAAGAAATCATCAATTGATCATCCAAGACACGTCTTTGATGATTTCTAATAATGGAACAGATAAAATGAAGCATTCTGACAATGATTATCAACGGCTGTTGACTGAAAACCACGAACTATACAACTGGAATTTCGCTCGCTAGTATAATATTCGCGTCAGTCAGCTGAAGAAGGACATGAATCAAATTTTGGCAATTTCAAAATATATCATTACACTAAATATTCATATTAATTTATTGGTTTTTTGTTTTTTGTTAAATTTATTGTATTCTTCCTAAAATACACATTTTACATGCATGAATATTGATTTAAGTTTTATCTCAAATGACAAGTGCTTCAATTATCAACCTTATGTTACGGAATAAAAATATTTTTGTAAAAACTGTTATCAAAAAAACATATGAAAACAAAAGACAATGCTGTTTTACAAGTTAGTTTAGTTAAACTAAAATTTTAATACTTTATGAGTAACTTCAGCATTTTTGTCACAGATTTTGGATTCATGAAACAATAACGTTACCCCAAATAGCAAAATGATAATGAACCAAAATTTCAAGAATGGATATCAAGTCTGATGAAAGAACGAGCAAATACTCTAAAATGCCATGTAGCTACAAAATAAAGAAGTTGTTATCCAGAAAATCTTGTTTTCAAACATGGAGATATTGAAGTAATTAGGCTGCTAAATCCATTTGAGGCAACTATTTTACAATATTTCATCAAAAAAGTGAATTATTGGGAATTGGTCACAAGCTCAAGATAGACACAGGCTTAATTAATTGCTGTCCAGCTGAAAAATAGCTTTCGAACATCAAGGGTTGTTTAAACCAAGATCCTCTGGTTGACTTTTACCAAGAAGATTGCATATGTCCCATGCAAGGACGCATCAAACACTGTTCGTAATGAAGGATGACATCAAGTAATGGACTGCCAACGATGTAAGGAGCTGACTACCAAAAACAGCAAGATTGTATTGAATATTTTTTTATCAAATGTGAGGTGAGGTGATTTGGAGTCTAACGCCGCTTTCAAGAGTATTTCACTTACATCATGGCTGCTAGTATTGCAGGGAGAAACTGGTGGCTATACATTGCCAGGCAACAAGATGTGTTTGTTAAACACGGATGCCCCCGGATGTAGCAAAGTTATGGCCAAGGTTAAAGACTTCTAAAGATGTCCACTGCAGCAAGGTAAAGGTCACAAGGTCAAATATGATGACCTCATCTGAAAGGTCTCATCATTAGGTATGCACATGCCAAGAATGAAAGCTGTAGCTCTGAGCAATCCAAAGTTATGGCCAAGGTTAACGTTTTCTAAATATTGTCCACTTTGGCAAGGTCAAGGTCACAAGGTCAAATATGATGACCTCATCTGAAAGGTCTCATCACCAGGTATGCACCTGCCAAGTATGAAAGCCGTAGCTCTGAGCAATCTAAAGTTATGACCAAGGTTAAAGTTTTCTGAAGATGTCCACTGCAGCAAGGTAAAGGTCAAGGTCACAAGGTCAAATATGATGACCTCATCTGAAGGTCTCATCACAAGGTATACACATGCCAAGTATGAAAGCCGTAGCTCTGAGCAATCTAAAGTTATGACCAAGGTTAAAGTTTTCTGAAGATGTCCACTGCAGCAAGGTCAAGGTCAAGGTCACAAGGTCAAATATGATGACCTCATCTGAAGGTCTCATCACAAGGTATACACATGCCAAGTATGAAAGCCCTAGCTCTGAGCAATCTAAAGTTATGGCCAAGGTTAAAGTTTTCTGAAAATGTCAATTGCGGCAAGGTCAAGGTCACAAGGTCAAATATGATGACCTCATCTGAAAGGTCTCATCACAAGGTATGCACATGCCAAGTATGAAAGCCCTAGCTCTTAGCAATCCAAAGTTATGGCCAAGGTTAAAGTTTTGTGGACAAACACACAGACGGACAGACAGACAGACGGACGGACAGACGGACAATTGAAAAACAATATACCCCCGGAATCTCCGATTCGGGGGCATAAAAACGAAAAGCATCGAAATGCACACATAGAGACAAATTTGCATTGAAAGTTAGGGATATGGAATGAAAAGAAGCGAATCTGCACACAAATACGATGATCAGCGATTATAAATACATGACGATGCCGAATGAAAGACGCAAAGCGCAACACTGTGACTGCAGGAAATAACGAACCATGGATGGTACATTGCTGAAATTCAGTGTAGCATACCGCCAAAACTTACAATGCAAATTCGTCTCTTTATGTATGCATTTCGATTCTTTTCGTCGGAATTCGATTTTTTCTTTGGTAGGCCAGATTGCAGTGATACAAGCATCGGGTAGAACTAGCGAACCATAGGTGGTACTACTCTGAAATTCAGTGTAGCATTGCACCCAAACCTTACTGCGTGTAGAACAGTTCTCTACTTCAGACAAAGTTGCAGAGCCCCTCGTGTTTATGAAAGGGAAGTGACAAATGGAAGATGACACATAGGTAATCAAGTATGTCATGCGGTGAAACCTGCGAGCACCAACTGGAATTACCGAACCATAGGTGGTACTACGCTGAAATTCAGTGTAGCATTGCACCCAAACCTTACTCTAGAACAGTTCCCTACTGAAAACAAAGTTGCAGAGCCCCTGGTAATTTTGAAAGAAAGGTGACAAATGGAAGATGAAACACGTAATAAAGTAATAATCTACTATAGCTATGTCATTCAGTGAAACCTGCAAGCATTGTCTGGAACTAACGAACCATGGGTGGTACTGCGCTGAAATTCAGTGTAGTATTGCATCCAAACCTTACTCTAGAACAGCTAGTTCTCCACAGCAGACAAAAGTTGCTGGGCCCCTGGTAATTATGAAAGGAAGATGACAAATGGAAGATGACACACACGTAATCAAGAAACAATCTACAGAACCAGGCGGCACCTGCGACAGTCTACAGATAGATGATGTTGGTGTAGAGTTACAGGACACAAACCTTGAGGGAAATCAGACCTGTAACAGTGTACATTGCATGGGATGATGTTGCAATTATTAGACGCCCTCACCACCTTCCGAGTTTGAATTCCATCTCTTTGGCATTTTCTATTAAATCTGGTGTGACAAATGGACTATTGGATTCCACAGAAGTGAAGAAATGTTGTTTGTTGGAAATAATGTGTGTTGTGTGTGTAAGGACAGATTTTGCAAACTGATCATACCCAAAAGGTTTGGTTTGTGTATCACTTGCACCTTGTTGGTGCCATAGTGCAGTAAATGCATTGTGAGCTCAGTGCTTATAGTTTGTCATCCAGATCCTTTAATATATGATTAAAGGCAGTCTACAACACTACACAGTTCAGTTTCAGTCTTAAAATGAACAAATTTCAAAGGCTTGTTTTTATTAAATCTTTCTTTTTTCTTCAAATTTTTAAATTTTCCAATTTTACAAAAACTTCATTTCAGAGGGTGTAGCGGTTAGCATGTTGGCCAAAGGCCTGGGTTATATATCCAGCAGTGAATGGGTAAGTAGATCCAGCAGTGAATGGGTAAATCCACCCAGCGATGAATGGGTACTTTATAAGGAGGAACATGTTCAAAAATTGCTCACTCTGACAGTAAGTGACATCCACAAGGAAAACAAAGGTGAGGTAAGGTGAGTTGGGGTTTAACACCGCTTTCAAGAGTATTTCACTTATAATGCAGCTGATAGTTTTACAGCAGCAAGAAAGCCTGCAACGCCATGATAGCTATAATGCATTGCGGTGAAACCTGCCACCATCGGCTGGAATAAGCGAACCATGGGTGGTACAACGCTGAAATTCAGTGTTGCATTGCACCCAAACCTTACTGCATGTAAACATTTCTCTATGCAGACAAAGTTGCCAAGCCCCTGTCGGGATTCGAACCCGCAAACCAGCGCTTTGCAAACATAAGAACATGTTACCTCAACCCACCCAGCCATCCACTTAAAATCCTGGTCCAACAGTTAATCATCGAGACCTCGTCATGAAAATGGAAAAGAATCTGAGTACATAGTTATACAAATTTGAAGAAAATTATATCATGTAATCAGCTGGTCTGTAATGAAATGACTTGGATAGGATCAAGCTTCTTACGAGCAGAATTCTATAAACATAAAAAATATCCTAGGAAATAAAATTGAAGATCCCTGTATAAAATTAAAAACACTTTTTCTTAAACTTCTCCAAGATTCTAAATCCTTTCTTCTTCCAGTTGTCACTTTGATATTTCTCAATGCAGAGACCTCCTGCTATGAGCATTGATTTGATCAAAGAAACTGTCGTCATTGTAGATTTCGAGAATCAAAATTGGCAGGTGCTATGCTGGCATTTAAGTGGTTGTCAGGAAAATCTTTTCCCACAATTTTATGACAGTGTTGTAGATTGCAACTGAAAGCTTTTTGTTGCAGCTGCCAAATAAAAACAATTTGATAGATTTGAGATCTTTTATCTTTATAAAATGATGAGAGTCCATTTAAAATATATCTATTTGAAAACCTTCTTTTGACACATTTTTATAATTATTCATGTAAACAAATTTAAAATTCAACATAATGGAAATGCAAATTTCAAACATATATACAGAAGACAAACAAAATCCACAAAAGTCGGCAAAACTTGTTCCTTGTTATTTTTTAAATTCTCAATTAATATCAATTGATACTAATTGTTTACATATGAAATAAGGCTCATCTTAAATCATATCTGGCAAGTTTGAGAGTTTAGTTTTATTTCACCATTAAGATGGATGGAACATAGGCACACATGTGTTTCAGAGAAAGAAAGAGTGGTAGAGCAAGGGGAGACAATCTACTGGCCGGTCAGTGTATCGGTAGAGCTCCTGTCTCAGTCAATAGAGTTCAAGGCTGGGGCACTGTGTCTTGTATGATGTGGGTCAAAAACATGATCGGTTTCACTTGTTTTGATGGATGTGAAACGATTTATTTCTGATAACATTTGTCCTTGGATAGAAATGGGCCATTTTCATACTTTTATTGCTAGGCTTTAAAACTATGTTCAACTATTCAAATGAAAAAAAACAACAAATTCACTGAAAACGTTTTCCTTATGTTTATCGTCTAATCTAGAAGGAATCAAGCTGGAATAAACAATCAGTGAGTAAAAAAAATCCCTCATGTGTTAATTAAATCATAGGAATTTTTTTTAAAAATGTGTTATTTTCAAGCTAATGAAATCTTCTAAATCTCAATTTTCAAATGAAGTTTTATAAACCTTTGGTAAATTTTTATCCCCTTGCAATATTTTTTTATTTTGAGTATATTTCAATTCCCACTTTTCTAGAAATACATGCCATTTAGATAGTAAACAATTGTTACAATGTTTCTTGGGATGACACAATGGTCTGTGGCTGAGTTGGTAATTCAGCTGTTTGGACAATCAGTGTTGGTGATTGGTGCCTTGCTCTGAGGGTATGGGTTCGAATCCAGCAAGTGAGTCGACCCGAGAAAAAGTACAAGAATTTGTACTATTGCAGATAGTGAGATCCCAAATATAACATATTGTTACCTACATTTCTATATTTAGATATTCTCAATAATTAACAATATAGGGTCTTTTCTATCCCATAGAAGCCTTTGTTTATGGGATATGTGAGCTTTGAAGGGTAAATATTCCCAGATGGCGTAAGAAACCCCTGCGTAAACGCATAAATATCTGCACATGTTAGCTTTTCCAAATCTATCCATTACTATCCCTGTAATTGTGTTCGTTCAAATATTTTTTTTGGCATTTTAAACTAGTGTTATATTTTTTTTGAGTATGATTAAAAAGTATCAAATCTGTAAATTTTTACCTTGATTCATAAGTATTATACACTTTCTACTAAATTTCCAAAATGTTGAAATCCTCTTCTTCATAAGCTTCATGTACAAAGATTAGAGACAGGAGAAGAAATTCAATGATTTTATGTTTCAAAGCAAGAAAGTGAGAGAAGCACTAGTAAAATATATTCAAACTTCCAAAAGAGATGAGGTTATTTGAGATTAATTTTTTGGGTATCAGGTTTCACTTTCAAGAGTATTTCAATGATATCACAGCTACTAGTTTTACAGCTGGGAGAAAGCCTGCAACACAACTGTGGATATGCAATGAGGTGAAACCTGCGAGCATCGGCTGAAACATAGGTGATTCTGCGCTGAAATTTAGTGTAGCATTGCACCCAAACCTTACTGCATGCAGAACAGTTCTCTAGAGAAGCCAAAGATGTCAAAGATGTCAAAGGATTCCAGAATCCCAGAGCCCTTGGTCTTAAAGAGAATGTGCGTTAACAACTGTTTTCTCCCAACCCCAATTTTCAATTGACGTGCATCACAAAATACCCAGTCTAATATTCATTGGGTTCTTTGAATGCAACAGAAAAGAATATAAAATATGACATAAATTATTTGTCAAGTTTACTGCAGCTTTATTCAATAATTGCTTGTTAATACAAAATCCATTCATAGACTGTCCTCAAAATTCATTTTAATTACACAAATTTATACTGATCTGTTTTCTATTCTTTTAAAATAAGTCATCAGAAAATTTCAAGAGAGAAAACACATTACTTATCATTTATAAATGAAAGAATCTTCCAAAAAATGACTATATAAACATTATAAATATTCAGAGAAAAAAAATACATGAATGAATAAATGAAGGAAAGAAAACGACTACATTATAAATATTCAGAAAATTTCATTCATGGAGATACTTCTAAATATACTATTTGTGTAAAACTTATTTTCCTGCAAAATAAAACTGCGCAGAAGGCAAATGCGATAATTCTTTCAAAAAACTTTACAGGTTGAAACCTCATATCAATTTTAAATCATCCTCTCATTGAATTTTTCAACTAATGGAAATGAAATTGGCACATAAAAAACAAATTCTTTTTAAAAAAAAGACAGGGTTGTTAAAAAGTCATTTTGCTCTTGAATTGGCATTTTACTTTCTCATTCTCTTACTAATGCCAGAGTTAGAACCGTCTTCTTATCACATCAACTGAATTGTAATTCCAGACTCATTTTGCGTAAAAGTTTTGGGTGAGAAGTTTTGCATTTGGCAACAGGAGAATTTAAATCGGTTGCTAAAACTTAATTAAATCTTTCGTGAATTGATTTCTGTATGTATCAGGGAATATCTCAATGAGATTTGAGAAGAGCAATAATCACGTAGTACGTGATTACATTATTCACCCTATACTTCTTTTTTTGAATAGATATCTCAGAAAAATGTTAAATATATTCAGAGAATTTTATGATCACTTTTAATGCAAATCTTTTTTTAACTTTTCAGATTTTGTCATCAATGATGTCTTGATAACGTCCTGTCATAAAAGAATTAATGGCCACATCACCGAAGAAGAAAGAAAAGTGTGGGGTTTTAACAATTTCAATTTGATTTTTAAAAATGTTTTAACCCATATGGTTGAAAATAACCGAGTTAATATTATTGATATGAGCAGATGTGCACATATCACGTTTGCCTAGCAACGATTGTTTCACGTGACTTCCCGTATTTCATTGTTTGTGACGTCATAAAATGATTGTTCGTGACATCACTGTAGCTTGCCATCAAAGGAGAAGTGGGCCATTTCCTGACTTATTGCACGAGAGTCAAATGGAATAGAATATAATAACGAAATTATTACACTCGAAAGTGTGCCATATATCATTTACGAACTCATGCAAATTTATATATAACCCTCGCTCTCGTTGGGCAATATAAAAATTCACACTCATTTCATAAAAGTCATACGACACACTTCTATGTAAGACAAAATTGCTTGTGTAATATCTCTACATATCCAACCAATAACATTCTCACCAAAACTAAACAGATAATTCTTAGTAAAACAAGATCAATTTGTCTCGAATACCAGAAATAATTCTACTTCAAGCAAAAAAGATTTGGCGCCAATCAAATAAGCAGGACACCGATTTAGAAACATAATCTTCAGAACGAGAAGCTGAGTTGGCAGCTGGAGTGTCTCACATTGCAAGATCTTTAGAACAAAAGTTCATTATCTTGTCCATACAGTTCTACTGTGATAGACAGATATGAGCGCTCCGGCAGCATGCAACTGACACGCCATCTGGTGTTCGTCTTACCTTTAACCTATGTTTGGATGAAAAATAATATATATGGAAAAAATAATGGATTCAGAAATCATCCATTTTTTTCATATTTACTGCCCGAGATTAAGAGAATTTTCCGATTGTGAACTTTATATACATCTTCCTTCATCTGGTGTTCGTCTTTCTTTTGGATGGAAAATAATATATATATATCTACTTCCTATATTAACATCTTCCTTCATTTGAAGTGCATCAATGGACAAAGACATGGTTATTATAACTTCTTTATTCTGTAAAGGTGACTTTTGGACATACGCTGTAATAAAACATCCGTTGAAAGCAAAATACCAGACTTACGCACCCTATCATTTAAGATTACAGCCTAGTGTTCTTCTTACCTTTTACCTAGGTTTAGATGGAAAATAATATTTATCCTACCTCATGTAAGAATGTCGATCCCTGATTGGTCCACGTGACCATAAACAAATATCAATAAACACCGTCATATGGGTTGATAAATCTTACCGAGTCATACGGGTTGATAACTATTCCCAAGGGTGATAAATGTTTTATATCCCGCAACATGAATAAAGCATGCATCCATGTCAATCATTCCATGTCACGTGACACAAGTTAAAGGTCATAGTTGGTTGGGTTTTTTTTTATATGATATTTTGAGACATGCAGTAAGATAAATACGTTATAACATTCAGTTTGTTCGGGTGACATCGTAATTTATCAGACCCTTAGTTAGTGTCAGATGGGGCAGTTTTGTCCACCCTTTGGTCTTGGTGAGATGGGTTCCTGGGAGTCGCGGGTCTGATAAATTACGATGTCACCCTCCACTGAATATATAACTTATAATATTACCCATACGGGTGAGGAGACACGGGTGATTATTTTTGTGATATTCGCACATGTGCTCTCAAGTGATTCTCAACGTTCATTGGTCGGTTACCTGGAGAAAGAATGACTATCAAGTCATGAAACAATGGTCTGACGTGACGAGTTCACTTATGACGTCACACTGTTACTGTTGGGACGGGTCCTTCACAGCGGCCGCCCAACATAAAAACATGTAATTATCAAGCGTAATTGATCAATTTAATTACATAATGGGTAATAAATATATAGAATAACCAACTCGGTACGAGTGATTACGGGAAATATCCACTCGTCAAAACAATGTTCAGAGCCACTCGCTAAAGCTCGTGGCTGAACATTGTTTAGACTCGTGGATATTTCCCGTAATCACTCTTACCTCGTTGGTTATTCTCTAAATATCAACGTCCTATATAAAACATCTTCCTGCATTTGAATTGTACAAGTACAAGTACAAGACATGGTTAGGAATAAATGCCAAAAATGTGCTGCACTCCCACATTCATACCTAAAATGATGCTGTAGCAATTTTTGGACAAATGTATTGAATGAAACACTAAAGACATTGAAGGATAGTTTAGGACTACATTTCTTCAAGGAAAAATATTCATGTTGAGTTTGCAATGGAACTGTTTTTTTTTTACCCAAATAACTATTGTACCTGTGCCGAAACTATGCAATAAACATTAAGTTTCAGAGGACGAAAACAAAAACGTTGTAACTTAATTGTTACCAAGGTGACTTTCACACATCAAAACATCTTCTGTCATATCACACAGTTGATTTTCCTGATACATTGTCTACCTTCTTATCAGACTGGTGAAAATACCTTGGGGGTGCAACATTTTTGTTCTTGCTATGTATAACTTCCTTATTATGTAAAGGTGCTTTTTGGACATACATTCTCATAAAACATCTTTTGAAAGCAAAATTCCAGACTTACACACCATATCATAGATTATAGCCTGGTGGCAAGGCTACGTAATTAAAAGATAGTTGACCGTTGTTTACAGTTTCTGCCCCACCCAGACGTTGTGTATGAAAGATACAGCTCATCTGTATCAGTAGAACCGTACCTGGCCAGATACGATACAGCTTTCTATCAGACCCACATGGCCTGGCAATTCCGCCATACTCTCTCATTGTCTATATTTGTGTATCAACAACGTCTTTATTTATAAATATATCAGTCAGCCTCTCTCTTTTAAACAACCTGGAGCCAAGCAAGTCTTTTTGCAGTGAAGAAAGTTGATAATGCTCTAGACAAACAAAGGCCCTGAAAAAATTATTTTTAAATTTTACTTTTTAATGTAATATAAGGTCTGAAGAAGCCACCCTCATGGGTGGCGAAACTCGTTTGCTATGTGTTTGGTAGCCGCACTCCCTTTTTTTTCTAATATAAGATATGAAATAAAATGGAAAGAAGTTCTGAACAACACTAGTTTCAGCTTAGGGCACAAGCGATTTCCGTGGAACGAAGTTTTGGATGATAAATATTCTTCAAAAGTTCCGACAGAATGACTAATTGGTACTTGTTCTCCTCAGTATTCCGATGGCCAGCTGGGGTGGACGTTACACAGACTTGACTCTGTACTAAGTAGAGAGAAGACTTGAAAAGGCTTAGATTGCTGTCCATAAGCTTGTCTTGTGCTCATTAACCAGCTAACGAACTCGTAAATCCAGATGGAAGAACCAAAACTGTCTTGTTATGTAGTGAGACTATATCAATGATGTGCTTGCAAGACAACGGAATGTTTTCGAATTGGTATGATATTTATCCAAATATCCTTTGAAAGTTATTTCAGAAACGAAAACTGTCTTATTTTCCAGTAAGAATCTGCAGAATTTTCTAATGAGCCAGAGACACAAATTTTCAGTTGTTTTATATTTCTTCACAATTTGTCAGAAAGTTATTTAAGGAACTAAATTTTCTTGGCATTCAGTGAAAGAATCCACAGAATCTATAACGAACTATAGCCTTTCCTGGAGGACACAATTTTTTCCCTGTTTTTTAATTTTTCGTGAAAATGCGAGGTAATTTAGAAACTGGAATTACAAGTTATGAAAGATGAAAATGCATCAGTGTTTATCCAAAGAGTAAATATTAATGAATTTTTTTCATAATTTGTCTTTCATTATCAATGGATGGGAACGAAGAACTCTTAGAAAAAAGTGAATTTCACCAAAGGCATGACATATGTACATCGGCTCAATGGAAATTTTTATACAATGCACTGACAGAATCCACGTAAATTATATAGACATCAGGGATCAAATTCTCATCTCTTGATCATAATCACGGTTCCCTCTGGGTAGACTTAGGTGAGAGTATCGATCCGAGGTGATAAGCTAGTATTTCATATTCTAGCCTATGGACTATTAAGTAAATCAAATCTTAGGAGAGTTATCTGCCCTTCAGGATGCATCAGAGAGCAAGGCAAAAGTGAGCATAGCTTACATACCCACGCCTGTATTTTGACCGTCTTCATACAGTATTAAAAGGTTGGAAAACATAATCTAGTCAATCATGTCAATGAATCACAATCTTCTTAATGAAAATATTGACTTTAAACATGGACTTTAAAAGGAATAAAAGGCAAAACTATACCATATTTGTAATATTAAAATTTGGAGTTTTTAAGTCATAGATTTTTAGTTATGCTCAGGAAATGACATAAAGTAAAAAAATCGGACCTTTTTTAGACACAATCACAGGATTTTAAGATTGCCATCTTCAACATGACAAATTAGTTATATATGGCATCATTTCACAGACATTGAACCAATGTTACATAAATTATGTAAAGAATTGTACGTTTTCTTAACCATAAAGATTTATATTATGACAAACAGCTATGTAGAATCAAAAGAAAACGGAAGGAGCGAGAAACTTTTCCCATTGGTCATGATCTTCAATACGAAAAGGATGTTACTGCATCTTCCTGCCCCCAGACAACTAATGTCATCGACAATTACACACAGGCAATGTGAAGAGAAATTGATCAAGGTTTATATTGTGACAAATACGAATGTTAATAGAAACAATATCAACAGATAATGATTTCTGAAAATGATGTAGGACCATTGGACCGACTACGTTTCCGATTGGACATGATCTTCGGTACGATAAGGAAGTTATTACAGATCTATCTGCCTCCAGACAATATTAACGTCAGGGAATATCCAATAAACATAGGCGTTATTGATTTGTTCTGCAAGTATTGCCGGCCCTACTGGGTATTGACGAACATATTAAAGAGAACGTTATCCATAGAGACAAACATAGAAGTGGCTTGAGAAACTGACAAAACTTAAGACAATTAACCCTTTCGCTGCCAAAGTGAATAAATGAACCAAGATGCAATTAAAATGGAGAGCAAAATGTAAGCGCTTACATGCAGTAGTGCTAAGTATAAGGGTAAGTATGCCCAAGTACGATAAAATATGGCCTGGTATGGCCAAGTAAGGCCGAGTAAAAGCATGCCAGAGTACGATAAAATATGACCTGGTAAGGCCAAGTATGGCCGAGTAAAAGTATGCCCAAGTACGATAAAATATGACCTGGTATGGCCGGGTAAAAGTATGGCCGAGTACGATAAAATATGGCCTGGTATGGCCGGGTAAAAGTATGGCCAAGTACGATAAAATATGGCCTGCTATGGCCAAGTATGGCCGAGTAAAAGTATGGCCAAGTACGATAAAATATGGCCTGGTATTGCCAAGTATGGCCGAGTAAAAGTATGGCCAAGTACGATAAAATATGGCCTGGTATTGCCAAGTATGACCGAGTAAAAGTATGCCCAAGTACGATAAAATATGGCCTGGTATGGCCAAGTATGGCCAAGTAAAATTATGGCCAAGTACGATCAAGTACAGCCAAGTATGGCTAAGTACAGTTAAGCGTGGCTAAGTATGCATGGCTATATATGGTTGTTTAGAGCATGGCTCCAACAATGGGTTTCACAGTTTCTCTATCAAAGAGAACACAATTTCAAATCCAATGTTTATTATTTAAATTTCAAGAAAAGAGATTTCAAGAAGTTCATAATCCAACAAAAATTTCAAATGTTAATTTAGTCATGAAATATACAAAAAACTATTGACAATTTAATTTTTTTCGGGATATTTAATCTGGTTAAGAATAACAAGTTTACAATTATTTCAAAATAAAACATGATCTAAAATGAAAGTTTTTTTCAAAAATGTTTTGAAAACATTGCGATTTAAAAAATATCTGTAAAATTTATAATCTGAAAATCTGATTCATTTTACGAAATGTTTTACCTGGGGGTTGAGCTAATTCAGATCTGTTTGATTACACTGCCTAAAGAGCTCTCTAATCATAGAGGAGCATTAGTAGTGGAATACATCGGAAAAGCAAGATGTCTGAACAGCAACCTCCTTATTTAGAAATCACAAGGTTTCAGAGTATATATACTTATACTCCTATATCTTTACAGTGTTGTCTCAGTGTTTGAAGTTACATCATTCATGGTCAACCAATAGGAAATGATATTTCCGCATGTATATTGGTAAAGGGTTAAACTTGTAAATCTTGTTGAATAATAGGGGAAGTATTGATTTGATCTTAAACCTTGACTTACCCCATTAGATATAGGCTGACATCCTCCCACAGAGAGTATACAATGCCAAATGATCTAAGAGGATCAAATGAAAATTTTCACTTCTATATGCTTTGAAATCATACAGACATGCAAGGATGGAAATAAACTGAATAACTTTTTATTTTTTACATGGCATGAAATTTAAACGTTCATGACGGTTACCTTTGGTAGACAGATGAGGTGATGTGAGTTGGGGTTTAACACCTCTTTCAAGAGTTTATTATCACAGCTGCTTATCGTATTGCAGGGAAAAAGCCTGCAACACTGTTGAAGATATACTTTGCAGTGAAACCCGTGAGCAGCGACATTCTTGGATTGAATAAACTGAAAAAAATGTTCTTACTTTTTTACAAAGCGTGAAATGCTTTCAAGAACTGAAGAAAAAGATGGGTTTTTTAACATGGCATGAACTTTAAATGATCATGGTGGAAACCTTCACTAGAAAGTCAAGAAGATGACAAGCTGTTGGCATGTCTTGCCTGCCTGGTGGAACTTGTAGCAATGTTCATAAGAAAGAACATAGGTAAAAAATGTGACGGCATCAACTTAACCCTTAATAAGCCTTTCTATTTACGATTGACTAACTGACCACAAGGAAACATTGTGATCAGTGGTGAATGCCGTCACACCCCTAAAAAGACTTTTGCATTAAAGGTGCATCCATTGTGTTTCATAAAATTTTATTTGGCTTTAATATGTTCCAACTCACCACATGTGCTGTTTACAATACAAATAACTTCATTCAGCTTGCATATATTTATCCACAATCGCCAAATATATCATAATTACTAGTTTCCATTTAAAATCGAGTTACATAATTATGCATGTGCAGAAACCGAAACAGCACCTCCCATTTACATGCACAGCAGTTATGTGAGCCATTAAACATTATCAACTCAAATTTGTCTTTTTGTCTGTTATAAATAAGATTCCAAAATTACGTTTGACTTATTGATGCGCGCCACATGCTGTGCATTGTCCGGTTTTCGATCAGAAATCGCTACTTTTACCTTCATATCGTCAATAAGCTAAGTCTACTATCGTCAAAATGGTAGTTTTCGGTAATAGTCGGTATTTCTCGATAAAATAACACTATTTATAACGTTTGCAATATGTGACCCCCAACAACACAATGGATGTACCTTTAACTTGAAGGACCTCTTTAATGAAGCCTCGATCCCTTTTCAGTATGCACCGCTCTGAAAATTCCTGGAACTGTCTATGATTGTGATAAACTTCGTACCACGAGTTACCGCGTTCAGTATACTTACACGCAATTCGAAATTCAATCAATGAATCAACCAACAAAACTCTGAATGACCTTTTGTCTCAAATCTCAAAGGATACTATTTTAACTCTTCATCTGATTCTGTCACGAAGGTTCATGCGTTCTGTTGTGTAACTAATGCGATTTGTTCTCTAACTCGCTCACAGGAAAATCTTTTTGTCTGTGGTGGGACGCTTATTACATTTGGTTTACGTCAGATTTCCTGATTAGTGAACCCTGAAAGGCTACAGCGTCTAATCTGTTTGCGTCTTTCGTGAGCGAAGCCGTTGGGTATCTGAACAGAAACTGGCGTCACTCCATCCTCACTTTTAACCTGCTGTCTGGGAGATGTTTAGGATCTTTAGGAGGATATGCCGCTATTTCACTTGGACGATGATCGCTAGTGTTCAAACAGGTGGAAACCTGCAAAGTATCAATGGCTATGCACATCGGTGAAAACTACAAGCGTGATCTGGAACTAGCATGTGTTTCTGCAAAACATTTTTTGTATCCTTTTTGTACCCTGATCTCAAATATGTCATGGGGTGCTGACGTAAATAACCCAGCTTTCGATTATTAAATTAAGGTCTACCGTATTTCCTCAAATAAAACCTGGGCCTCGGGGGGTGAGGGGGTGCTAAACGAAATAGAACCCCGGGGTTGTATTTGAAGATATACGGTGCACCACTTCATCCAGGAACATCCTTACTTCTGGCTTCAAGTGGAAGAATAACATGAGGGAAATGGACAGGTATATTAATCAAGATGATGAATCAATACACCTGGCTACACCTGGACTACAGGTGATTAGGACTTGATGCAATAACCTACTCTATCATAAAGGTGAACATCATACACTTCTCCATCAGTGTTCCTAATAGGACGGACCAGAAAATCCATGTTTATCAATAGCTGTAATTTGTTGTGAACTAGTAACGGAAATTAAGGAAGTCAATAATCACTAATTTGCTAAGAATCACAAAGTTAATTCTGATCATTACATCCTATTATATCTTGCAGCGAGGCAATTATAAGCACGAGGAAATCAATGGTCACTAATTTGTTGATAGAAGCCTGCTGCCTCACATTTCATACCTAAATTAATCTGGGGGGAAAAGTCAATAAAAAGAGGTTTATGGTATTACTGCATATTGTATGATTATTACCTTACTACAAACTGGCAATGAACATTCCGAAATCATTGTTAACACTTAAGTTGCTCAGTTTTAATCATCAAGTCTTTGAGGTGCATTGAGAAGTAAGAACATGAAGATTTTATTGATAACAACCTTAATGTGAATTACACAATGTTTATGAGTATAATTATACTTACTCCTTCATCAGTAATTCCATCTGATGAAGGAGTAAGTATACACTCAAAATGGTAAGTCATTGGGATTTATCCAAGGTAAAAAAAATTAAAAAACATTAAAAATTGTAAAAATCATTACCTGAAATATTCTGCATAAGCAGGTGAAAATATTGAATATTTATTTTAAAACACTCTAGGCTGAATGTGAAATCAATTCAGTTGGAAACCGAAATCCAAGCAAAGTTAGTGTCTGTTAAAGATAATAAATTGATTTCCATATTGTTTTCTAACGGAAACAAGCCAATCATCCCATTATATTCCATGACATAAACAGATTTTATGTCATCTTTAAAATATGATGACACTGAAAGTATTATAAAATCAATTTTTATCAAAAGTTGATAATTACTTTCCATAGATTTGACAGCATTATTGCACCAGGTAAAGGATTGATTATAACATAAGAAACAACAGGTAAGAAATGCAATGCTAAGTTTCTATCATCATTCCTCATGTGCTGTTTTCTAGACTTAGATTTTCATTTAATGTGAAAGAACCAGTCATTTTCTCCTGACTAAAATAACTGTAACGGTTACACTGATGGAAATATAGCATGATAAACAGTACTCTGTTATACACAGGTCTGACAAGGAACTTAATTACTTTCCTCAGAGAAGGGGAATTACCATATATCCTCTAAAAAAAAGTCTCTAATAAGCGCCAGGCCTGTAATAAGCGCCGGGGGTCAAGGGTATTTGAGAAAATAAGCACCGGGTCTCTAATAAGCACCGGGTCTAAACCATTAGATTAATGCTTCCTTAGTTAACTTCAATGTTTTATTAATTATAAAGAAATACGGGTCGGGTCTCCAAAAAGCGTTGGGCCTCCCATAAGGGCCAAGGGTCAAGCGGTGCCCGGACGCTTAATTATTAGAGTAAATAGGGTACATTGTACCATGTATGAACTCTTGAGTATTTGCTGCCTTGAATAAACCATTGTTTTAGCCAATTTAAGCTAACGCGTAAATATACAATGTATAAACGTTATATTCCCAGTTCATTGATACTAAATGTGTATTTATGCCTTTTTATGTTTGTTGTTTTGAATACTATTTTGTCCAGACCTTCCAGTGAATTCACATGTATCTTGATTGTATCCAAATGAAGTTAATTTTATTTATTACAAAATTATCTCCCCCTTTAAGGCGTTGTAGCATGCTAGTTTTCCTGAAATAAAGTGCTCTCACAAAAAGACAAAAACTGTTACACTGTTAATGGAAAATTTGAGAAAAATGATATGCAAAAAACATTCTACATACTGCACCTTAAAATACTGAATGAAGAAGTCAACTTATTTCTAAAATCAGTATTGCAGAAAAAGATCAAGAAATATGTTCAATGTAACAAAGTCAGAAGTTGTTTTTCAATAACTAAACTTTGAAATCCATTATTGTTGGAAGAGCGCCTGATTTACTTAATGACTGTACTATTCCATGAAAGGTGAAACACGATTAATGATATTCAACATTTAGTTCAGGAATAAGAGATAAACGCCTACAGTACTGTGTGTTATTAAAGGAACAACCCACACATTGGATAACTTTATGTCATATAATCAGTATTTTAGATCTAATGGTTTTTTAATGAAACATAATTATTATGACACTGGGGGCATTGGGAATATTGGGGTGTTTGATACGATCCTTTGGTATCAACATGAATCTAAATAGAGAATACTAAACAACGTTCCGTTTAATAACATATATTTATGAAACGAGTGAGTGGTTTGTATTTAACGAGCGAAAGCGAGTTAAATACAAATACCATCTCACGAGTTTCATAAATATGTTATTAAACGGAAACAAGTTTAGTATTTTATTTATTACTCACTGATTTAAATGCCACTTAATTCCACAAACTCGTCGATAAATGGCACACACTTCATTGCGACCGAGGCGCTGACATTGTGACGTCATATTTTTGTCATTATGACGTCACGTTAATCGGCAGCACGCGATGTTATTACACTAAGTGTAATAACACGGTAGATTTATTAAACTGCGATATTTTCAACGGGTGAGTAATAAATATATTTATGAAACAAGAAGGTCAGATTTCATTTATGATGAATGTGCAAGTTCATGATATTTTTCTTACAATAATAATTTTATCTATATAATGACTTAAATTTAGAAGATGACAATTAAGAAAACAATAGGTGTTTGAAAAATATTTCAAATTTTGTTTACCCATTCCAGCCAGTTACTGGGCTTGTAGAAATGCTCTTTACTTTTTTAAGTTGGCCAAGGCGACAATTTAATGTTTAGCAAGTTTCCATGCTTATTCTATCCATTTTAATTAATATATAAACAGATCCCAGATTTTGGCCTCTTTTAGTATTTTGAAATGAAAGGGTTCAAAATTGCAATCAACAACATACGTTCCGTTGATATAGCTCTGATATTAACCTTTTACATACTGGATAATAATCATCTTCCTGATCGATTCATAGACTAAAATTCAGTCTCTTTTAGTATTTTAAAATGAAGGGGTTCAAAATTTCAATTAAAATTTAGTCTATGGAATTTTTATATTTACTCTACCTTCATATTTTTTATTAATTTTTTTAATTTCTTCACTGTTGTTCATGAAATCACCAACATTCTCAGTGGCAATACACATCACATGTAGATAGCTGTAATATTAACCTTTTACATACTGGATAATAAAAATCTTCCTGATTCCGTGCAGTGCTCTTTACACTGTGACATAATCATGGTTAACAAATAGCTAGCCAATCACAATCAAGGTTAACAAATAGCTAGCCAATCACAATCAAGATTAAAAAATTATTAGCCAATCACAATCACCGAGCCACTTCACTTCCTCATTCCAGTGTCATGTACAGGACAAGGTATGTACTGCTAGATGTTGTGGTCGATTGTCCTCCAGTCACAAAGATATGCTCACTCTTGTCAAGAAGGTCACGGGACACCTTGTACCATACAAATCTATTGAAATGTCGCAACAATAAAGAAGTGTCCATTGAACTTGTTCTCATTCATGATCAGACACACCAGCTTCTAAAAAACCTCTCAAGAAAATCTATTCTAGCCCAAAGCCTTGGCCTAATCTGGCATTCTGGTTGACATCATTATAGTACTTTACCATTATCTCAGTTGTTTTTTATGTAAACATTAAATTTTGACTTTTAACTTTACTTTTTATTTTTATAATAATTTTGATTTAACAAATAATTGCATGAAAATGTGTTTCACTCATATCACGGCCAAAGAATCAAGAAGGGACAAATCTGTGATTGGATATCCACTCCCACAGTAACCAATCTTTTATAAGGCTCACTTTATGACACTAAGGCTGGTTTAATTAGGGAAACAACTGCAAATGTTTTCCAAAGAAAATCTCTTCTACGAGACATAAAATAACATTCTGCCAACCAGACAACTTTCCACAGAGATTACACCGATTAAATCGCAGTCAAGTAAAATTGAATGTTCAAAAAAAAAAGTATTCATGGTTTAATTAGGGAAACAACTGCAAATGTTTTCCAAAGAAAATCTCTTCTACGAGACATAAAATAACATTCTGCCAACCAGACAACTTTCCACAGAGATTACACCGATTAAATCGCAGTCAAGTAAAATTGAATGTTCAAAAAAAAAAGTATTTAATGAAACACATAATACCTAAATCTCATGATACAACTAAAGTCGGAAATAGCAAAAGTAATGAGAAAACTCATCAAAATAAATCTTTTCGTTATTACATTCAATTTCTACTGAAGAGCAGTGTAACGACAAAATGTGTTAACACAAATCGGATAAATCATTCCATTCAATTTATTTTTAGGAAAGTCAATAAAACCGGCTAAAGGACAACAGTAGAATTCGATTCTAAGTATCGGTTGTCTGGGAATTCGCAGGGTGCCATTCAAGTCGACCAGACTGTTTAAGCTGTTGTGGACAGAACTGTGCGACCTAATAGTTCTGATCAGTTCTAATCTTTCTCAGCATCTGTACTCGAGTCAAAACTCACTGGGACAGAATTCTAATCATCTGAATTCACATTACAACCGGGAACTGGGAATAAGTAATCTCTAAATTCTCATTTAGTAAACAAGAATCAGAAACAGAGTAATTTGAAGAGGAACATTTTCTGGATAACAACTTCTTTAATGTGAAAATACACGATGTTTCTGAGTATATACTCACCCCTTCATCAGGTGGAATGTAAGGAATAACAAAATGTGATACATATATAGAACATCATATTTGTGCATTTGGATCGTTTGTATTGAACAAGAAGATGTGGAGAACAACGAGTATTTATCATATACCCCTTTTTATTGGCAAATAGGTAAAGAAATAAAGTTGCATAAATTTACTGGGGCGACGTGCACGACTCACGATTTGATATCGTAATAATATCTTTATTGTCTCATTTGTCAGCCCAGCAGGGCAATTTTCAGGGTGTTAACATAATTAAACGTTCAAATTTGCTTTTCTATCATTTAATTACAAAGAACTGAAAATAAGAAACAACATTCAGGCTTCCGTCTGTCATGTTTCTTTCGAATGACGTAACCATGGTTATGACGTCAGAATAGTAAACGGTTGTGATGTCACAATGACGCAGCATTGAAGCTTTCGGGAATGTTTATACTTTGCCCTTTTCTGTCTTGTTAATAGTTATTTGAGCAACATTTTCCTAATAACCAATTGCAAGTGTATATTGTCTCGATTTTATGCTCAATTGATTCTGATATATAATCTTCGTAGAGGTAAAGTGTCATTCTTGAGGAAAAATGTTTTAAGAACTATACTAAGAACTACGCACAAAAGCTCATAGAGTTATAACAGCTAGGTGAAGAACTGGGTCATCCATGATTGGTTAGATCCAACATTTATGGCATCACTACCAGAAAAGCACTTTTAAATGTAATAATAATAATAGACCATTTATATAGTGCATATATCCATGCACATTGCATGCTCAAAGCGCTGGTCAACGAGTATACGAACACTCCCTGAGGAGAACACAACCGGTCGCCTGTCAGGCGATCAAGGTTCAAATTCAGACTACCATTGTATCATACCAGGTACCCATTTACTGCTGGGTGGACAGAGGCACACTTCAAACTAAGTCATTTTCCCAGGGTGACACCACAAGTATCTCAACACATGTCTCAGTGTGGGACAGGGAATGACCCTTCAAATTCTCAGTTTATCCAGCAATGTACCGGGTAACCCAACCATGCGGCAAGCCGCACCCATTGTTGCTGAACTTCACTGATAGCGGTCGACTGAGCTATGCACAGGACCACGTACCACCACGTGCCACCTATTTTCCTATATAAATAGAGGAATACAATATTCTCCCCGGAAATGACATTACCATAAAACACATACTTTCATGAAACCTTTACTTTCCTTGTTGACTTACAACATATTGCCATCAGCAGTTAATTCAGAAACAGGAAGATACCATCTATCTTCTTGAATACTACTCTATTTTCAGCTGAAACTAAACAATTCCTCCACCCTTGGCTCATCATCAATCATATCTGAATGTCATATATTCCAGACATTTAGACTGAAACTAACTTCACACCAATATAAGCCAAAATCTGATTGTTGATTGTGATACTTCATCGTTTCTTAATGTTTTTAAAGGTACTGTAGCACATTTTTGCATATTATTTTTTAAATTTGCCATTTATTATTAAAGTTTATACAATATATTGGTACGTAAATGGGTATCCATGTGAACACATTAAAATGGCCGCTCGATTGGAAATGGACCCGCATGGCTTAACCGAACCATGTACATTCGTTTTAGAACTCGTTTTATGGTTACTGGAGTATTATTTAGCCATAACACTTACCGGTATTTATATTTTCGTGAGATAACTTTATTTCAGTAAGAAAAATGTGCTACAGCACCTTTAATACTTGAAATGAAGATAATTAATAGAATATTATGTGATGGCCAATTTTCAGTATGTATCTGAGTATCTGAATCCCATTAACTTCACTTGACCCACCACTGATATTTCAACATTCAAATACACAATAACATATATCAAAGAAATCAAAAACAAACATTATATGAATTTCTGAATTTGACATTTTCAAGCTTAATTATGCATGGGCTGCATTATATTTTGAAAATTGTTGATTGTTGATTGATCGAGGGAGCTCAAGGGAGATAATCAAGAATACCATTACTGGTAAATATAACCCTTCATCTTACTTCTTTATTTATTTCTTATTTTTCTTCCACCTGTAGTAACTTAATTTCACCTGGAAAGGAAGACGGGCCACAAATGGAATGTTTACGACAATAATTATATATTTTGATAGAGCGAAATAAGATTGACAACCTTTTGCAACCGCAGCAAGACAAGGGTTAAAGATTTTTCCAATGGATGATTCTTATAGTGCGACGTCTTCACCCTCGAAAACAATCTTCGTCCAATCAATAACGTCATCAATTATTTTCGAATCCACAACACTCAAGAAACTTTTGGAAACACTGTTTACGCATCGATACATTAATTAGGTTCTTAAAATAAAGAGCTTTATCTTAAAGATGTGCTTATTATGAACAATTTATCAATCAATATGTTATTCAATATTTTTGTTCAGATGAAGAATGCTGAACTCTCAAAAGGTTCACAAATTCAAAATGTCTATGATAAATCTCATCGAGAAGTCAGTCAAACGTCTACAATAAATCCTGTAAAGACAAATATGTCAAATATGTCGATATATCCTACCAAGACAAGTTAGTAAACACTAAAATGTCCATGATAGACTGATGTTACTTGACCATAATACTGAATATGTCAAACAAACTCGTGGGCCTGTGTTACAGAAATCATTAGTCAATTAAATTACCAAAGGGTTTGGCAGGGGCCTCTAATAGGGGCCTAGTTTATATCACATAAATAACTGCTCTATAACAGATATATATCTCGTACAAGTTCCCTATCGGTTAAAGGGGCAGTAGCACATTTTTTTTTCAAATTTTATTTTTTCAAATTTCGCATTTATAATGATAGTTTATGTCATTTATATTTACTTTAGAGGGTAAAACATCTTATTACACATACCAATTATCCGTAGTGGTAATAACAGCGTTGCCTATAAAGCAAAAATTGCATGGCAGCCATTTTATTGTGAACACATTTTATTATTTTGAGTTACAAAAACGATTCCCATGGCTTTACCGAACCGGGTACACTCATTTTTAACTTGATTTTCCAAAGAGAGATGGGTGTTTTACTGTTAGTGACATTATCTTTTAAATACACTTCATCGACTTCTTCGGGCGAAAAACGTGCTACTGCCCCTTTAATGTCAAATGGCGTGGAGTTTTTGTCACTTTCAGAAATTTTAGTCAGTTATCTAAGGTTATCGCGTGTATAGGCTAATCTGTTAAATAAAAGAGCCTGGCCTCAAATAAGTGCCGAGTAAGATCCATTAAAAGTTAAAAAAGGCCTGGGCCCCTATTAGAGGAAATATGGTATATTGTTCAAATGTTTGTTAAACAAATGAACACAGTTCAAGGTGTGTATTTCAATTTCTTTTTTTGTAAACATTGATATGGTATTTAGAGCAGCTCTTCTATTAATCCCCAAATATCAACCTTTACCAAATTATAGTTCACATATTCATAAAACAGTTTATTTTTTGTGAAAATTTCAAATCGTGTTACAATCAATATTAGGCCCTTTTAAAAATCTTGAATATATAATAAATAATAAGTGAACTTTACAGACAACCTTTAGCAGAATATATCATATTATGTGACATTATATTTCTGATATTGGAGACGTCCTATTAAAGATAAAAACATCCGACTATTGAGTACAAACACTGTTGGGAACCTGTTTAAACAATTCATAAATATTGATAAATGTCATGCCATTAAACTTCTTGAAAATATATCTGTTGGAATTAAGTTACCTCACGAAAATGACATTTCATTTTTAATTTTAAATTTACAAGCGAGATCAGGATTCTGGTGACTATGACGAGAATGGAAAGAAAAGAAAATTATCCTCCAAAACCATGGACAAATATATCAATTCTATGTATAATACGTAAGATATAGAGATTATTACCCGAGGAAGTGTGTCATATAATAATAATAATAATAGTGGCATTTATATTGCGCAGTATCCACGCCATAAAAGGTATGCTCAAAGCGTATGGTTGTCACGTTATTACCCTGGTCTAACCTGAGCTGCCGCAAAGCGCTTGAAGGTCACCTCCTCCACATCTTACACCAGGTACCCATTTCCTGCTGGGTGAACAGAGGCACACGTTGAATAAAGTCACTTACCCAGGGTGACACCATAAGTCTTTCCACTTATGTCTCAGTGTGGGGCAGGGAGTCTTCAAACTCTCAGTTAATTCAGCAGTGAAGCGGGTAACCCACCCATGCGGCAAGCCGCGCCCATTGTTGCTGAACTTCACTGATAGCGGTTGACTGAGCTATGCACAGGACCACGTGCCACATTATATATGACTTTTACGAAACAAGTGTGAATTTTTGTATTTCCCGAGCAAGAGCGAGGGTTGTACATAAATTTGCACGAGTTTCGTAATAGTCGTATGGCACACTTTCGAGTGTAATAATTTCTTTATTACCCATTTTACTCCATTTGATTCACGTAAAAATTGTCAGAAAACGGCCAACTTCTCTAGCGACGACAAGTTACAGTGACGTCACGAACAATCGTTTTATGACCTCACAGACGACAAAATACAGGAAGGCGCGGTGAAACAATGGTTGCTAGGCAAACGTGATATGTGCACGTGCTCATATCAATAATATTAACTCGGTTATGTTCAACCATATGGGTAATGAATCATTAATATTCATCTTTTATCATACTGATCATTATTCATTGTTTCAACATTCAGTCGTAGAAGTTACAAGAAGTTTCAAAGATAACCGAATTTTATTTAAATCTTTTTATTGAATTTAAATTATCCATCAGAGATATCAGGAAGTTTTTTTAATTCAATAAATTTATTTTCTATAAATGCTATAATTTGTATGCGCTTTCCTATTCATGCAAAAGTTAATCAAAGAATATCAGATCAAAAACGTTAACTTATTTCCCTCTTGGACATAAACTTTGAGTAAAATTGCACTCATTATGAAATTTGTAAAATGTCATGACAATTAAAAATAAAACATCGCTGGCAATACAATAGCAATATTTATTTATCCATTGCCTGGCAACTCAAATATTGGCAGATGATGAAAGACTCAAAATCATGACTATGGCCACTTAAGCAACAACCATAAAACTTTTTACAGTCTCTATGTGCTCTCTTCTTTAATATTCTCAATGTTATGGAAAGTCAGATATTATGTCGAGCATCAGAAAAAATGTAGTAGAAACATTGATGATATGTGTTAACCCTCTCACTGCCAAGGTGAGGAAAGTGGTTCAGGCCTCCTTTCACAATTTAAAGCAGTAAGCTGATCGTAAGTCACTAATTCAAAAAGGTAACCTTATTGGGATCTTAAAGCATGGAACCTGGCAACTTTTGGTCTGGGCGAACAACATTGAGCTTTTTCTTTAATTTTGCCATTTAAATTGACAAAATAATGCTTTTGGGCTAGCTGCTCTTCAAGCTTATTTCAAACACAGCAGAAGAAATAGGTACCCGGCTGGTTGAGAATTGAAGATGACTCTCAAACTTTATATATATTAGGAATGTTACTATCTTTAATCATTTGACAGGGTTGGATACTCGATTCTAATTTGTTTTATTGACCGACTAAATTAATTCACAAGAAAATAGAAATATTTTAAAAAGGCAAGATCTTTTATTTTTTAAAGTAATAATCCACATTTTCTCTTGTTGTACCAGAGTGTATCTGCTTGAAATATCAAATTCTGTGTCATACTCCTCTATCAATACTAAAGGCTTACAGCTGTATACAATGTAAAATTGTACAGTCAGTGTTACATCTAAGGAAATTGCCATCATCAATATCATTGTATGTACTTTCATTTATATCAATTATATGAAACTACAAATGAAAGAATCTAAAGATTAAAATAAATATTTTCACAAACATTCCAACATAAAAAAAATCCCTTTCTATATCTCAAAACTTAGCGATTTGTCTTCTTCATCAGTATTGAAAATCATCCAATCATGAAAGCCGGCCATCAAGATAAATGTATTATTATCTTTGAATTTCAAACTTAAAAGAACACAGATAAAAAATTATCCTTTTATGTAACATATTCCACCAGTTATGAAATGCTTTTACATCAAGTGTCACAGAAAATCGATGAAAATGTCTGAAAACTTTACCTTCGTATCAAAATACATTCACTTACTATCATACTGTACTTTATTGAGTTTACAGTTTCTCAGGTCGTTCAGATCTGACTGGGGTTGCATGACTCTTTATTGCTGTCATTGTCAATATTTGCTCAGAACTTTCAAACAATTTCTAATGCAAATAGCTTTTAGAAATTCGAATTCAATATAAATGCAGATACAGATCTCACAGTTAAGAGGGACAAAATCTGAAAAGATTTATTTTAAAAAGAAAATGTAAATATATCTAATATAGGAATTAAAAAATACATTTTCCTCTAACACTGCTTACATTCAGAATGAAATTTATTCATACTAAATAAAGAAATATACACAGAGAGAAAAGTCGTAATCTTTTAAATAAAAGTTATCAACAACAGCTAGTTTTACCTTTTCTGTTGATGACATAATAAACAACTGGTTCCTGTATATAAGGAACTCCCAATTATGTCACTTTAAGGACATAAGAAAAGGTGGCAATGATCTTAACATATATACATTATAGTTGAACCTGTGCATTTTGTTTGGTGTACCGTGCATAATTAATGCATATTTTCGGTTAGTACCGCATACCATATTTAATGTTATTAATTTAAAGGAAGGTCAAAGTTATTAATTTGATCAACTTCTACTTACATTTTCAATTTTTTAAGTTTTACGTTAATTAGACTTTTTTTAAAGGACATTTTCTGTGTGACTACAGTTTGTTGCATTCTCAGGAGACAAAAATGAACGAAGGGTTCTGTACCGCAATATATATTGAACTCAAGGTTAGTGTACCGTTTCACATCTATTAGCAAGCCCTGATCATAAAAGAAATGTGATTAGCCAAGATTAAGTTCAATTTAAAGGGACAGTACCTATTATGTTGAATATTATTTGAATTTTATCATCAACACAGACATAAAACATTATAAGGTGAGGTGAGATGATCGAGTTAAGGTTTAACGCCGCTTTTAAGAGTATTTCACTTATATCATGGCTGCTAGTATTATTGCAGGAAGAATGCCCGCAACGCCATGTGGCTATGCATTGCGGTGAAACCTGCGAGCAAGGACTGGAACTAGCAAACTATTGAAATGCAGTGTAGCATTGCACCGAAACCTTACTGCGTGTAGAACAGTTCTCTACTGCAGATAAAGTTGCCGTACCCCTGGCGGGATTCGAACCACAGACCTCTTGATCCGAAGCCGAACACGCTAACCACTGCGCTATCCCGTCCCCGGTTTTAAATCATGCACAGTATTCCTTGTTACATATTTTAAAACAAGCTAACTTCAGTCTCATTCAGTACATTGTTTCTCATTTGTTTCTCTGCTTTTCGTACAAACATAACTTTTATATCTATTCTGGTGTCCATTATCAAAAACATTCAACAGTGAATAAGCCATTACTCTCAGAAGTTTGGATAACAACGAACAAACATCGCCAATGGACAACAAACTTCTTTGAACAGATTTCTATATGCTGAGGGGTTGTGTGAAAACTGCCCATTACAGAGAGCATCAAAGAAGTGCTTGTGTACATGACATCAAAACAATCTCCCAATATCAAACACAGACTTGCAGATGGCCTCACTACACATAGACCTTATCAAACATGCTATATCTGGAAATCAAGAAATCAAAGCTGTGTACAAATTATCTAACCCTCGTCACTTTTGATTTGGTTCCCCCCACTGGACTTGCTCAAGAGTCGTTGATAATTGTGCATGTTTCTCATCATAGGGTTCCTTTAAGGAGGGTTCTATCAGAGTATTTTTTGTGGAAACGAAATTCGAAAGGATATTCTCGTTTACACATATATGCTATTAATACATGATTAAAACACAGTCAAAGAAACATATTTATGAAGTTAATATTTTGATGACTTTACAGTCAGGCCTCGATAATCCGAACGCTTCCGGTTTTCATCAAAAACGTTCGGATAGTGAAATGTTTGGACTACTGAGTACTGAGGACTACTGCAGAGATTAGTTTGGTTACATCTTCCTACCGTTCGGAAACTGCGAGATTCGGATTATCGGTGACCGGATTATCGCGGGTTGACTGTATATTTCACAACTTGAAAACAAACGCACATTCGTTGAAAAATAAAAATAATAAGTTAAGGCATTCATCGGCACTGTGAATGGGGAAAACTTTGTTTCGTATTGTTTATTAGTTCCATTATATGTTATGTGTAACTATGTGAATATGCTATCATTGTATATGTTTTATTATTGAAAAACTGTAAAATTAGGTCAAATATAGCGTGTTTTCATTTCATGTAAAGCTGAGAAACCAAAATGGCGGATGCTGGCGATAGATAGGTGACAGAACTTTGTCTTTAAGTATATAACATCAGAGGAAGTACGAAAGGGGCTCCTCCGGGAGCACTTAGTAAAATACAAATTTTATATGCAAGTTACTACTTAGTCATATCATGTTGAACTCCACACCTCTAAGGGTCGTGCTCAAACCGCATATACGTTACCCTGGTGTAAGGACCAATAACTTTTTCATTCAACTCACTGGGAGGATGCAACTTTGCTACCAATTAAGACAATTTTTAAGGTAACTCTAGCACACTGCCATGACTTATATACCAGGTATCACATTGTACAGCTGGGTGAACAGAGACATATCTTGAATAAAATCTCTTGCCCAAAGTGACACCTCCAACCTCTCAACTTACGTCAGTGTGGGGCAGGGAATCACCCTTCGAACTCTCAGTTTTTATTCAGCAATGAGGCGGGTAACCCACCCATTCAGCTAGCCATGCCCATCGTTGTTGAACTTCACTGACAGCAGTCAAACAAGCTATGCACAGGACAATGTGCCACCACTGAATCTTCTGGGTGAATACTTCACAAGCTGATACAGTTATAGAATGGGAATGTCTCTTATTAAACTCTCGAATATTGCCTTTATAAAAAAAAAGTTGTTTCCTGTAAATCAGCCCCTCAGGAATGGCTAAGCACTATTAAATTCAGCAGGGAAAGGGTCCATGCAGTCACAGAGGTTATATATAAGTGTTTATGTAATACTATGTTTCTGAATATTAGTATATTAGAGAGAACGAGGCATATACAGATATTAAGGTGAGGTGAGGTGAGTTGGGGTTTAACGCCGCTTTTAAGAGTATTTCACTTATATCGCGGCTGCTAGTATTATGGCAGGGAGAAAGCCCGCAATGCCATGTGGCTATGCATTGCGGTGAAACCTGCGATCATCGGCTGGAACTAGCGAACCATGGGTGGTACTGCTCTGAAATTCAGTGTAGCATTGCACCCAAACCTTACTGCGTGTAGAACAGTTCTCTACTGCAGACAAAGTTGCCGTGCCCCTGGCGGGATTCGAATCCCGGCGTTAAGTGAAATGTCATAGACAAAGAATGCAGTAATAGCATTATCTATGAAGTCACTTCACCGTGACAATGTGATATTTTACCCTACGGCATCATATGAAAAATATAAACCTGATATAATAGGTAATATATATTACGGGTCAATTTCCACGAGAGTTCACAAGAAGATTTTCCTTGTTTATAGATTGTTTTGGAGATCTCCCCTTCACACTACCCACAGGGGGACCATTCTTCTCAGACAGTGTAGTCTATCATGGATTTCTATACATCAGTGCATAGACTTTCACAAAGTCTCTTATTGTATTTTATCAATAGACTTACTTTATGCTACCAGTGTATTAGGCAACAGCTAGTAACCGGTAACGTTACTTTGGTCTGGACTGGTAACTTTTTATTTATTTTCACCATGAAAATTTACTATAAAATAAAAAAATAAAAATAAAATAAAATGAAAATTTACTATTTTATTTTTAAAATTTGCTTCAAATAAAAGATTGATTCTCCAGACCTTGGAAATAATGAAACTATGTTATGAAATGGGTGACTCGTGATATGATTATTGGGCTGGAAATGTAAAAAATGACATGAATAATATTTAGAAATCAATAAAAACCTTGAGAAATAAATTGACGTACATTTCCTTTAATATCAAATAAAACCTTTAGAAATTGGACTTCTAATTGTTAGAGTTTTCAAAAGGATAAAAGGTACGGTACTTAATTTCCTAATTAAAGGCGCTGTAGCACGTTCTTCTTCTTAAATAGGGCACTCTCACAAAAATATAAATAAGTGTTACCAATGGCTACAATACACTTCTGTATCAATAAAACGAGTTCTAAAACGAATATGCAAGGTTCAGTTAAGCCATGCCAGTCCATTTCCCTTCGAGCAGCCATTTTCATGTGTTATATCAAAATGGCCGCTCCAAGGCATTCAAAATGATTAATTTGATTTCTTTCAATTATGACACCATGGTCAACCATTTTGCTGTCTTAATTAAACTCTTATAATCGCTTGAGACCTACAGATCTATACGTTTCACACTGAAGAGTCTCAACCTTTTCTTCCAAATAAGGAAAACGTTTTCTATGGATATACGGCTTATCGTTTGGTGTAATGAGATGTTTTACCATTGAATGTACATTATATTGTATAAACTTCAATAATAAATGACAAATTTGAAAAAACATAATGTTTAAAAAAAAGTTCAATATGAATATTTTAGAACCGTGGGATAGTAGTTGAGGAAATATGGTAGTTGATTTCTCTTTTACCCAACAGTATGTATACCTTTACGAACACTTTAACATTTCCATAACAACCTCTCCTAAACAAGTAACACAACATCCATTTCAAGGCAGTAATTTCTAATTGCAAAATCTCCTTGTTATTTTGTTTGACCCCTTCAAGAACACATACAAGACGTATGGCAAGTCTTTCACTTATTTTCTGGCCTTTTGCCATCCTCTTAATAAACCATAGAGCAATTTCACGCATGATCGAAGCCAGCCCGTTTAGTGATGTCACATAATCTATAACTGACACATTCCTATCTGCAGGAGAGAATGGTAAAGAGGTCACTACCTGGAAATAGACTGGAGTAGTTAGTGTCTGTACTCCTATAACCATGTTATTAACACTTTAACCATTGAATTGATTAGCGCCGAACCGGGAGTCCCACTCACAGAATTCACAACTTCTTAAAAGAAGGGTTCTATCGGGGTATTTTTTGTGGAAAGGAAATTTGAGAGGATACTCCTGTTTACACATGTGTTATTAATACATGATTTAAACGCAGTAAATTTGAAAGATACTAATGAATGTAATATTTTGATGACTTTATATTTCACCACTTGATAAACACTATTAAGCGCTCATTTGTTGGAAAATAAAAACAATGAGAACTGCAGCCATTCATCGGCGTTCGAGAAGGGAAAACTTTTTTTATAAGTTTTATGACATATTATGAGTTACTATGTGAATACTCTATCAGTGTGTGTCTTTAGTTATTAAAAATATTTAAAATTAAGTACAATATAGCATGGGTTCATTTCACGTAATGTAAAAAATCCAATATGGCGACAGAACCCTCCCTTAAACATAGTGAATAATTCGACCAATAATTCTGGATTGGATTCTAGCTTAAGATAGGTTATTCAGACAAGAAAATGAAGTCGGAAAACTGAGAACATTTGGAGAAATAATGCAAATTAGGGTATGAAACGTATGAAAGCCACAACTACACAACATAATGATTATGATTATTACATTTTGTAACATTTTAACAATTAGTATCCGAGTTATGAGCAGAACAAAAAGTGTGACGGACATACGCATGCACGCACGGGACAAGCACAACGCTACATACCCATGACTACTTCATGAAGTGAGTTGGGGCTAAACGTCGCTTTAAAGAGTATTTCACTTATATCGCGGCTGCTAGTATTATGGCAGGAAGAAAGCCTGCAACCACGTGGCTATGCTTTGCTGTGAAACCTGCGAGCAACGTTAACGGCTGGAACTAGCGAACCATGGGTGGTACTACTCTGAAATTCAGTGTAGCATTGCACCCAAACCTTGCGTGTAGAACAGTTCTCTACTGCAGACAGTTGCTGTGCCCCTGGCAGGATTCGAACCCCGGACCTCTTGATCCGAAGTCGAATGCAGAGCCCCTTGAGCATATATCACCGTGGATATATGTGCACTGTAAATACCTTTACTATTGCCACACCAATCTTTGAGGCAAAAATGTTGTAACGTTGATCCTTTAGGTTTAAAGGAGCAGTAGCACGTTTTTTCGCTCAAATAAGTAGATTTAATGTATTTGAAAATAATTTCACCAAAAGTATAACACCCTTCTCTCTTCGGAAAATCAAGTTAAAAATGAGTGTACATGGCTCAGTAAAGCAATGGTAATCACTTTTGTCATTCGAAATAATAAAATGTGTTAACAATAAAATGGCCGCCATGCAATTCTGCTATATATGCAACACCCCATTATTACTACTTCGGATAATTGGTTTGTGTAATAAGATGTTTTACCCTATACAGTAAATTTATATGGCACAAACTATCATTATAAATAGGAAATTTGAAAATGAAAATGCTTTGGGTAATAAAATGTTTGATCCTCCAAAATAAATTTAAATGGCACAAACTATCATTATAAATAGGGACTTTGAAAACGGACCTCAGATGACTGATGTCCGATAATGCAAAAAGACAATAAATCCATATACGTCTTAAGAGATTAAAAGGTCAAATGGCACAAAAATAAATTAAAAATCATTATGTAAAGAAAGTGCAAAAAAGTTAAAGTATTTCTGTAACTAATGACATCAAGATTCCAAACTGTTCACGGATCGAACAAGAAGCACTATGTCTTCTTTCCTGACCTTTGTTTCGTCTTTGTGTTGTGTTGCGTCACAAATTGGCAAAAGTACCAGGTAAATGCCAAACACATATGAAGATCTGACAAGCTGGTAATCAAATCAAATTATTTCGTTATATTTAAGTCTCCCATGAATGACATTACTGAAGCTCAAAATCCGATAATGGCAAACATTTCTGGATGAAAAAGATCTTCTTGCGTTGCCATTACAGATTGACAAAGATGGCAGAACTTGCATCAGAACATTCCACATTGGGAAGTAATGTCCAACCTGATCAAAGATTTTTTGAGGGATGGAATTACACGACACATGTCAATTTCAAAGGACGTGAATTATTTTCACATCTTAACCAAAATTAATTTTTTATAACGATAATAAATGAATATTTCATAAGGTCATAACTTCTAAGAACTTAATATTACATGGCTTCCTAAATAATAGATGGCAAGAAAACAGGACTTTCAGTTGAAAGTCTGCAAAGCGATTATGGTTATGTGATGCAATGAAACCTGCGAGCATCTGCCTATACCTAGTGAACCATGGGTGATAGGGCAGAGTTTTCAATTCAGCATTAAACCAATCCCTCCTGCTGAAGGGTAGTGTTTTCTCTAACTTATGAATGGACAACTGTTGATAACAAAATTTAATAACTAAAACTGTTTTAAATGAATGTGCCTCCCATCACAATTGTTTTAAAAACAGTTACCAATCCTCAGCCTGACAGTGCTTCTTGGTCTAGTTGTACAGTCTTTCAAAGAGAAGGAATGCAGAGTTAATTCCCAAATATGAAAAGTTTTCTTTTGATATTTTTAATTATAATTTGTGGTTCAATTTGTTGTAAAGCCTATCATCTCTTCCAATCAGGAAAATCTTTAAACTGACCTTACTTCAAAAGAGAAGCCTTAAAAGATGTTAATCATGGGGAAGACAGCAACTTCAAAACAATGGACGGTGCTGTGATAGGTTTATGTGGGATTTGAATCCCAGACAACTCTATCTGAAGTCGAATGCACCATAACCACGGTGCTATTTCTCTCCCCTGTGGCAAATGGTAATTACATCAAAAGAAATATAAGGCTTCACTGAAAATCTTTCAACTACTATAATTCTCACGTTTCAAATATATTTGTTTCTCTATAGGTACTGCAGTGAGTGAGAGAGATATTGTTAACCCTTGTACGACTCACAGAGAAAAATTACACTAAGTACGGTGGGGTCTAGGATATCCCATGGAATTTCTGACACAAATGGCGCCAAAGGTTCACAGAAATGTTTACCAAAGCTTATTTAGCTGTATTTGTTGGAAGTATAAAAATATTTTCAAATGATTCTGACCAAGAAAATTGGACGAAATAATCAGTTTATTGATTTTGAGGGTGTGCGTCTTTGAACCCAAATATATTTTGAATGAAATGTTTTGGTTGAAAATCAAATTGTGATGTTGGAGTTGAAACATTGCTTTATCCACACACCAAATTTGATTGATTTTGGATGATTTAAAAAAATTCAATCAAAATGTATCAACTATGCCATGAGTATGCTGTTAGCGTGGAAATGAGCGCCTTGTTAATATGCACTAATTATTATTATAATTCTTAAATTTCAAATGTTCTTGCTTCGATGGATAGTGTGATATTGAGACGAATTAATTTGAGTTGGTGTTTAACGCCACTTTCAAGAGTATTTCACTTATATCGCGGCTGCTAGTATTTTTGCAGGGAGAAAGCCTGCAACGCAATGTGGCTATGCATTGTGGTGAAACATGCAACTATTGGCTGAAACTAGAGAACCATGGGTGGTTCAGCGCTGAAATTCAGTGTAGCATTGCACCCAAACTTCACTGTGTGTACCGTAAATCCCTGAATAATCGCCTGCCTTGAACAATCTCCTGCCTTGAATAATCCCGGGGTCTAAGCCCTCTTTGAAATAAATAATCGCTTGTTTCAAATAATCACCGGGTTACATTTAGCAAATGTATATAAAGTAATAGTTTCCTCTTTTTCAAAAGTAATTTCGGCATCAGCATATGTATGCAAAGTTTAATTATTACCTCATGACATGCACGTCATTTACAATATTCATAATTTATAAAACATGATGCAAGGATGTTTCTGTTATGATTTTTAAAAATTTCGCATATATATTTGGGTTTCGAAAAAAATAATCGCCGGCCTTGAATAATCGCCAGGTCAAATCGGTGTTTGAAATTAATAATCACTAATAATAAATAATAATAATAATGAGGATACTTATATCGCGCTGAACTCCACAACACAAAGGGCCATGCTCAAAGCGCCACACACATTATTACCCTGGTGTAAGGACCAACATCGTTCCTTTTTCATTCTCAACTCCCTTGGGAGTATGCAACCTGGGCTACCAATTAAGGCGCTCGAAGGTTATCTGTCACATTGTCTGCACTTCCAAACCAGGTACTCAATTGTACTGCTGAGTGAACAGAGGCACATTTCGAATAAAGTCCCTTGCCCAAGGTGATCGTCGACACCATGAGCCTCTCAACTCATGTCTCAGTGTGGGGCAGGGATTATTCAAGGATTTACGGTATATAACAGCTCTCTACTGCATATAAAGTTGCCGTGCCCCTGGCGGGATTCGATAGTGTGATACTGAGACACTGACTATATTCCAATTCCTGATTCATGGTAATATGATCATAGAAATGGCTGCAAATTCATATTTCCTTACTTGACATATCATGTGATAGGTCGTTTTAACTCTCAAAGCAATTAATTGCGTCATCAGTGACCTTTTCTAAACCTACACTCAATGGTAAGTCATTCTAACGTTGATAAAGTCGTAAAATTCTCAAGGATTTCAATTGGCAACTCTATAACCAAGATGATGCCTGAAATTCTAACCCTGACCGTTTGTACACATAAAGGACAACATTTCCGCAACAGCTTTATCATGTTTCAGAATATCTTGGTATGATGATGTCAGGGTTTGAAGAACAACAGACCTTGTTGTGTCTAGTGCAAACTAATGACTTCTTCTGATGCCAAGAAAACGGGACTTTCTGTTGACTGGAAAACATGCTGAAAGCCTGCAAAACGATTATGGTTATGCAATGTAATGAAACCTTGGAGCATCCGTCTATACCTAGTAAACCATAGAGCAGTGTTTTCAGTTCAGTATTAAACCAATCCCTCCTGCTGAAGGTTAGTGTTTTCTCTCACTTATAAATTGACTACTGTTGATAACAACTTTTAATTACTAATCCTGTTTTTAAAGGAATGTGCCTCCCATCACAATTGTTTTAAAAAAAGTTATCAAGTCCTTGTTGTGTCTCGTGCAAATTTATGACTTCTTCTCTCCACAAACAACTGTGCATGTATATGCCATGAGCAGTATTGGGATAACAATTCTCAGAAATAACAATGCAAATGCACTGTCAAGAGTAGAGAAGGATAGCAAATTTCAAGATGAAGGGGGTCTAAAAACTGAAACATGTAACTTTAAAAAAATGTTCCTCCTCATGTAGTGATAATGGTATTATCCTCCACTTAATTCTCTAAAATGTTACACATTAGTTTTCATTAATGTTCCATACACTCAAATTTCCATTATTTCCTAATTATATGCACACCTCCATTTGCCTCTATTTATTACTAGCTCAATGAAATCTATCCTGTGTGCAAGTTCCCTAATTGTTGACAAAGTTAATGATAAAATATTTGTTACTTTGTGAACAGGTAACTACACGTTTTATTATCTTTTTAAAATTAAATGAGTGAAACACAGCATTTGATCATCTCACGTAAAGCAAAAAAGCGATGTGGCGGCCAGTAGGCGTTAGAAACCTCTAATGTTCAAAAAGCTAAACCTCCAAAACATTTTGAAGATCAACAAATATGCATGTGTATGGTAATATATATAGATATATATAGGTAAGCATATTCTTACTTCTTCCAGATTAAACAGCTGATAAGCAAAAGGTAACTTTGATTAACTGCCAAGTTTTTTATTAGCTTAAATTCCAGTATAACTAGAGGTAAGGGGAGGAAACATCAACTAATTATGAAAGTGCTAAACTAATTGATAAAGATGGGAAACAGATGTTGAGGTGGTTCCGTTGATTATGTTCTTCCTGTAAAGTGTGGACTGGTTCGTATCAATGTCCTCTATGATATTAAAGAGGACAGCAATTAAATTTTTTTAAATTAATTTTCATTCAAGCCTTTTAGCTGAGGTGAGGTGAGTTGAGGTTAAATGCCACCCTCAAGAGTATTTCACTTATATCATGGCTGCTAGTATTATGGAGAAAGCCCTCAACGCCATGTGGCTATGCATTGCGGTGAAACCTGCGAGCATCGGCTGGAACTAGCGAACCAATCGGTGGTACTACGCTGATATTCAGTGTAGCATTGCACCCAAACCTTACTGCGTGTATATCTATTACTGCAGACACAGTTGCCATGCCCCTGGCGGGATTCGAACCCCGGACCTCTTGATCCGAAGCCGAATGCGCAAACCACTGCGCTATCCCGCCCCTAGTTATTAATGAATCAGCGAGACTAGCTGTTGATGTTGAGATTACGCCAACGTAATTGTTCAGAGTGCTGCAGTTAATTATCAGCTGATGATTAGGTAAACATACCATGGTGATTAGTAGATATCAACCCTTATTATAAATACATGATAATTAGTAAACATCAGCCCTGATTATATATACATGATAATTAGTAAACATCAGCCCGGGCTGGTTACATACATGATGAACTGCTAACACATGTACTAATTCCCTGTTATAAAGTTGCTAATGGTGTTGATATCTTAATCAGTTTGAGCTTGGTGTGTCTTGGTAATACATATAGAGGATATTAAAGGATAGATGAAATGACATGTGGTCCAAATCGGATTCATTAAAATGGGATGTCAATTTGACAATTGCTCTATTTTAAATTTCTGAAATCGGTCCATAAATTACTTATATACGGCTTTTTATAAAACCGCCTGATTTAGCCCCGGCGACCAGAATGAAAGTCTGCGGGGGTGTGACCCGTGAAGGGATGACTTCTGTGACGTATGTGGAGGAATTTGATTTTCAGCGATAGTCACAATTCAACGTAATTTCGCAACATTTTGATTGTTAATTTCACAAAGAAACCGTCAATAAACCAACTTAAATTTCCCATATATCGAATGTTTAGATATCCAACTAGGAAATTCCGCAGATGACAATTACACAATTATTACATAAACATGTCTTTTTGGCGATGTAATACACCTCATAAATTCATTTAGCGGCAGTGATAATCATCATTAATTAATTAACGAGACACCGGCGGAATGGCTATCTAGCCGCCCCGCCTGTCGCTTATCACAGTCACGCCTCGGTGAGCATTTTCAAAAGGATTCGCCGAACAAATTGCGGTAGTGTTAAAATGGGTGAATTAAAATCGTCTTAATTATCAATTGCAAGTGTATATTGTCTCGATTTTATGCTCAATTGATTCCGATATACAATATACGTAGAGGTAATCATCAGTCATTCTTGAGGAAAATGCATTTCATCTATCCTTTAAATGAGTCTCTATGTCATACCGATAAACTGATATTCAGACACGACTGTCGTAAATATAGTATAACACACACAAAAATAATGTTCTATCTATTACTGAAGTTATGAAATTGATGAAAACACGTCAAATCTACTATAATGACGATAGGCTGACCACTCACCGTTGTAGCATTTAGAATACAACATCATAGACGAAGCGTGACGTCATAGAAATGTATATGACGTCACATCACCATGACAAAGTGACATTTTGCCTTGGAGCATTGTATGACAAATATGAGCCCTGATATGCAGATTATCTTCATATATAAGAGTATAAATTGTAGACACTGCCTAAAATGAAAAACAATTCATTGATAGTTACCTGGAACTATTTTTAAAGGCGCTGTAGCAAGTTTTTTCGCTCAAATAAGTCGATGAAATGAATTTGAAAAATAATGTCAGCAATAGTAAAACAACCTTCTCTCTTAGGAAAACCAAGTTACAAATGAGTGTACATGGTTCCGTAAAGCCATGGGAAATTATTTTTGTCATTCGAAATAATAAAATGTGTTCACAATAAAATCGCCGCAATGCAAGTTTTGCTTTATACGCAACACTGTTATCACCACTGGGGATAATTGGTTTGTATAATCAGATGTTTTACCATCTAAAGTAAATATAAATGTCATAAACTATCATTATAAATGGCAAATTTGAAAAAATAAAAATTGAAAAAAACGTGCTACAGCGCCTTTAAAAAGGTATACTTATTTGAACATTTTGCCTTGGGGCATTGTATGAAAAATATGTGTCCTGATATGATTGTCTTGACGGTATACTTTTCCCGTCCCATTGCCAATCCATGGTTCAGCCTGCAGTAAAACACGGAACACTGGCGTTTTGGAGGTCACAAATTTGATACGTATTAGTACGCTTCAGACATCCTCCAGAGAAAATAGACCAGGGTGAGGGGATGATATTGAGGATTGGTAAGGGGGAAGGGGGATGCTTTGTTATTAGGGAGTAGGGCTATATTAAACTACATGAAAAAGTATATAAAGTCGCAAGCCACAATATTTGAAATTCCATAACCAATAATATTAAAAGGAAAATGAAAATCAGTGGCCAAACTCAAAACTAGATGGCTCGACTAGTGGAACATCGATTTTGTAAATATTTTGGTTGGAATTACATTAAAGAAATCCTTAAAGAAATCTAATCGCAAAATTTATTTGTTTATAATGCACCATGTAAACCATAGTTAAAGATCGAAACAAAATTGGTGTAAAAAAAAAAAAAAAAAAATCCATAAAAGTCCAACTGTACAGATGTAACAAAAGACACAATTATTACAATATTCAAATGTAAATGTTTATTGATCAGAGATTTATTAGTAACTTATTAGCTTCCGGGTCAGAATGACGTTAAACATATCAACACAAAGGAACCCAAATTCAACTAGAAACATTTAGCATGAAATCGAAGTTTTCAAGATATTATTTTTAATGTTGATTTTTTTATCACATACTGTATTTCCTCTAATAAGCGTCGGGTCTCAAATAAGCGCTGGGCTTAGCGCCTCTAATAAGCACCGGGGGGGTGAAGAGTAGTTAAGAAAATAAGCACCCAGTCTCTAATAAGTGCTGGGTCTAAACCATTAGATTATGCTTCCTTAGTAGACTTCAATATTCTATTAAAGAAATAAGCACCGGGCCTCTTATAAGCACCAGGGGATCAAGGAGTACCGGGCGCTTATTAGAGGAAATACGGTACATATGCAAACGATAAATAAACGATAAACAAAGACAACCTTTAATTGTTTCTTTTGTACTTCGACGAATTGTTATTTATGTTTAAAAGATCAAAACACAGTGTCAACATTTTTAAAATGTCTTGAAAAGTCCAACTGTACAGATGTAACGAAAGTTACAATTATCACAATATTCAATAGTGGACTACGTAGTAGATCTTGTTTCAAAGTCAGCAAATAGCCTCCAGCGAAAAACCATTTGTATGTCTGTAGTGTACATGTTTTCTTCTCGCCACCTAAGCGAGTATTTGCGTTAAACCAACAAGTGCGTCTATTTGTGAAGTGTGTCAGTACTACTTAACACATGTATCCAACTCGCTCTACAGAACGCACTCCGTTAAAATTAGACGGACACTTTTAAAGAAAAAAACAATGCGTTGTAGAGTAAACTTAAGATATGAACTTTCAGTACAAAACGATAAGATTGTAAACCCAAACTGACATTTCCTCTTAAAAGTTCTTTTTATCAAAACTAATTATAAACATGTATCCAACTCGCTCTACAGAATGCACTTCAGTTAAAATAAGACGGACAGTCTTAAAGAAAAAAAACAATCGTTGTAGAGTAAACTTAAGTTATGAACTTTCAGTACAAAACGATAAAATGGTGAACCCAAACTAACAATTTCCTCTTAAAAGTTACTTTATCAAAACTATTTATAAACATGTAGTTTAAGTATTTATGAACTTACAGTACAGAACAATAAAATGGTAAACAAAGACGGGCATTTACCTCTTAAAAGTTCTTTTTATGAACACTATTTATGAACATGTAGAAGTTTAAGTATTTTAAGAATAATTACTTTTTGTCAGAGCTGTATGTTAGACTAAACATGCAGTTATATGAACTGACATGTGATAAAACTCTGTCCAGTTAATTTTGTTTTAAAAAATTAGGATTTTAGTGTTGAGAAAACGTTATACCTAAAAATAGGTCTTTCTGCAAAAAAAATTGTTTCATAAATTATTATTACCCATAAACCTTCCATGTTCGAATTATGAATGGGAGGCTTTTTGTTAATTTGTTTGTCGTCCTAGAGCAAAATATTCAATTTACGACTCGCCCAGTCAAAAAATTATTGCAAGTCTAGATTACTCAGTTTTAGGCAGAAATCAAGGCATCATCGTTAAGGTTCCATTTTGAATAATTTTGATATGAGGTGAGTTGAGGCTTAACACCGCTTTCAAGAGTATTTTACTTATTTCACAGCTGCTAGTATTATGGCAAGGAGAAAGCCTGCAAAATCATGTGGCTATACATTGCAGCGAAACCTATGAGCATCGGCTGGAACTGGCGAACCATGGGTGGTACTATGCTGAAATTCAGTTCTCTATAGCAGACAAAGTTGCGGGATTTGAACCCCAGGGCCTCCTTTCACAAAGCACTAAGGTGATCGTAAGTCACTAAGTTAACCTTAGTGCAATGTTAAAGGATGGAAGTTAAGGTTAACCTTAGTAAAGGTTGTTTTCTGAAATGAGGCCCAGACCTTTTGATCTGAAGCTGAATGTGTTAACCACTACGCTAACACGCCACCGAATAACTTTGAAATGAGATAATAATATTGTTTCTGGAAGTAAATGTAAGTTGCTTTTTGAAAATGCACACGAAAGTAACTTGCTAATCAGATTGTAATAAGTAAACCAAATTCCTGGATGAAATATTTCCTTTTTTGAACAAAGTTTCAAAGTATATGCTTACTCCTAAATCAGGTGAAACAAGAAAGTGTTTTTACCTGTAAAAACAGATGTCTCCCCCTTCCTCAAATGCTCCAAACCTCTAAACAATACTATCATATAGCACCATTAATGTTCTCTGTATAATTCAACTTGAATAAATAACCTATCAACTCCACAATTGTAGCAAACAAAATATCCAAAATTCTAAATGATTTGATGCTGAAATAAGACAGTTTAACATATATGGTGATTATTGGTCAAATAGCTTTAGAGATCTGCTCCGGAAACGAACACTACCCTTGAGAAAGACTATAAGTTCAAATTGTTGCATGGAAATAAAAAAAATAATTTTTTAAAATTATCTCTAACCCCCAAAAGGCACATCTGCATGGTATGGAGAGGCAGCACACCAAGTTTGGTGATGATTGGTCACATAGTTTTAGAGATTTGCTCCGGAAATGAATACACCCTTGTAAAAGTCCGAATCGATGAGGTGGAAATAAAAATTTTAAAAAAAAATTAAAATCTCTAACCCCCAAAAGGCACATCTACATGATGTGGAGAGACAGAATACCAAGTTTGGTGATGATTGGTCACATAGTTTTAGAGATCTGCTCCGGAAACGAAATGGGAACGCCAACGCCAACGCCAACGCCGACGGGAACTCAGCTAAAACCAATATGTCTCCTGACCCTTCGGGGGGAAGACATAAAAAACAGGGGGTACATTCTACATTAATACATTAACTTATTTTGTAAATGTCGGCTCTGGCACCCTCGAGGAGGTCTCGAGGAGGTCTCGAGGAGGTAACGGTACTGTAATTAGCACAGTCCCGGGGGGACCAAGCAGTGCCAGTAACTTGGTGCGCGTCGGGACCATTCACGTGGTACTGTCGGGGTAGCGTCACTCTCCTTTGGTTGGTTATATTTTCTGAACCATAAGTCGTATTCTAATAATTTTTACGTCATTGTAAAGAGGAATAAACTATCTACAAGCACATATAAATTTCGCAATATGCGCGCTCAGGAGTTTTGATTTCATGAAGCTGGAAATAAAGACAAACTTTAGATGACAATAGAATTATAACCATAGGTCGCATTCTAATATTTTTTATATCATTGTAAAGACAAACATCTGGTCTTCAAGTCCATAAAAAAAATTCAGTAGCGCGCTCCAAATTCATGATGTTATAAGGCCCGAATTAAAGACAATCTTTACAAAGTAATAGAAAAGTAAAGAAAAATCGTAAAAAAATAATTCAAAGATGCGGGTATGAAGCAACCATTTGTGTACGGGTGCCGCGACTTGAATTTGTATTCAACGCCCGTATATAGGCCGTATTCGCCATGTAGATGCGGTATCTTTTGTAAAAACGGTACCGGAATCGCCGCCTGTAAATTCCGCCAGCAGAGCTAGTTAGTGCCTAAGCTCAAACTACTGCTGCGAGCTGCGAGCCTGTAAATTCCGCCACAGGGGCTAAAAATGGTAAAATATATATACGCAACGTAAGGGTTAACTTATTTTGTAAATGTCATGAAACCAGCCAATTGGAAATCTCATTAAAACCAGTCCTGGGATAAAACAGTTCGGACTATCTGGGTTGAGGGATAAGATCTTTAAAACGTAGCTTTGAACGATACCGTGCCAGACGCCAGAATTGAGTAAGACCCTCAATTACTTAAACAAGATTTAGGTAAGACAGGAATAGAATACTTGAGCAAATTGCAATTCATTTCTCCCTGTCAAATCACTCAGTAAAATTAACATCAGTAAAACAAAATTAGACAAAACCTGGAGAACTTAACACTTAAGCAGTTGAGTTGTTTGTGTCATTCCTGGTAGCCATGCAATTTATAGAACTCACATTTAACAAAGAAAGGAAACTATCTAGACGTGAATTTTTCTTTCAGGTGAGTTGTGGTTTAACATCACTCTCAAGAGTATATTTATCACAGCTGTAAGTATTATTACAGAGAGAAAGCCTGCAACACCATGTGGCTATGCATTGCAGTGAAACTTGCGAGCACCACTGGAACTCGCCAACCATGGGTGGTACTACGCTGAAATTCAGTGTAGCAATGCACACAAACCTTACTGCCTGTAGAACAATTATCTACAGCAGACAAAGTTTCCGAGCCCCTGGTGGGATTCGAACCCCAGACATTCTGATTGGAAGGCGAATGTGCTTACCACTGGGCTAACCTGTCCCCCAATTTTTCTTTTATCAATCAACTAAAGTGATAAGTGAAATAAAAAAGATTAAGGACATAAATTTCATTTGTATTTCGACTGACGACATTAGTTTTGGGAAAATAATCTGTAAACCAATTAATTATAAAAGACAGCCTCAGCTAGATTTGGCAAGCCAATAACGGAGGTGGGGAGTGGAAACTTGACCCTCAATACAATCCATTAGCCCATCTCACCCAGAGTATATAATTGGCTAACCTAATATTGATATATTATTCATAATGTATCAGTTCTATATAACAAACCTGACTTATCATCATTGTCTATGATAAACAAACAAGTAGGTTTTTCATAAATTCACGCAAACTAAAATCAGTCACGTCTTCTATGGATCAAACAGCTACATTTCAATTATCCTGTTTTAAAATGAAAGAAGCATGTCATCAATAATATTTTCTTAATAAAAGGTATTTCATCTCCATGCCAACATTTCCAGTGATTATGTTTAAGAAATACTTGCCATTCAGATAGTGTAGAGATGTAACATGTTTGGGAAAATACTTCCTGCAATAGTACAAATTCTTGTATTTATTCTGGTCGAATCCTTTTCCTCAAATACTCCAAACCAGGGATGCAGATTCAAATTTTTGCCAGTCGGACATTTCATCTTTGACCCAAAAAGACGAACCCGGAAGTAAAATTTGTTAATGAATAAAGTATCAGAAAGTATTACTATTTGTTGGTTCTTCAATTCATTGCATACTATTAAACATAACACGAAAGCAATTAACGATAACTATTTATTTATCATTAACATGCATAAAATGGTTCATAATTTAAAATCAGTGTTTACCAACTACGATTTACCGACAGTGCTAGTTTGAGCGAGTTTACACAAGTGAGTTTACAAGCGAATTTGCGTCAAGATAGACGAGAAAATTCTAATAATTTAATTGCACATAGTTCATCAAAAGTTCAAATCATGGACCAAATGATATGTACCTTCTAATTAATCATTTTAAATTCAAAGGAACTCGTTTTCAATAGCGATATAATTTACGTAAACTCACAACTCGGCAGAGCACGTGGTCAAACTATTTTCCATACGACTATATTTTCCTATTCAAGATGTAGTTACGAATTTGAACTTATTCTAATAAGATTACTTTTATATTTTATTTGGAGACATATTTCGCAATTGTAAATGAATAATTATAAAATAAAAAGAAGTAATGTAAACGCAAGAGAAATTGGAGTTTTTAAATTAGCATACCTATTTATAACGTGTGTCATCATGTAAATGCGATGTGCAATGCGATCGCGTCTTCGTAGCGTCATACAAACGGTGTTTGACTACATAACGTCTCGTGAAATATTATTGCTAATTATTCGTTTTTGATAGGTTTATTTATTTTGAATTTGTATAATAGCTTTACCATACATCGATATTGATCTATCATATTTGTTGAAATATGTTACCTTTGTTTTATGACCGAGATATTATTAAATTTATCGGGATTCAAATAGCAAAATCTCAATCTGTAACAAATTCATGAATCACCGGTACGGTGAAGCCACACGTTCATGCAAAGTTTATCTTTGACAAAATTTGTTTATAATGCGATTTTAATGAAATCTTTTTCGTAAATAATGTTGTGAAATGGGTCACATCTTTCAGTCACTAAATGACACTGGAAATTTCAATTAAATAACAAACGGTAAGTGTTTTTTCTGCCGACAATTCTAATTTACTGAAGATAATGATGATTGACGTTGTGCCTCGTGCTGTGAAGAATAAATGTGACTTCTTGACTGGATCAACATATTTCAATTTCATAAACAATTATGACCGACACAAGCAGGGCCGTTTGCCTTTATTTAATGCTTGTAAATTTAGTTTTTCCTTTTATTTTCTGCAATCGGTCAACTGATGTCCGATAGGTCAATTTTCCATTCGGTCAAACTGGATTTACAATCGGACATGTCCGGCAAATAGACCGATTTCTGCATCCCTGCTCCAAACCTCTAAACAATACTATCATAAAGCACCATTAATGTTCTCTGTATAATTCAACTTGAATAAATATAACCTATCAACTCCACAATTGTAGCAAACAAAATATTAGTTCAAATTGTTGCATGGAAATAAAAAAAAATAAACATTTCAAATTATCTCTAACCCCCAAAAGGTACATCCGCATGGTATGGAGAGGCAGCATACCAAGTTTGGTGATGATTGGTCACATAATTTTAGAGATCTGCTCCGGAAACGAAATGGGAACGCCAACGCTGACGCCAACGCCGACGGGAACTCAGCTCAAACCAATATGTCTCCTGACCCTTCAGGGGGAGACATAATTCCCACCCTGGAGTCAGGCACCTATCACCAGCGTGAGGTGAGGTGAGGTGAGGTGAGGTGAGGTGAGGTTTAACACCGCTTTCAATAGTATTTCACTTATATCACGGCTGCTAGTATATATACTGTAGGGAGAAAGCCCGCAACACCATGTGAAAACTACGAGCATCTGGTGGAAACTGTTGGTGGTACTGCACTGAAATTCAGTGAAATTCAGTGTAACTTTGCATCCAAACCAAACTGTATGTAAAACAGTTCTCTACTACAGACAAAGTTGCTGTGCCCCTGGCGGGATTCAAACCCCGGACCTTTTGATCCGAAGCTGAACATGCTAACCACTGCGCTAACACGCCACCGAATAATTTTGAAATGAGATAATAATATTGTTTCTGGAAGTAAATGTAAGTTGCTTTTTGAAAATGCACACGAAAGTAACTTGTTTATCAGATTGTAAAAAGTAAGCCAACTTCCTGAATGAAATATTTTCTTTTTTGAACAAAGTTTCAAAGTATGTGATTACTCCTAAATCAGGTGAAAAAAACAGGGGGTAGATTCTACATTAACCCTTAACATGCGGGCGACGGAATAATCCGGGCGGGCTATAAGCGATTCGTAGGTACTCCAGTACGGATCCCGGATCGCTTACTTAGACGAATTCACGCCTGTCTATGTACTGGGCTAGCCTCCATACCGGGTCCCGAGTCGATTGTTTCCGCGACTCGCTGCATGAGAATGGCTGTATTTATGCCTCGCAGCCCGCAATGAGAATAAAACTTTCTTCAGTGTCTGGTCAGAACGTCCAGCAAAATTCACACCAATTTGCGTGTGCATTGTTGACCCGTAACGCATCGATAATTAGCTTTACAAAAGGCCAATTTTGTCCTGCTTCGCTCCGATGGCTACACTGCCCGGCGGCTAATTAGCACCTAAGTGTCTGCACTGCCCCGGGGTGAGATAGGCCCGTACAGGCTTATCTGTCTCGCATCCCGCCACATGGGCAGATAGCCTATGCTTATCTGTCTCGCATCTCGCCACATGGGCAGATAGCTTCTAATTACGGGAAGATATTGCGATAAGCTACCTTTCTCTCGCACTTCGTATCATATGAACCAATTGGTTGTTTTCATTTTTTTTTATACCAAAATAAAGAGGAAAGAATGGCCTTTATTCCCATATAAAAATCGCAATTGCGCTAACATAACTGAAAATACAGCAATCGCACAGAGATAGCCGACTTTCGCACTTTTGAATTTTGATACATGTGGCGCATTTACCCCAACATGCCTCGGCGCTCTATTTCTAAGAAACTACTTGGGATATTTTCATAATTTTTTTATCAGTATATAGATAAAAGAATTGTCTTCAATTCCATATAAAATACGTGTATTTTCGGCAATAACTTTTGATGCGCCAGGTGTCGCGCAGAAGGTGATATTCGGCTTTGAATAAGTGGCGCTCTTAGCATATACCATCATTACGGGCTTTATAACTTGTGAACCGCAAGTCCGATTTTTATAATTTTTACATCATTGTAAAGAGAAAAACATTGTCTTCAATTCCATGTATAATGCGCATGTTTTCGGGAAGAACTCTGCATGCGCAAAGCGCCGCGCCAAAAGGTATAATTTTCGCACTTCATAACTTTTGAACCGCAAGTCCGATTTTTATAATTTTTACATCATTGTAAAGAGAAAAACATTGTCTTTAATTCCAGATATAATGCGCATGTTTTTGGGAAGAACTATGCATGCGCGAAGAGCCGCAATATTGATGTACGCATAAGTGAAGAAGTATGATAATATATAACTAAAATACTGTTCTTTTGATACGCAAATATAGAGCTTTATAAACGATGAACAACTGTCATGACGGAATTTTGTTTCCAGTTTTGGAAAAAAAATTATAACATAAAAGTGAAAATATATTTGAGTACGGGACCCGCCGCTCGGGGAAAAGCCTTTTCGTGGGAATATTTTCTCAGGAAAATATTTCACTTTTCGGAGTTTCTAAAAATGCGTGAACATTTTTGTTACTGATGCCATTTGCGAAAGGTTTTTATTTCTAAAATTCAAATGCGAGGGCGCACCTTTCCAAACCATTTGAATTGAATTTATTATTTTATCTTTTACATTATTGAATAAAAGACGTTTCATTCAATAAGATTTGAAGAATTATTTATATGTGTAGCGGACTGAACTGAGCAGATGGAGAATTTGATTCCTCACCACTTTTATTACCAAAGTTCTTTTGTATCACAATTACTTTTTTAGGTATTAGTTTTTTCGTGAGCAGGGGAATTTCCGACGGGATTCGCCATGACATAATGAGAAAAAATTCCCATGAACATGGGCGTGGTCCGTCATCTTCGGGACCGACCCACAAGTATAAATATCTACCGGGGGGTGCGCGGACCCCCCCGCTTTTGGTCGCCACCCCCCAAACTTTTTGTGCAAATTATTTTTTTGTTTCTACTTTGAAATAAAGGTTCGTGTCATTCCGAGGTATGAAGGTTTCTGCTATATATGTCGAGAGGGCATGGGAACCCATTCCCAATAGAATCCGGGGTTCGTCCCATAGGATTGTTCCTCGGAGTCTCTCGTTCTCAAAAGAGAACATGGGAAACCTGTCCCGCGATTGAATCCGGGGTCCGCCGCGGAAGACGGGGACGGGAATTCCCGGAGAGCATGGGAGTATGCTCCCATGGGTCCGGGCTCCGCCTCAAGAGACCGCTCCTTGGATGCTCTGCTTCTCGAAAAGAGAAGTCATTCGGCAACTGACAACCCGAGCTTCCCTGACATAGTAGTTTATTTTCCGGGCCTCGCGCCCGGTGCTACACGTCGCCGAGGAAATCAGAAAATGGTCCGTTTGACATATGCGTCAGAAAAATCGGCGCGATGTCAGAAGCCGTCGGCGCCGTCAGCGCTTGCGGCGCAGTCGTCCTAGATGCGCCGGGAGGTTCTGAAACTGGCAAATGAACGTCCATGAAGCTCACATTCATTATCTCTGTATGTTTATTGTCTCTAATCACATGTTATATGTTGCATACATCTAACGCATTTTCAATCATTTACAGGTTGAAGCAGAATGCTGCGCGGACGTGGACGCAAGGCCCTGCGACGGCCTAGGACGTTGCATACTAGGACACGCAGCTTTGAAGCCGTTACAAGCGACGACGACTTCATCAACGAGATCCATGCTGATGAAGCCTCTGATATGGAGTCAACTGACAGTGATGGTAGCAGTGGTTTAGACAGTGATGATGCATATGATCGGGACACTGTAATAGATAGTGAACATGGTGACACAGATGCTCTGAGTGATATAGAGACAGAGATTGCCAGAAAGATTCTAGCCGCCGGTAATTCCACCGAAGAAGACTTTAGTGGTTTTGAGGAGGAGTTTGCCGAAATACCACAATATAATCATGATAATTCACAGACGTTTGATGAGTGGGTGGATGGTCCGCGGCCACGTGTAAACTTGCCTTTCACTGGTCAAACTGGGTTGCGCCAGTTCATAGAACTTCCTGAGAACCCTGAACCTATTGACTTTTTCAATTTGTTTATACATAATGATGACTATGAGGATATGGCAACGGAAACCAATAGATATTTCAAACAAGCAATGGAGGACAAAATTCTAAGACCCCGTTCAAGAATGCAACAGTGGCAAGACACTAATGCAGAATAGATGAAGGTATTTGTAGCCATGACAATTGCCATGTCATTGGTTGTGCAGAGAAACTTTGCTGATTACTGGTCAACAAGTGATGTTACCTCAACGCCTTTCTTCGCCAAGTGCATGCCCCGAGACAGGTTTTGGCTTCTTATAACCTACCTACACTTGGCTGACAACAGGAGGATGCCGGGCCGTAACACCCCGTGCTTTTCACCAATAAATAAACTGGGACACTTGTATAACCGGATAGTTCACCGTTTTTCAAGAGTGTATAAACCGCATCAAAACATTTCAGTCGACGAGGGCATGGTGCCCTGGAAAGGTAACTTATCTTTCAAAGTTTATCTTCCCGACAAGCCTAAGAAGTATGGGATAAAGGCTTTCATGTTGTGTGACTCGCACAACGGATACGTTTGCAAGTTCAAACTCTACACTGGAAAAACGAATGAACCGGTTTCTGAAGGTGGCAAAACTTATGATGTAGTCATGGACTTGGTGAACGACTACGTTGGACAGGGGCATCACATCTTTATGGACAACTACTATTCGTCCACAAATCTGTACATAAATTTGTGGGAGCGGGGAATAGGTGCCACGGGGACGTTGAGAGCCAATCGAAAGGGACTTCCTGATTCAGTCAAGAAACCTAAAAAGAAAGCCAAGCAAGGGGACATGACAGTTTCTCACAACCATGGCCTACTCGTTCTTCGCTACGAAGATAGAAAATCAGTGCTTCTCATGTCTACTGTTGAAGATACACAACTTGAACAAACAGGGAAGAAGAACCGGGCAACAGGGGAACCAGTTCTCAAGCCGCGCATTGTAACAACGTACAACAAGTACATGGGAGGTGTTGATCGGGCCGACCAGATGTTGTCGTACACGCCGTTCCGAGTGAAGACCCTGAAGTGGTGGAAACGGGTTTGGTTTCACGTTCTCAACGTTGCCATGTTGAACTCTTACATCGTTTATAAAGAATACAGCAAAGATAAACCTCTAAAAACAAGTCGGGAATACAGGAAGGCTTTGGCGCAACATATAGTAACATTTGCGGACAAGGAACAAGTTCCATCACTTTGCAGACGTCCCCGTGGTCGGCCGAGCACGAGCGACGAGAGTGTCACTCGTCTTCATGGACGTCACTTTCCGACGAAGATTGAGCCTGTCGGAAGGAAGAAAAACGTCACAAGGATGTGTGTGGTATGCTCTAAGGCAAAACGCGCCGTCCTCGCAAAACAGATTGAAGAAGGCAATGGGCCAGCAAGGAAGAAAAAACGAGTAGGCAGAGAGTCTTCTTATGAATGTACAGATTGTAATGTTTCTCTGTGCGCCGCACCATGCTTCAAACTGTACCACACCGCCACTGACTATTCCAGGGCTTACATCACTGCCATGGAAAAAGAAAGAAATGAAGAAGGGAATGAAGAAGAAGAAAATTGAAAGTAAAGAGAGCCGAAGTGTGGACTAGTATATACACATTATATACATACCTTGTTAGGTCCCTAAAGCTGTTCTGCGCACAACCGCAGGTAAATATTGTGTATATTTGTACATAAATGCATTGTAATTTCATTGTAATACATGTCATTGCAAATAAAATATTCTTTATTTTATCAAAGAGACAGAGAAAGTGAATGCGAGCTTTCATTGGAAGTTCAGCCAGAACCGCATCATAAAAAAACACCCATAAATGCTGAACCGGGTGGCCGATTTTCATAAAACTTACATGAGGTAAAGAGGAAAGATTCGGCTTTGATTCAATATAAAATTTATACATGCGCACGAAAAACTAAAGTTGCGGCACGTGCCCCGATATGCGCGATAGTCAAAAAGTTGCCTCAAAGTACCGAGGGTACCTTCATTTGGCCCGCTATAGCTTCCGAACGAAGTTGCGCATTTTTTTTCTTTTTACATCATCGTAAAGAGCAATAAATTGTCTTCAATTCCATGTATCATATGTATATGCGCAGCGAAAAATAAACATGCGGCAAATGATGCGCCAGATGTCGCAAAAAGTTAGTTTTTCAAAAATGAATTTTCTAAGTACTGGGGGTGCCTTCCTTACGCTCTTCATATATTGCGAACCGTTTGACGTATTCCAATAATTTTTATATCATTGTAAAGAGGAATAAATTGTCTTCAAGTACATACGTGTTTCGCATGCGCGCGAAATAATTTACGATTTTATAAAGCTGGAAATAAAGACAAACTTTACACCGCGCAACATGTATTGCGTTCGCCGCGGTGATTAGTGTATGCTGTGCTCATTAGTACCCATTAGTTCCACGCGCGCTCGGCTCTGGCACCCTCGAGGAGGTCTCGAGGAGGTCTCGAGGAGGTAACGGTACTGTAATTAGCACAGTCCCGGGGGGACCAAGCAGTGCCAGTAACTTGGTGCGCGTCGGGACCATTCACGTGGTACTGTCGGGGTAGCGTCACTCTCCTTTGGTTGGTTATATTTTCTGAACCATAAGTCGTATTCTAATAATTTTTACGTCATTGTAAAGAGGAATAAACTATCTACAAGCACATATAAATTTCGCAATATGCGCGCTCAGGAGTTTTGATTTCATGAAGCTGGAAATAAAGACAAACTTTAGATGACAATAGAATTATAACCATAGGTCGCATTCTAATATTTTTTATATCATTGTAAAGACAAACATCTGGTCTTCAAGTCCATAAAAAAATTTCAGTAGCGCGCTCCAAATTCATGATGTTATAAGGCCCGAATTAAAGACAATCTTTACAAAGTAATAGAAAAGTAAAGAAAAATCGTAAAAAAATAATTCAAAGATGCGGGTATGAAGCAACCATTTGTGTACGGGTGCCGCGACTTGAATTTGTATTCAACGCCCGTATATAGGCCGTATTCGCCATGTAGATGCGGTATCTTTTGTAAAAACGGTACCGGAATCGCCGCCTGTAAATTCCGCCAGCAGAGCTAGTTAGTGCCTAAGCTCAAACTACTGCTGCGAGCTGCGAGCCTGTAAATTCCGCCACAGGAGCTAAAAATGGTAAAATATATATACGCAACGTAAGGGTTAACTTATTTTGTAAATGTCATGAAACCAGCCAATTGGAAATCTCATTAAAACCAGTCCTGGGATAAAACAGTTCGGACTATCTGGGTTGAGGGATAAGATCTTTAAAACGTAGCTTTGAACGATACCGTGCCAGACGCCAGAATTGAGTAAGACCCTCAATTACTTAAACAAGATTTAGGTAAGACAGGAATAGAATACTTGAGCAAATTGCAATTCATTTCTCCCTGTCAAATCACTCAGTAAAATTAACATCAGTAAAACAAAATTAGACAAAACCTGGAGAACTTAACACTTAAGCAGTTGAGTTGTTTGTGTCATATTCCTGGTAGCCATGCAATTTATAGAACTCACATTTAACAAAGAAAGGAAACTATCTAGACGTGAATTTTTCTTTCAGGTGAGTTGTGGTTTAACATCACTCTCAAGAGTATATTTATCACAGCTGTAAGTATTATTACAGAGAGAAAGCCTGCAACACCATGTGGCTATGCATTGCAGTGAAACTTGCGAGCACCACTGGAACTCGCCAACCATGGGTGGTACTACACTGAAATTCAGTGTAGCAATGCACACAAACCTAACTGCCTGTAGAACAATTATCTACAGCAGACAAAGTTTCCGAGCCCCTGGTGGGATTCGAACCCCAGACATTTTGATTGGAAGGCGAATGTGCTTACCACTGGGCTAACCTGTCCCCCAATTTTTCTTTTATCAATCAACTAAAGTGATAAGTGAAATAAAAAAGATTAAGGACATAAATTTCATTTGTATTTCGACTGACGACATTAGTTTTGGGAAAATAATCTGTAAACCAATTAATTATAAAAGACAGCCTCAGCTAGATTTGGCAAGCCAATAACGGAGGTGGGGAGTGGAAACTTGACCCTCAATACAATCCATTAGCCCATCTCACCCAGAGTATATAATTGGCTAACCTAATATTGATATATTATTCATAATGTATCAGTTCTATATAACAAACCTGACTTATCATCATTGTCTATGATAAACAAACAAGTAGGTTTTTCATAAATTCACGCAAACTAAAATCAGTCACGTCTTCTATTGATAAAACAGCTACATTTCAATTATCCTGTTTTAAAATGAAAGAAGCATATCATCAATAATATTTTCTTAATAAAAGGTATTTCATCTCCATGCAAACATTTCCAGTGATTATGTTTCAGAAATACATGCCATTCAGATAGTGTAGAGATGTAACATGTTTGGGATAATACTTCCTGCAATAGTACAAATTCTTGTATTTATTCTGGTCGAATCCTCTTCCTCAAATACTCCAAACCTCTAAACAATACTATCATAAAGCACCATTAATGTTCTCTGTATAATTCAACTTGAATAAATATAACCTATCAACTCCACAATTGTAGCAAACAAAATATTAGTTCAAATTGTTGCATGGAAATAAAAAAAAATAAACATTTCAAATTATCTCTAACCCCCAAAAAGTACATCCGCATGGTATGGAGAGGCAGCATACCAAGTTTGGTGATGATTGGTCACATAGTTTTAGAGATCTGCTCCGGAAACGAAATGGGAACGCCAACGCTGACGCCAACGCCGATGGGAACTCAGCTCAAACCAATATGTCTCCTGACCCTTCAGGGGGAGACATAATTTCCACCCTGGAGTCAGGCACCTATCACCAGCGTTGACTGTCCCAACAGCGTATCCACTAAAGCCTTGAGTTCTCAGTGGTTTCAATGACAAGATTTTGATTGAACCATTCCATTTTATTGTTTCTATTTGTATTAATGATTGAGATCGAGATGTATACAGTCAGACCCGGTTTATCCGCACGATTTGGTTATAGTTGAACATCGTCTGGATAGCGAGGAGTAGGGCTGTGCTATATTATCGATATACCGGTATATATCGATACAAAGTGTGTATTGCAATAATTGCATATAATTTGTGATATCACAATATATCGCACCAATGCATTTCAAGTAAAATCAAGTTTAAAATCTTGCGTTTAGGCACAGACACATAGTTTAATTCTCCAAAAAATGTTTGATGTGCAGGAATATGTGTTGGACAAATGATGGGAGACATTTTTTTAATGTAAATACCTTTGGAATTTGCTTACATATTTACCTTAATAACTTGTTGTATATAGTTTGTAAGATCTGAAAGACATTTTATCAAATATTTCATGTTTAAATTGCATAACGATGTATAAAAGCTCAATGTAGAAGTCATTCAATATATCGCAGTATTATTGCAATATGTGTGCTGTATATCGCAATATATCGCAATATGAATTTTTGCACAATATCCAGCCCTAGCGAGGAGGCGGTTAAGTGAATCGTCATTTGCAAAGAAATACATAGAGAAGATATAAAATACTTCCGTGCGGATGGTCTGGTTTCCAGATATACGAGGTCTGACTGTATGTGCTCTGAGGTGAGATGTGGTGACTTGTTGTTTAAGGACCCACTTTCAAAAATATCCACTTCTATCATATAGTTTTATTCTATTCTCTATTTTTCTTTTAAATGTATCAATGATCGAGATTGATATATAATAATTGAGATCGAGATGTATACAGTCGGACCCTGTTTATCCGCACGATTTGGTTATAGTTGAACATTGTCCGGATAGCAAGGAGGTGGTGAAGTGAATCGTCATTTGCAAAGAAATACATAGAGAAGATTTGAAATACTTCCGTGCGGATGGTCGGGTTTCCAGATATACAAGGTCTGACTGTATGTGCTCTCATATGTGAATGGTCAATTTCTAGAAAAGGTGGTGAGATGTGTTGACTTGTTGTTTAAGGACCCACTTTCAAAAATATTCATCTAACATATAGGTTTATTCTATTGTTTCTTTTTTTCTTTTAAATGTTTCAATGATCGAGATTGATATATAAGAAAGTGTAAAATCATATTTGGTCCCTTTCTAGAACAAGGTAAGATGAGTTGAGGTGACTCTCTCTCTTTCAAGAATACTTTACTTTTATCAAGTATTTTTATTGGAGAGAGAGACCCTGTGATACTATTGTGGCTATACATTGTGTTGAATTCTATGAGCATCGACTGGAAATAACAAACCCTGGTTCAGCTATTAGGGAGAAAGCCTGCAAAACCATGTATAGTTGTGAAACCTGCAAGTGTTGACTAGCACTCGCGTACATGAGTGGTACTTAGGGCTGCAACGATTCACTACAATGTATCGAAAATCGATAAAAACTAAAGACATCGAAAATAGATTCATGATTCAAAATTTCGATTCGATTCACATTCATTTTTTTCATGCTAAAATAATAAAATGTCACCTGATTTTATTACAATTAGATCGTGAAATTGCATTCGCGAGCGATGACAAGTCACATGTGAACGGGAGACCAACTTCAGTGTCTACAATATGTAACATAGTCAATGATTGGTTTATATCCTCACCTTTCGAGATTCTCGGCCAATCAGCGTGGCTTATACATTTCTCTTAGCAACGCCGCATAGCAACGATCAAAATGGCGGATTTTTGTTTTTCTGTAGTGTTAAAAAATCGAATCGAAATAAATCGAATCGAAACTGTTAAAATAAAAAAATCAAATCGAACTTCTCTAGGTGAATCGTTGCAGCCCTAGTGGTACTGCGGTGAAATTCAGTGTAGCACTGCACCCAGACCTTACTGCGTGTAGAACAGTTGTGGAGCCCCACAAGGTAATCGAACCTAAAACTTCTGAGCTTGCTAACCACTGCCCTACGCCCACCCCTCTCCAAAAGAAAAAGAGGTTAATAGATTGAGACTTCCACATCAAAGTCCCATACTAACTTATGTAAATCTTTTTTCTATAAGCAAGAAGAATAAGCCATCAATATTCTCTGTCATAAATACCATCACAGTAGATTAAATGTATCGAACTGACATAAACTGTAGAACATTAGCCTGAAGATTGTTCCATAGAGCAAACCTGATCTATTTAGCCTCATTCAGAATTTATGATAGTTTTAAGAAAATCCTGTTTTCTAAGATGGTAAGGCGCCATGCAATCTACTGCTGGGAGAATAATTCAATTTACCGTAACAAATATCTATCCCTCTGTGTCGATAATTATGACCATGGTATATAGAACAACACAGTGATCCAACACATTAAACATCCGACTTCAAAGAAATCAAGCTGCATCGAATTGTTTAGAACATAGTTCCCATGAATGTTTTACTCAGAGTTGAGATGTTTTGGGTTTAACGCCGCTTTCAAGAGTATCTCACTTATATTGCAGCTGCTAGTATTATGGCAGGGAGAAAGCCTGCAGTGCCATGTGGTTATGCATTGCGGTGAAACCTGCGAGCATCGGCTGGAACTAGTGAACCATGGGTGGTACTACGTTGTTTACTCAGAAGAATGTGATGATTGGCCAAGCTACAGGAATCGTAACATCATATAAGCAAGTTTCGGACACTAACGATGGATGCTCAGAATATTGAGCACAGTGGTGTGGTGATTAGAGCATTGGCATCTAGCTTACAGCAAAGGTCCGGGTTTGAATCCTGGTAGAGACACCAAACATTTTTTACCAAGGGCTCTTATATATATTACTGTATATTATATATATATTATGTCCCTAGGAAATGCACTTCATCCAAATTGCACCCAGTCTACCCAGCTGTTTAAATGGGTACCTGGGAAGTAAAGACCTATACGGTCAAGCAAAGTAGCTTAGTAGTACAATTCTTTGAGCCTGCTAATGCATGAAACTGTCACAAAACAAATGAACTAGTATTGTTATTGTTAAAGGCACTGTAGCACATTTTTTGCATAATGTTTTCTCAAATTTGCTACTTTAATGGGTAAAACAACTCATTATACAACCCCATTAGCCGTATCCATAGACACAGTTATCCGTATTGAAAGAAAATGGTGCAACGTATAAAGCGACAGTGGTGTGGAACTCTTCAGTGTAAGAGTTAGATTTGTAAGTCTCATGTGAGTTTGAGAGATCATACAGCAAGATAATTGACCATTCTATCATGGTACCACATTCAAAACATTACTTTGAGTATTTAGGTATCGCTACAGCGGTCAGATCATTTGAACTACCTTTGTGCGGCCATTTTAATGTGAACCGAGCGTACATTCGTTTTAGAACTCTTTTTATTGATTCAGGAGTATTATTTAGCCATTGGTAACACTTATTTACCTTTTCATGAGATCACTTTATTTCAGTAAGAAAACGTGCTACAGCGCCTTTAATACCGTCAGCAATATATAGAGAGAGGTGAGGTGAGGTGAGTTGGGGTTTAACGCCGCTTTCAAGAGTATTTCACTTATATCGCGGCTGCTAGTATTACGGCAGGGAGAAAGCCCGCAACGCCATGTGGCTATGCATTGCGGTGAAACCTGCGAGCATCGGCTGGAACTAGCGAACCATGGGTGGTACTACGCTGAAATTCAGTGTAGCATTGCACCCAAACCTTACTGCGTGTAGAACAGTTCTCTACTGCAGACAAAGTTGCCGTGCCCCTGGCGGGATTCGAACCCCGGACCTCTCGATCCGAAGCCGAACGCGCTAACCACTGCGCTATCCCGCCCCCTATATAGAGAGAAGCAAGCAGGCTGATCGCATCGATAGGAAAACAACTTCTGTGATATCCCATTAGGTAAAATAGCATGTGAGCTTAAATAGTGAGGGATTTTAAAGGTAGGCCAGCACTATAATTATGTATACCGGAATATGACTGTATCGAAACAGTTATTACTCTGAATATTTACATCTATGAGTACACACGTATAAAGATCATATAATGATCCAGTTTCCCGTGTGAAGCATCCCCATGTGTTCAGATTCACACATTATTTCAACAGACAATTGCCTCAACTAAGTTATTTTTCAGCACGGTTTTCGGCAATATCGCAGCCATTAGCAGCGCCTCTATCTAACGTAGCCAATATGAAAACTGTATGAAACAATATGAAACTTGTAATAATTAACCCAGAAGGTGAGGTGAAATACATTTTTTCATAAATTCATAGACCCAGAAACCTTCCCTATTCAAATTGTGAATTGGAGGTTTTGTTTGTCGTCCTAATGCAACATATTCAATTGACAACCAGCCCAGTCTAGAAAATAATAGCAAGTCTAGATTCTACAACTCTTGACAGAAATCAAAGCATCTTTAGGGTTACATTTTGAATAACTTTAAGGTGAGGTAAGGTTAGTTGGGGTTTAACGCCGCTTTCAAGAGTATTTCACTTATACGTGGCTGCTCGTATTATAGCAGGGAGAAAGCCCGCAACGCCATATGGCTATATGCATTGCTGTGAAACCTGCAAACATCGGTTAGAACTAGCGAACCATGGGTGTTAATACGTTGAAACAACCCAAAAGGAGAATCGCTGATATACAAAGAAAATGTCCCAATCTCGTTTTCATGACACAATGATATGGTCTCATAATACGATTGCTTATGCTAAAATTACGTCATATTTGCTGCAAATTTAGGATCAAATACACGGAGAGTATCGAGTTTGCAAGATAAAAAATATTCATTGTAAATTATGGTTCATTTTTTTAATGAAAAATGTCATTACCCAAGTGAATTATACTCCCACCATGTGTGATGGTTCCCACATAGTTTGCTAACAGAAACTTGTCTCAAAACCATGCAATTATGTTTATCACACTACCTCCAGAATAAAAATTTCTGTTTATAAGTGAAGTAAATGGTTCTCATCCTGACAATGGTACAATTTATGCATTACATGGGTCACATTAGAAAGATCAATTATTGTATTTTGTCTTTTCCATTTTGGTACATTCCAAGAAAACTACATAATTATAAATTTTTCTCCAGTGATTTTGTTTCTAATGAGAATATTTCCTGCTGTTCTAGTAATAACTTCTTAAGTTTATACTTAAAGTTTTTAGATATTGCATTAAAGGTGCATCCATTGTGCTTCATAAAATTTTATTTGGTTTAAATAAGTGCCATAATACCTTAATTATGTGCTGATTTCAGTTAAAATAATTTCAACCAACTTGCACATTCATCGACAATCGCCAAATATATCATAATTACTGGTTTTCAATGAAAATCTATAAATATCATTTTACATGTGTAGAAACCGAAACCTCACAACCCAATTACATGCACAGTAGTTTTTTCACCAACTAAATACTATCAACCCAAATTTGTCTTTTTGCTTGTTGTAAATAAGTTTCGAAAATTTGTTTGGCAGACGCGTGTCAATCACAGTGCATTGCACGGTTTTCAATCAGAAATTGCCACTTTTACCTTTATTACATCTCTATACTGAGTCACCTATCACAAAAATTATGATTTAATGCACCAGTCAGTACTTCTTGATAAAATAACACCATATTTAACGTTTGGCATATCTAACCCCCCAATAACAAAATGGATGCACCTTTAAAGAATAACATTACATACACTTTTGGTAATTATACTGGACAGAAATATTAAAGGATATATGTAAATTTAAACATTCTAAATGATTAGCTATATTTATTTATTGAAACATTGATAAAATAGCAATGATAAAAAAAATCCAATCTCCCGAACTTACTTTGTCCAGTATAATTATGTTCAATTGGCAATTTGTACATGTTCCTAAACAATTTTAGCTCAGACAAAAGAATTTGGCACCTCTTCAGAGTTGAGAAATAAATTAAAATGTCAATACGCATTAATTTTTCACAAAACCTTAAATCACAACTAAAAATACATTTTGATTATAAAAGATGTCTCTTTCAGTCTCAGCGTAGGGCAGGGAATCCCCCTGCAAAGTCTCAGATACTCCAACTTGGGTCACCCATCCAACCAGCATCCAGCACCCGCTGATGCTGGACTTCAGTGACTAATAAGATCCTGACCCAAATATGAAGACAATTATACCTTTGCATAATTTTTCTAATCAACAATAATTTGTGGGATTATTCTTTAATGAAGATAATTCTTCTAGATTGGACCAATTTGACATTTGTTGAGGAAGATAGATAACTTATTAACCTTATTTTAACCTTTTTAGTTCCATTTTTAGTTCCTTGCCAACAAAAATATGTAATTATCCTGTTTCCATGCGAATTTGATACGCATGTATAAAGATTCCCACAGTAATTTGTAGTAAACTTGGCAGTAACCCAGAATAGCTGGGACAAGACAATCTGTTCCGTACCCAGTTTATAAACACAGACTAACAGTTTACAAACCTCTCTCACCTGTACAGGTGAGACAAGTTGAGATTTAACAACTCTTTCTGGAGTATATTACATAAGTATATAGATATTAGTCTAGGAGCTGTGTCATATGACTTTCACAAAACGAGCGTGAATTATTTTATTTCCCAAGTGAGAGCAAGGTTATTCACAAATTTGCACGAATTTCGTAAAATATGGCACACTTTTGAGTGTAAAGATTCTATTCTATTTCATCTGAGTCATGCAAAAACAGCCAGGAAATGACCCACTTCTCTTGCGCTGGCAAGCTACAATGACGTCACGTACAATTGCTTTATGACACCACATACAACGAAAGTCGCGCTGATAATAATGGTTGCTAAGCATTCGTGATATGCGCTCTAAACTCGGTTATTTCAACCATATGGGTAAACACTTTTTTCATGGATATTATACTCTTTATTAACATGAAAATAAGAACAGTCGAATCTTTATTGTATTTATTTTATCTGATTTTTTAAACATGTAAATTTGATGAATAATATTCCTATTAAGAACATTGTAATAGTACGTTATGACGGAACAACATTTCTGTTTTGAGTTCAATTTTTTAAAAAGGCAATTTCACAAAATACTTGTCCCTTTGGTTCTCATAATTTCTAAACAGTAATTAAACATGGCAATACAAAATTTTTAAAAATGTATCTAATTATTGATATACTTGTAGCTGAATATCATAATCAACAATGTTAACGTCAACATGGTCAAGTGAAATAAATTCAGGTATGCATAAAGTTCCAACAATGTAACCTTTGTTTTCACTAAGTATGTTTATCCGTAGGGTAATCAGAGCCTACTTCAGTTCAAGTTGCAGGAAATTGCTGACATATACTGGTGTCCAATATAGACTTAATCAATAAACCAGTGTCATTTATTATTTGAAATATTGCCTGTTGGAGTCATTATTATATCATTGCCTGTTGGATTCATTATTATATCATTGCCTGTTGGATCCATTATTATATCATTGCCTGTTGGATTCATTATTTCAACCATTGCCTGTTGGAGTCATTATTATATCATTGCCTGTTGGAGTCATTATTATATCATTGCCTGTTGGAGTCATTATTATATCATTGCCTGTTGGAGTCATTATTATATCATTGCCTGTTGGAGTCATTATTTCAACCATTGCCTGTTGGAGTTATTATTTCAACCATTGCCTGTTGGAGTCATTATTTCAACCATTGGCTGTTGGAGTTATTATTATACCATTGCCTGTTGGATCCATTATTATATGATTGCCTGTTGGAGTCATTATTTCAACCATTGCCTGTTGGATCCATTATACCATTGGCTGTTGGAGTCATCATTTCAACCATTGCCTGTTTGAGCTATTATTTCAACCATTGCCTGTTGGAGTCATCATTTCAACCATTGCCTGTTGGAGTCATCATTATACCATTGCCTGTTGGATTCATTATTATACCATTGCCTGTTGGAGTCATTATTATACCATTGCCTATTGCATTCATTATTTCAACCATTACCCGTTTATTAATTATTTTTTTTAAATAAAATTTTTTAATTGCATGTTACATAATTATTTCACCTTTTGCCTATTGTATATATATGTGTTGTATTATTCAGATGAAATCATGCTCGTTGTTAAAAGAGGTTATATAACTAAAATTTATATATTCAAAATTCATATACAGTATACACATTCATGGTGTATTGCAAAACGTTTTGTCCGTCACAGACATATTTGAAAGTTTGCAATCACGCCTGTCAAAACGAGGCAATCAGCTGTCAAAACCAGAAATATATAAGCATTGCCTTGTTAACCAATCTTGGCAAGATTTAATCTATAATTTGGAGATTATAGATTTGAGCATGTTCTTCAGAGATAAAACCCTTCATACGTCTTCAACATTATCAACTTCATCAGCATGTGTGTATGTCTATCAGAAAACTTGAAAAATAGAACCATTGGCTCTGAAGCTCATCAGGATTTGTTACTCATTATCACTATAAGGAAAAGAACATTACTTAATCCATCAGCATGTCTATCAGAAAACTTGAAAAAGTCAAGTGACTTAAGTCGAACAATTTCAACATGTCTAGTTTCTCCCACTTTGAAATTACAGATTATTCAAATTTTACCATAATTTCATTTAAGATTTTCTATATCAGATTTTTTTTGTTTTGTGCATTGGTTAACTTAATAAGGTTGTCTTTAAGAAGTGTGTCCATTCTACTTGTAGATGGTTATTTCAATGATTGCAGATACAATTATAAATATTCTATATATATATATATATTTATATATATAAATTATTAATTAACTTATTAATTATTATAATAGAATATTGCTGAAGAAAACTAAGAAAAGCTAAATCTCTTTGGCAATGAATATGAATATCCTGTGAAATGAATGAACCATGTAGGCCAAATCGCTAGCTGAGATTCAAAGACGATCTTGTAGATGTGTAAATTCCTAAATAATCACCCTGCCACACAAATTTGACTCAGTGATTATTCAAGGCAGGGGATTATTTATTTCAACTAGGGTTTAGACCCCGTTTTTTCTTCGATACAGGCAATTATACAAGCCAGGCGTTTATTCAAGGATTTATGGTATTCTGTTAGTAGAAATGGTTTCTACTATAGTTCCTTCAGAGAAGGACTAGTCAGATATTAGTGCTGATATGGTTCATTGGGAAATTAATAATTCATTGATTAACAACACACTATTTACACTGTAAAAAAGGATATATATAATGTGTACTCAAATAAAAGTATATGGACTCAAATACATGAAATGGTTTCGATAAGTTTTTTCAGAGAAGGTTCTAGTCAGATAGTGGTTCATTGGGAAATTAATAATTTATTGATTAACAACACACTTTTTACACTGTAAAAAGTGGATATATATAATATGTACTCAAATACGTAACATTTTCAGATTCAAAGGAGGGCACATAATTCCCACACTTGTCTGAAGTTGTTTGCGTGTACTCGTGTAAACATATGTCAAAACGATGTGTAACTTTTAGTATTAATTCAACATCAGGCTCCTGTGTATCTGCGAATATAAAAACACGTCATTCAAACTCAAAACATGCGCCAAAAACACGCTTAACTACACCGCATCAGTGACGTCAACCTAATTTTGTGTCCGAGTTATAACGGCGGGGTGAAAAGTTTTCCAGGATTGCAAAATTTAATTTCATTCAATTAATAAGCCCTACCTGCATGCAAAACAATACTGATCTCATTTCAATTAATTATACATAAATGATTTGCCGAAATTGCTTGCGTTAGATTTATTATACAAGTATACATATATATATTTATAAGTATATAGTTATACTTGATTGCTATATTGGTCGAAATGAGGTCACAGTATTAAAGATATAATTGATCCAGTTAAAAGCATCTGATGTTTACTCTTTTCCATATATATATATATATATATAGAAAAAATAAAATGTTCGAAAAAATTACGATGATTTAATCAGATTCACAAGCATGCTTTCGACCATTACGGGTCTCATCACCTGATGAGACCCGTAATGGTCGAAAGCATGCTTGTGAATCTGATTAAATCATCGTAATTTCTTCGAACATTTTATTTTTTCTATATGAGACCTGGGAGTTGGAAGATGTTTTAAACTGTTTTTCTATATATATATATATATATATATATATATATCTGTAAACAAATCACAATCAAATAAATAAATTGGACCCCAAAGCTCACTCAAATAAAATAATGATAATGTCCAAATAATGAATGGCATCAAAACTTTCAACTTGAAACCATCAGTTGGCACTTCTAAGTTTTATCACAATAAAAATTAATTACAAACCAGCAAAGGAAAAACATTGCATTAGTTGGTATTAGAGCAACTAAATCACATAAAACATTAAAAGTTAATGAAACGACATCAAAGAACACAAATTCACATGTAGAATTAAGAATTATTAATTTGCATCCCAAAAACACGATCAATAATAGTTGGCATTCAAAAAACACAAACAATCAAGTCATTATATGTGGAATTAAAAAAACACGAACAGTCACGTCATAATAGTTGGCATTCAAAGAACACGACCCCACAAGCACTTACCGTAGTCCGTGCGGGTACTGACCCACGGCGCTGGTGGTTCTTCCGAGTTTTCATCAGCATTTGTTCCTGGTAAAAGTCAACAGGTTTGTCGTTATCGGGTATGTCATAGAGGGTAGCTGGGGCAGCGTACGATTTCCGTCGTAAACGGGGACGCTCAAATCCAAGGAAATTCATCTTGATGGACAACAGGAGCAACGAATTGAAGAGACACAGAAATCACTCACAACTCGGTTAGAATCACACCAAGGGATTGAGCACATTGAAATATATCTTCATAGTGAAATAGAGCAGTCTCAGCAAAACTCTAAAATTGGAACTTTCCGTTGTTGGGATCCGAGACTCCGGCACAATTCCCGGGCCCTCGGTTATTGATCTATCCACTCCAAGAACTCACTCAAGCTTCCACCAAAACAATATCTACACAAACCGTGAATTTTTAATCCAGTTTGATCAGCAAACGTTCTCAGAGAAGCTGTTTGATGAAATATCCATGAGTACAGTTACGTCACTGTCCGAAACACCGATGTCCTAGCACTGTTAATTATCCCACGCTACGGCAGGCTGTAATGTTACAACTGATCAATAACCACTGCCGACCTATCTCGTACTCAATGTCATTTTGGCACAGCCATGAAATATTGGTGATATATCACTTCTGTAAATGATATTAGGGTGGTAACGATTGAAAGTCTTGACACAATTTACACTGTGTAATATGTACTAGTGGGCCAATCAAATATGGATATTTCAGTCAAATAATTGATCACCACTGACGCACGTAATACTCACAAAGCACTCGAATCTCAATATTGTTTAGTATTGATAAGAACATCCGAACAATCTTCACAGAAATGTTATCACAGTCATAGAAAACAAACGGTATGACAACTGTCAGTTAATCAGTCAATATTGTTGATCAAACAGTCTCAATTACAAAAGTTCAGATTACTCAAAGCCATCAACTCCAAAATTGTCTGATATTTTCGGCAACTTTAGCTGCTCATGGCAGTGTGAATGTTAATGGTAAAAACACACAATACCTGAGCTATTGAGGTTCCTGACAAAGCAACAGCCACTATGATTATCCAGCATATGCTCGTCCTTTATGTCTCCGCTGAACACAACTTTAAACAATAACCACTCAATTTGCAAGCTCTCACGATGATATCCTGTTACAAGTACGACATACGTTGTGTATGTCCTTTCACTGCAAATCATACAGAATCCACTTTTTATTTTCTGAAGATTAAAATGGAAAGAGATCAGATTTCTTTAAACCCTCCAGACAAAATCAAAATCAAATTGTACGTAAAATCTTGAATTCGTGAAATCTCTTCCATTAAATCAGAATTTTTTGGTTATAAACATTTGGACACTTGAGACAATCCAAATGTACACAAAATCCTGATTATAAAAATTATTTCTATTAAATCCAAATCTTTTGGTAATAAAGATATAAACACTCAAATAATGAAAATCCAACTCTCAACAGAATCCTGATTTTGTAAACTGAGTTCCGAAATATAAAACCAATATTACAATCGACGAAGTCACCCTATAGCAAATCAATACTGTATGGATTGAACACCTATACCTTAAAAACACCTGTACATTGAGGCCTCGGCACTCTTTGATCTCACCGTAAATCTTCTCTCAGGTAAGCAGATCAGATGTAAGCCACTTGGCTGATTTAGTTTCTAATTATAGATTCTCAATACCTTTTTGCACCAATGACTTCAGGGACTAGAAATCTTTCGCACACATACAGCAAAGACTAGTGATATTTATTACACTGTAAACTGTCAACAAGCGAACAGCCGAAATGCACGTTGTCAATAACGACAATTATTCACAGCCACTTTAAACAATCCCTGATGGAAAAAAAATCGCCAGTATTCACTTTCGCTGCACAATGTCAATAACAAAAACCCATTAATACAGGTATGCAAAATCTTAACTGTAAAATATAGATCTTAATTTCGATCTTAATTTGAATTTTTTTTTATCTTTATTGCAAATCTTGTTAATTGTCACTTTCAGTGAAATCTGTAATAACAAAATTGACAAAAAACTCACAGCCTGAAACAAATTTCCAATCGATCTTGCTGGTTTTCCTGTTCAGCAATTTTCCTTCTAAAATCCAAAATAACTAGTTGTCTATCAAGTAAAACCTGTAAAAACCATCAACAAAAACAAACCAACACAGATAAACAAATTCATACACAATCTGTTACAAAGATTGTCCTTCTTGTAAAATCCACAATAAATAGTTCTGTATCTCGTGAAATCAACAAAAACAAAGCAAGAAGCTACACGAGATCTGTATGACAATCAAATCTCAATCACAACATCTCACTGTTTGTCTACAAGCGAAATTGACAATATAATGTCAACAATTGATATCTCAACAGGTCTGTAATCACAAGCTGAGAGCTCTTATGCCTCACCGGGGTTCTATACAAGTAGCAAATCCTTCAACCACAATATCAACAAACAAGGCTTATCCTCTTCAGCTTGGGCTCATTCGCTATTCACTCGAGAATCCCTCTGTTCCAATCATTCTGATGTCTCAATCCTTTCGTAAAAGTGTCCATTATTTGAAGCATGTTTTCGGTAAGTTTATTCCAATGTTGCAATCCCTAAGTGAAAATCCAATACAAATTCAAAATCCTGAATTCCTCGTAATCAATAAAAATGATTTTCATATACTTTTGAATACAAAGTTCAAAAAGATTCTTGTGTATAATTTTTCAATGTTCATTATGCAGTGAGAGGAATTTATTAAGAATGACGACAATCCAAACTCCAATATGATCATCACGTCATTGCCGTATACGTCAGTCAATTAATGAAACACAAGGCTCCACATCAAGATTCACATTATCAACGAAACACGAGATCAATTCTTGTATTGAATATGGTTTATCTCATAGGTGAGAAATTCAAACCTTGTCAACAAACAAATGTGAACAACAAACCTTCAATTAAGTCAATGTTTTGCTTTCAAATATGCAATGGGATTCCTTTTCAATGTAATATTCACACAAGGACTAATCTCATATTTACACAAGAAATCCTGTATTCACATAACAAATTCTGTACTCACATAACAAATCCTGTATTTCCACAACAAATCCTGTTTTCACATTACAAATCCTGTATTCACACAACAAATCCTGTATTCACACAACAAATCCTGTATTTCCACAACAAATCCTGTTTTCACATAACAAATCCTGTATTCACATGACAAATCCTGTATTCACATAACAAATCCTGTATTCACACAACAAATCCTGTATTCACACAACAAATCCTGTATTCACACAACAAATCCTGTATTCACATAACAAATCCTGTATTCACATAACGAATCCTGTATTCACAAAACAAATCCTGTATTCACACAACAAATCCTGTATTCCCAATGTCAACAAACCTGCCTCATTCAGAAACCAGATGTATCCAATGCCATCCGAATCCAAAATGTAAAATGTCAACAAACAAACAATATCTCAGCGATATAATCGTCACTTCAACTGAATGTCAACAAGCACAAGAGATTTCCATGAATCCGATACAACCCCCAATACAAGCCAGGAAGACTGTATTCACAACGTCAACAAACAAGATCAGTCGACTGTATGCAACTGGGTAGAGGAAGCAGCGGAGGTACTTTCCACAGACTTGGCAGTAATTACGTGATACTCTCTCCTCCTCTCTTGGTAGGCAACTGAGCAGGGACTGTTCTCTCTCACTCTCCACTACGTCTCTTGCCCTCGTCTCGCACTGGGTAGAGTATGTGAGGAATATAAACAAACCTACTGTACTGCAGTGACCTCACAGAACACCGCCATCCATGACTGGACGTCAATCAAGCTAGATCACCCCTGTCATTAGGGCTATCGTCTTCACCTTAGGTAACACTACACCCAGGCTCGTTAGGGACGGGATTACAGGTAGACTTGCCTCGTTGGACTCGACATAACTAGACTTGTTAGGGGTGCTATTTCAGGTGGGTTTATTAGGTTGAAGTTTGTACATGAATTTTCAGGTGGGTATTACAGGTAAATTTATCTGGTGAATCTCTATAATTGGGCTAGTTTGGGATGGTATTACAGGTAGGTTTACCTGGTCAAACTCTGCAAATATAGACTTGTTAGGGATGATATTACAGGTAGGTTTACCTGGTCAAATTCTACAAATATAGACTTGTTAGGGATGGTATTACAGGTAGATTTACCTGATCAATATTGTGGTTTATAAGATGGAGAATTGCATTACAGGTAGATAAGAGTTAGAATATTAGTATTGTTGACATCACATTATAACTTATCTTTGACAGGCGGAATAGACCTAGGTGATCGATATTGGATATTTACACAGGAAGAATGTTCAGAAATGTATTACGTTTTTTCTTTGAAAGGCAAGGTTGTATTACAGGTAGAGTTACTGGTCGATGCACAAACATAAGTAAATATTATATTTCTACACAGAGTCAGCATTGATCAAAGGCTACACAGGTAGTTTTAGCTGATCAATAACCTATACACAGAGTCATTAAAACTGCATCACAGTGGGTATACATGGCCATATTCTTAGTGCTGCATCAGTCTTTGAAATCAGCTTGATCTAACTGTGAAATCTTGGTTGGTTGGCATGGGATGGGGTGAGGTGGGGTGGGGTGGGGTGGAGTGGGGTGGGATGGGGTGGGGTGGGGTGGGGTGGGGTGGAGCGGGGCGAGGTGTGGTTGGGTGGGATGGGATGGGATGGGATGGGATGGGTTGGGGTGGGGTGGGGTGGGGTGGGGTGGGGTGGGGTGAGGTGAGGTTGAGGTGAGGTGAGGTGAGGTGAGGTGAGGTGAGGTGAGGTGAGGTGAGGTGAGGTGAGGTGAGGTGAGGTGAGGTCATTTGGTGTTCAAGGCTGTTTTCACAAATATCAAGGCTGCTAGTATTATTACAGGGAGAAAACCCGAACACCATTGTGGCTATGCATTGCAATGAAACTGGAAAAAGAGAAACGTAACAGTGTTGGTACTGTGGTTAAAATCAAGAGAACACATCATTAGAATGTGATACACAAAGTTTTTAAATGCAGCACAAATTGAACCAATTAGTTTAACCTCAATTACACAGCCAGGTAGTTGAACCCCGACTGGATTTACTCAAACAGGTAACCCGTTAATATGCGTTACAGGTACGCACGTCACAAAGGTTAACGATCTTCACGACTTGTCCCAGCTACATTGGTGTACTAAATGGGTGTGTAAAAGCTATAAAGGCGGAAATTGTACTAAACAGTCACTGGTCAATTAAATCAGTCAAAATGTGTGTGTGTAGTAAGGTTCAAAGTTTGTTCAATCCAAGCAATTGTAGTAGATAATCGTGTAAGTTTTCGCTGTGGCCTTGAAAATAATCATAAGTCACTAATATATAAACAAATTTTAGATATATTAAAGGGGAAGTAGCATGTTTTTTCGCTCAAATAAGTTGATGAAATATATTTGAACAATAATGTCACTAACAGTAAAACACCCTTTTTTCTCTTTGGAAAATCAAGTTAAAAAAATACATGTAAAGATTTGGAAGTCGTTTTTGTAATGATAAATAATCAAATGTGCTCACATTTTAAAAAATTGCTTTATACACAACACCGTTATTATCACTATGGATAATTGGTTTGTGTAATGAAATGTTTTACCCTCTAAAGTGAATATAAATGACATAAACTATCATTATAAATTGGAAATTTAAGAAAAATAAAATTTGCAAAAAACGTGCTACTGCCCCTTTTTAGATTTTGGACATCCGTTTGTGATGTACTTTCAGAGGGAGCCTTAATTAAAACAAGCCTTTTATAATTACTGATCACTGGTGTTATTAAAAGGGCTGTAGTATGATTTTCTAATGGAAATAAAGATATCTCACAAAATGGAAAAGAAGTGTTACCAATTGCAAAAAAATCCTCCCCAATCAATAAATAAAGTTCTAAAACGAATGATCATGGTTCGGTTAAGCAGATGCATTTTGTAATGAATTATTAAAAGGGGTGCACACTAAAATGACCTTATACTGCAAGGACTTATGTCATAAACAGAAAATTTAAACAGATTTATAAAAATGCCCCAAAACGTGCTACAGTGCCTTTAAGGTATTACAGTTGACTGGTACCGAATTATACACAACATATGCACACACGTGTACTAAACAGTGACATCGGTTCCCTCAAAACAAAGCTCAGGTGTTTCAGAATTCTAAACACGCCACCCGCACATTTCATAAGCACTTTGGAACTGTGAACGAGACTAAACCGTCACGCCTGATAAGCTGATCACTAAAGCTGTAAAGCATTAACACTGTCGGGTGCCTGTATGAAGAAATAGTCTTGTGTATGTCTGATCTTTCTATAGGTGCTGTTGTCATACAATCCGTGATTTGGACCTCTCACTGTAGATGCATGTATATATGTAGGTATAATGTGTATAAGCAGTGAACTATGTCAAGATCAAGTGAATAGTGAATCAAATCAATACCATCAGTATAGATGTATGTTAGTAGTGGTATAATGTTTTAAAAATATGATAAAAACTAGATTAGCGTTTGCGGGACACCGCAAAAGCAGAGCAGCTCCGAAACTTAGGGTCTCGCCTTTCCCTGTTCCGCCTTCTCCTCAGCATCAATAAAATGGGAATTCTTTTTAACAAAAGTTTGTTCATTATTCGAGTTATTACTAATCATCACTGGGGTCACTTTTCACAAGTTTGTTCTTAAAACCTATTTCTTCTTTCAAAATTTGATCAAAGGATTAACGTGGCCTTAACCAATATCTCATGACCTTGACCTTTGACCTTCAAGGTCACACCATCAATGATCACTTTTCATCGCGTATAATAATCATGCAATGACTCAAAGTGTTCATAGTTAAAATACGGCATATTCACAAAAGCATGCTTAAGTTTTGACCTCACTGTGACCTTGACCTTTGACATATTTTAGTGAAAACGTTTTCAAATCTTGGTCTTTCTCCATAGTTCATATATACCAAATAAGAGCCTAATTGCACAAAAAAAGTTTGAAGTTATCGTGTTTACAAGGATTGTTGTAGTGATTTCAGAACTCATGACCTTGACCTTTGACCTTGAATGTGAACATGTCAAAATCATTCACCAGGTGTATAAGAAAGAAATTAAGCTATCTATATGAGGTGTTAATATCTTCATGGAAAAAAGTTACTTAGTGATTTCAGAACTGGTCCGCATGACCATATCTCGTGACCTTGACCTTTAAAATTCAAGGTCACACAATCAGTGATCACTTTTCATTGTGTATCACAATCATGTAATGATTCAAAGTGTTAATAGTTGAAATAAGACATTTTCGCAAAAGCATGCTCAGGTTGTGACCTCGCTATGACCTTGACCTTTGACAGATGTTAGCGAAAACCGTTTCAAATCTTGGCCTTTCTCCATAGTTAATATATATACAAAAAAAGAGCCTGATAGCACAAATATTTTTCAAGTTATCGTGTTTACAAGGATTGTTTTAGCAATTTCAGAACTTGTGACCTTGACCTTTGACCTTGAATATGAACATGTCAAAATAATTCCCCAGGAGCAAAAGTAAGAAGTTATGTATATGAGGTGTTGATACCTCCTTGGAAAGAAGTTATATAGTGATTTCAGAACTGGTGACCATAACCCTATCTCGTGACCTTGACCTTTAAAATTCAAGGTCACACAATCAGTGATCACTTTTCATTGTGTATCACAATCATGTAATGATTCAAAGTGTTAATAGTTGAAATAAGACATTTTTGCAAAAGCATGCTTAAGTTGTGACCTCACTATGACCTTGACCTTTGACGGATGTTAGCGAAAACCTTTTCAAATCTTGGCCTTTCTCCATAGTTGATATACAGCAAAGATGAGCCTGATAGCACAAATATTTTTCAAGTAATAGTGTTTACAAGGATTTTTTTAGCGATTTCAGAACTCGTGACCTTGACATTTGACCTTGAATTTGA